>CM056396.1:1626244-2018744 GCA_029718625.1 Synaphobranchus kaupii | reverse complement strand
CTAAAGTTAAGTAGCCAAACCAAACGGTTTTGGGAGATAAAAGTTGCTAACTCCTCCTCCAGCATACCGGTCTACGTAATACACAAAAGCGTTAGCTTGTCATGCTAGGTCGCGGTAGGTAGCGTAGGCTACTTCTGCAGGCTGTTATCTAATAAGACTACTTACTTGGTAAAAAATAAAGTAATAAAAAATGTATTACCGAAAAAACTGGAGAGAATGCTTTTGAGACGGTCGATTAGTACAGTTGTATGCAGAACTTGCCATAATGAATTCAACACGAGTGACAATCTGATTGCGATGTGTCTATTAGCCAAATTCACACATTAAAAGGAGGAGAATGGGTGAGAATGTCAAGGCCGCTAGCCACTTGAGGTACCGCCTATGGGTACCGCCCACGTCCCGCCCGTTCCGTCTATGGTTCCCGCCCCTCAGAGTGAGTGACCGGCAGTAACCCCAGACTCAATCTGTCCCCTGATTGGTCCTGAACAAATGTTAATACCCTGTCCAAACGACACAATATTTAAAAAAATCAGCACATGCACAGGCATTAGATGAAGGAAAGGCACCTATTGCAATAAAAAAAAATTTGTGTAAAAAATTTATTGACTGAGTATTTTGACCACATTGCTGCCGTTGACTTACATGGAGAAAGACCTATACTGGAGCCAACCGCAGTGGCGCTAGTGAGCAACGGCACAATGGCCGCTCCCAGGCCAACCAGGAAGTGAGCTTCAAAACGAAAGCCCAGTCTTGGTTCAGTAGCCTACGTGAACATTAACGGCACCTGATTGGTTAGACGTATTTTGCCTGCGTTTTCAAACCGGAACAATATGGCGGCCGGTTAATAAACTTTCTTTTATACCACTTAAACGGTCCACTAAAATACGTTTCTGAAAACATTTGAGGCGAGAAATAGTCTATGTAGTTGCTAAATCTTGATTCATATTTGATCCTAAACGCCTACTTTGACCGTTTGATCCGAGTTTCGCGAGCAACGGCGGACGCATTAATTTGCCTGAAGTAGATTTGGAATCTGTCCTATTCAAATTCAGAACCGGCGAACGTGCCACAGTCGCCGCGCCACATCCATCACGCACCTCGCGAAAGCATCGCATCCTCGCCATAGAAAATTAATAGAATGCGTCCGATCGATGTAGTACCTCGCCGGATTTGGTGGGAATGCAGCTTTACTGCACTATTCCACGTCACAATGGACTGGAATACTGACCGTTCTTTAAAAAAAATTAAATAAATACTGGTCTTCCGCAAACTGTTAGATAGCGTTGAACTTAACTACGCGGAGCTTCGTTTTTTACAAACCAGTAAATTCATAACTAAATCTAGCATATTAATTTCTTCTTATTCTGAAACGTGTAAGTACCTAACAAATGATATTTCCATGGATTTCATCAGATAAATAACCTTAGTCCAGTATGTTAGCCTACTGAATGCAGCTCTTTACACTGAACGCGTAATGGACTGGGATACTACACTGCTAGATTGTGTTGAACTATGCAGTTTCTACAAAAAAATTTCAACTTGATAATTCATTTTGGCATATTATGAAACTAACAAATGTACATTTTTGGGGATTTTGCACTACTGGCGATCATTCCATGTAGTAGCTTCTTCCGAGAGACTTATTAGATAATGTCCAATATGTTACTGCATGCAGCTTTTTATTGCACTATTCTACGTCACAATGGACTAGACTTACTACTTAGTACTTACGTACTGCATGCAGCTTTTAACTGCACTATTCTACGTCACAATGGACTGGAATACTGACCGTTCTTTTTTTTATAAATACAGGACTTCCACAAACGGTTAGATCGCGAAGAACTTAACTACGCGCAGCTTTGTGTTTTACAAACCAGTAAATTCATAAGTCATTATTTAACGATCATAACACAATCGTTTCACCCTATTCTGAGAATTAAGTAAGAAATATTTTTGGGGCATAGTGCATTGAGTGTTGTTTCCCGGATTTTTTCCGATAACTTTTTTTTTTCTTTTACAGTTTCCAGTCCCGTTACCATACAGCAAATCCGCAGATATGGAAATGGGACTCGCGATCACCATCGCGCTTTCCAGCATTACAGCGCTTGTGGTAAACCTTTTTCCATATGACACTGTATATTGCATTCGCCACATCCTTACTGCACCATCCATGACAATACTTTTCACATACCACAAAATTTTGGTATTTTGGCATTTAGCCAAGGTGTTCTCCACCACGTTGCCCTGTGTGCAGTTATTTTCTATACTGATTGTGTGGACATGGTATAATTGCCCTTGTCATTTTCCTCCAGGTGAAAACCAGGAATCACCAAGGTAAGTTTCTTTTGTTTTAGAAGACCAAAATTACTACTACTGCCAGGCATGTGCAGAGGTAGCAGTTTTTTTTCTTTTTGCATGTGTATGCATTATTTTTTACATGTGTGTACATTATCTTTTTTAAGCGACTGAGAGGAGGGACAATGATACCATTGAGAAACTTAAGCAGGAGCTTAATGCCTGCGAGGAATCTGCTTCAGAAGCTAGAATCTGTTACGAGGAGCTGAAGGTTTGGATTGACATCAATGATGCTAACACTTGTGGTGTAGGCATCTTGACTTGTATTGAACTTTTTGTCTTTTATACATATAATTATCTAAATATTCAAATTTCCTATGTTGAAAAGGAATCATCAAACCAGCAAATTGAGGCAGTGCAAAATGCTCAGGAGTACATGTATTCAGAAAGCTTGCGATACTCCAGCATCGTCCAGGCCTTTGAGGAAGAACTGGCGGCCTTGACGGATATCCGCGAGAGGAAGGAGAAGATGCTGGTCACCATGGCTGAGGAGGGTGAAAAAAGGGAAGAAGAGCTGTTAGAGATGGCTGTGTGGAAACTGACAGACATGTCTGCAAAGTGTGAGCAAAAGGAAGAGGAACTTACAGCCATGGCTTGCCAGTTAGCTGACATGTCACAGCTCTGCCAGTCCACAGAGGAGAAAATGGCCAAGCTGAACAAGGCCATTATGACTAATCTGGTGGAGGAGAGACTAGTTGGACAGGAGAGGTTAGAAAGCTTGGAGACCATGACCCAGCTCTTTAACAACAAGGAGGAGGAGTTGGCGGCCATGGCATCCAGGCTTGAGATGAGCGAGAAGCAGCTGGCGGCCATGTCTGAGCTTTGCCAGGCAAAGGATGAACAACTCAAGGACATGACCCAGTTGCATGAGGCCAGAATGAACAACCTGGTGGCCGAGCGACAACTTGGACAAGAGCGCTTAAAAAGTCTGGAGACCTTGACCCAGCTCCTTTGGAACAATGCGAAGGAGCTGGAGGACAGTAGGTTGGATGCGAGTGAAGAGAAGCTGGAGGCCATGGCGCAGTTCTGCCAGTCCCAGGACAAAAGGCTGGAGGATGCAGCAGAGCTCCGCGGGATGCTGGAAATGGTTCTGCGGCAGTAAGTATGGTGGCTGTTAGGAGACATTTGGGCTTTGTATACTTGCAGAAATTATATTGATGATTATATCGTGCTTAAGAAGAGCTGTGCAGGAAAGGCTGATTTGCAGCAAATGTTTGCACGCAATGGCTGAAGCTGTGCAGAAGAAGGTTAAAGCTGTGGAGGCAAAAGCTGAAGCCATGTTGTGTCACCGCTTTGCAGGAAGATCAAACGGGAAGAGTCCCAGCAGCTGGCAATGGAGCAGGTTGAGGAGGGATTTCAGAGGCGGATGTTGGACTCACAGAGGGCCCTGGAGGAGGAGAGAGCAGACGCGGCCAGCCTGCGGAAGAAGTGAGTACCGCAGTACTTCCTCTTATTGACAATCGCCCTGAGGGATAGGTAATAATGAACAAGGGTTGATCAGACAATGAAAAAAATGCTCAACAAAATGCTCTTTGCCATTGGCCATCATGGTGGGTGCGGACATTTTCTTGTTAAATAGATGCTATTCCAACTGGAAAAATCTGCCCTTGATGGCTGATATTCCGATGTACAGCGGTGGTTGAAAGCTGTAATTGTCTTGCTTCCAGGCTTGCTGATGTCGTTTGCCAACTGGCTGACCTCCAGAAACCTCCATCCCCCACTCCTACCCCTGGCTGCTCCACCGCGCAGGAGACCCTCCCTGTGGAAGGTGAGCTTCAGCACCCTGGATATCTACAACTGGTATCACTTGTGGATGGCTATAAGATACACAGTAATAGCCAGCAAGCTATGTAGCTTGCTAAAAATCAATGAATAGTAACATTTAGCGTACTAATGAGAGACTAGCTAGTGAGTATCTAGCTGTATTAAATGCACAGAAAGCAGCTAGTTGGGCTAGGTGCCCCAAGGTGTGTTGGTCTGTGTTAAATTGTTATATTTTAGCCTTTTCTTGATCATTGGCTTTCTTGTTCGTCTCCTTCTAGATGAGAAAGTTTTACCAGCTTTGGACAGAGATGAACATGTAAGTACACCAACTCGACTGTGGCAGAATAGTAAATTTACTTAAAAACATGATGATTGGCACAAGCAGTTCTTGCTTGAGTGTATACGCACCCGTTGCCTGTAAAATTAGTTTTAGCCTAAGATGCAGGTGAACAGAGATTAGTAATGAGTTTTCTGATGCAGGGAAAGGAAATTCAGAAGTCCAAAAAACAGGCCGACACTCAAGAGCAGTGAGTATCAAATAGGACACTTGTGTCTGTGGAAATCTCTCTCACTATTAAGGCTACATGTAACATGTAGTCAACAAGATTTTCAGCCAAACAAAGCTAAAACAATCTTGAAATTACAATAAAAAAAATACTGAAATGTGGCGAAAAGTTGCATGAGAATGATGTGTTCTCTGTTGCAGGGTGCTGGCTCAGCAGGAGAGTGGACGAGGCAGGAGGAAAGAGAAACCACGATGGGCAAAGATGGTATTTGGAAATTACCAACCCAACCGCTGGTTCACGGAGGAACAGATTATCAACAAACGACCATCCAGCCAGACACAGGTGAAGAAGCTCTTCCAATGCTAATACTGAGCTGTACCTAATATAGTATTACTATTATTATTATATTATACTATATACTACAGATTGCAAGCTAATATAGGGTTAGTACATTGCACGGTTACAGTAGGCAAACCCGCTAGGATTTATTCATTTGTGATTCTGAACTCCATAGAAAGTTATTTGCTACTGTCCTGTTTACATGCACACACTGCCATCAGCATACTTAGGCTCTATTTTGCAGTCCCATACTGTATAGACGTATATGTGAGTGACCGCTCCGTCTCTCCCCAGATGTCCTCAGATCAGCGTGGGCGTGGCAGTGACGCCAGGAGGCCCGGAGCCCAAGGAATGGGCAGAAGAGACCAAGGAGCGGCAGGGCACCAGAGACCACGCCCTCGTGAGATAGAGTGGGCGCAGCACTGGAGGGCGGAGTACAATCCGTACCGCACTGTTAAGGGGGCCTTCTGACCTGTGATCACTTTTGTCACCTAACTAATTGGGCAGTCAGCCAAATCTTTGATTCGATTGGCACATCCCATCACTGTAACATCCTCTGTCAGTTTGGGAGGGGGGTGGGAGGGGTGGGGGGGGGGGGGGGGGGTGGGGGTTGTATGAGAACTGATTTTATATGCAGACCTGGGGGGTATTCCACAAAGCTAAAAATTACTAAATTATTAGCATCTTTCCTACACCAGGGCCCTTTTCAACAAAGCATGATTACCGAGTTAGCTGGATAACTGCACTGAGTAAAACCCAGAACAGCTCTTTTTACATCAGTCCATGTTCCAGATTTGGGAGGGTTCCGGATTTTACTCAGTGGAGTTATCCAGCTAACTCAGTAATCATGTTTTGTGAAACAGGGCCCTGGTGTAGGAAATATGCTAACTATAGGTATATTAACATGCCACCAATACTCCCAATCTTAACCCGATTATGGCAATACTTTAAGGTCATAACCAGTGTAATCGAAACCCGATTAACACACCTGGGGGGTATTTCACAAAGCAGGATTACTCAGTTAGCTGGATAACTCCACTGAGTAAAACCTGGAACAGCTCTTTTTACATCAGTCCATGTTCCAGATTTGGGAGGGTTCCGGATTTTACTCAGTGGAGTTATCCAACTAACTCAGTAATCATGTTTTGTGAAACAGGGCCCTGGTGTAGGAAAGAAGATGCCATTTTTGATGACATTGTCTGGCACTGTACCCATTCACAGGATCCCGTTTGGGATCCACTGTGGTGATTGGCTGCCAGCAGAGCCGTTGAAGATTTGATTAGGTGCCTGGTATGGTGATTAGCAGCATAGTCATTCGAGGGTAATTTTGGGTGTGGCATGGTACTTGTCTGGCAGCATAGCCTTGGGAGTCTGGCATGCTGATTGGCTGGCAGGGTCTTGCATGGTGATCTAGCTAGCAGTGTAGCCCCCCTTGTGAACTGGAGTATTGCACCTGCAATTGGGGGTAAGAATTTTAGAAGATAGTCTGATGCACCCCCTAATGAGTTGGACCTTACAGCAATGGGATGGGCCTTAAATTTCTAATAATAATAATAATAATAATAATAATAAATCATGAAATAAAATAAAAATAAATAAAAATAAATAAAAAATTTAAAAAAAATAAATAAAAAATAAAAATAATAATAATAATAATAAAAATAAAAATAAAAATACAATAATAATAAAAATAGAAAATTAAAATATAATAATAATGCTTCTCCTTCCAAGCGTTTAAAGATGCTTTACAACAAAAACAGATAAAATATAAAATACAAAATCAAAACAGGAAATAAAATAAAGAAAACAGTAATGTATAGTAATAATATCAAGCAAGTGGGAGACAAGCAAAAAAAAAAATGAAGGATATCATAAGGACACCAGTGATGAGTGATGTATATGCAAATATTTCAATAAATATATTTCCAGAATAAACCGACTTGTGATTAATGGGTCTTCCCCTGCATCCAGTGAGCAGCTAGCTAATAAGCAATCAGGTGACAAGGTGTTTTTTAACCCTGGTTTTTCACCCTCTCAGTCAGGAGAGATGATAGTGATGCCCCAGCATGATTTTGCATTGGTTTCAATTGGAAGCTCCAATGATTTGCCCTCGCAAGAGAGACATGCTCATTACAGGCTTGGCTCAGGGGCTTCACTTCTATCCATTCATAATTCTGGAATGGCTGCCAACATTCAAACCTCTCTGAATGCATGTCTGCAGCCTCTCTCAAAAAATGAATGCACAAACGCACACACACACTTTCACACCTGGAAATCATATTGTGCCTTTAATAATCACGGAACTGCTGGGGAATATGGGAAACAGAGCATGGCTCTGCACCATGGCTGTTTCTGTTGGTGGACCTGAAAGGCCAGCCTCAACCAAGTCCCACTCAAAGGACATTAGAGGCAGTTTCAAATATCATTCTGAATGATTCACCACTGTGAAAACTGACATCCATCAGTGTAACACTGCCATAATCCATTTGTTTCAGCTTCAACCTTTATATAGGGGAAGCCTACGTTAATATTTTTATATGAGATCTAATATCAGCAATTCCATATGTACCTGTAACACCAATTCAAGTGCTTTTCAAGTCTTTTCAATGTCCCTTTCCACCAAATCCAAGGACCCGTAAAAATAGTGCAGTACGTTATATACCCTGCAGACCATTAATGAATAATGAAAAGAGCTTTAATCACCTGGGCCCAGTAGTTCAAAACTTTGAATCCCTATCTGATCGGATCGGTAGTTCAAAACCAAAAAACAGGATTAGGATCACTTTGATATCCGATCAGATCAGGAAATCAAATCCAAGCTTTAATCTGGATCAAATCTTCAAAACGGGTAGTTCAAACACAGGATTGGGATCAGTTTGATCCCAAAAAACTGGATTATCTTGATCCCACCAGAGGGGTGGATTTCCAGTGGATTACCAGAGCAAAATGTACTATACAATTTATTTAAAAATATGTTTCAATATAAATAAGATGGCAAAGTTTGTTAACTGAAATAATACACAATTTTTAGCCTTCATGGCAAATCAATTTTATTTTTCATTTGTTGGTCACGTTTGTGGTGGCCTATTTTGTTTTCAACCAAATGTTGATGACATAAATGTTTATGCTCATAAAAGTATCACAACAAAGATTGTCAATCACAAATGTAATTTAGATTAAAGAAAAAATATATTCAACAAAAAAAAAGTCCATCATCTGTCATCACCTTTCAAAAGTAATTGCGGACAATAGCATCTCGCATTGCACCACCACTCAGCCTCTCATTTAGAGGGAAATCCATAGGTGTGCCTAGATCATCAGCAGGTGCAAGGGGCTCTGGGGGATCATCGATGTCAGAGAGGGGGACTCAGCGATATTGTGTAGCACAATACAAGCCAGTGTTATGCGGCATGCTCGTTGGGGTTCCACTCTCAGATAGTTGAGGCATGCAAAACGCCTCTTCAGTACTCCATTCAAGCGCTCAATGGCACACCTTGTTCTTCCATGGGCATTGTTGTAGCGCATCTGTGAGGGAGTGTTGGTCGTGGGAAAAGGTGTCATCACCCATGGTAGGAGTGGGTAGGCACTGTCGAGTAATATAACTCCATCCGGCCTGTTGGTTTGGAATTCAGTGAACAACCGGCTCTCTCTGAAGATTTGTGCATCATGGACTGACCCAGGCCATCTCACAACACAGTTGGTGATGGCAAGGTCAGCATCTCCCACAAGTTGCACATTGATGCTGTGCCTCCCTCTGATGAGGTGCTTGAATATGCACATGGGTGCAGTCGATCACCCCAATGGTGTTGGGCATGTCTCCCCAAAGAAAAAACTTCTGCTTCACTTTGGCAATCTGGCCATCATTGGGAAAAGTCACAAAGTGATCCAGCAGGCGAGCCAGTGCATCAGACACAGCTGTCACCACTTCACCCACTGTTGTCTTGTGGACTCCCATGCTGTCAGCTATGACCTGATAAAATGTTCCACATGCGTAAAAGCGCAGGGCAATGAGGACCTGTTCCTCTACAGTCAGAGCATGACTCCGCAAGGTTCTGCACTGCAGTTGTGGCCTGACCAGATCAGCAATGTAGTTGATGTCATCAAGTCCAAATCGAAAACGATCGTAAAGTTCTTCTGTTGTGGACTGTTGGAGAAGTTTTGGGCGATCGGTGTGGACCCTTTGGCGGTAACCTCTCCTTCCAGCATGGAAGATGTGAACAATCCCTGCCATGACTGTGTTCTGACTGTTCTTTCAGTCAGTAGGCCTACATCAGTCTTTGAATAATTAGTAATTGCAAATACACACCTGCAATTCATGTCCAGATTTGTTAGGGCCTGTGGTTAATTATGTAATTGATAGCAAGTAACGGCCAGACCTATACAAACTAATTGCTGACCTGACCAAACCAGTGAGTTGGAAAGATGGACAAAAAGGGGCCTAATTTTACATCTGCTGAGACCCATGCACTGCTGCAGAGTGTAAGGAATAATTATGACTCCATAGTTGATAGCTTTAACAGAGAGGGTGGAGCGACTAAAGTAAAGAGCGGAATATGGATGGAAGTTACAGACAATGTGAATGCCACAGGATCTGAACACAAGAGGACGGTGGACCAAGTGAGGTTGAGGTGGAAGAATTTGAAGCAGCAAGCTACCAAAGACCACAGCCAGGCTAAAAACCCACAGACGGGTAACAAACCATATAAAAGGGGAGAATACACAGATGTGGTACTTGATATCATTGGTGGTCAGCAGTCACAATCTTTACATGGAATACCAAACGTTGTACTGGATGGTGAGTCGCACGTATGTGTGATTTTATCCTTGTCCCTATAGAACTACAATTATTATCTTGTATAATTGCTATTTTCATAGTACTACAATGGCTATATTTCTTATATAGCATCCTTGTTCTTATAGTACTACAATTTTCCAGGAGCTTGCATGCTTTTGATCATCTTATTAAGGGGTATAAAGTATATAGATAAACTTTCATTTCAGGTAGTCAATGCACCTGATGTGACACACACCATTCAAGACGAGGTCCTCCTGGCCCATGTGGATCCAGAAGCTGGACCTTCAGCCAGGCCTGATGACACACTGCAAGAGCCACCTCGAAAGAGAAAATGCAAGCGCACCAGACAACCAGAGTAGAGGGATGATGCCTACGAGACACTGCTGAGCCGTGAAACGGAGAGGGCAGAGATGCAGATCCGTCTGGCCAAAGAACAAATACAGCTGTGCCGGCTTCAGCAAACTGAAACCTCACTTAGAATTCAGCTCCTCAAAGCACGCCTGGATGATCCAGCTGCCCTTGAATGAATGTTTTTTTGTTGTTACCCTAGTGGGAGTATTTTTTTTAATTACAATTCCATTATGATTTTATGTCCTTTATGTATTTAAAAATATAATTAGACATTATAGATGTCTCTGCAATGTGGTCTCTTGTCTTCCTTGTATTATTTTTCATATCCACTAGATGGAGATCGGTAGGATTAAAGCACTGATATTCAGGATCTAGTAATCTTGAAAAGTCTGAATCTGGATCAGGGTGATCCTATCCTGAATTGCTTTGAAATACTGGGACAAAATCTGGCCGAGTTGTCTGATCCTGGATCACAAAAAATGGGATTTCAAAATCTGATCGGATCTGATTGAGATTAAAAGTTTTGAACTACTGGGCCCTGGAAAATGACCAACTAACACCATTTTATACTCCAAATTATTTTTTTATACCCAATTGTAATCCCAACCACACCCATTACAATTCTGACCAAGGACACATTTCTAAGGGCATAATTTGTATTTGTGCACAATGAAAGAGAATCCCTAATAATCTCTCAACAAAGAAAAAACCATTCTAGCACTTTTAACGCTTGAAATCGCATTTCAAAACATGCAGGTTAACTTTAGCAATCATATGGATCATTGTTCTGCCAAGATTTGGGGGGATTCCCAAGATCCCAGGTCCAAATCTTAAACCCTAGCTGTGATCGATGACCGCAAGACGGCACACTCCAGGATCTTTTAATCCCGCTGCTGTCAGCCAGTGTGCCAAGTAAATCAATGCAGTACAAGGACATCCTGTATTCTCTCTGCTCCCCACATCTTAACCAACAATGCAGATTCTCTCTACATCTTAAACACTGTAGATTCTCCCTACATCTTAAACACTGCAGATTCCCCCTACATCTTAAACACTGCAGATTCCCCCTACATCTGTAAGGGGGAGTGTAAGGTTCGGAGAACCAAACGCGACTGATAAGGATTTCTAAAAGCGTATCTAAAGAGATACGCCACAAAACGCGGAAATAGCCGCACCAGGACTAAGAAGCACAGGATTGGGAACAAAACTTCCCTAGCACAAGGCAAAACAAAGCAACCTCCAAAAACTGAGGTGATCGATAAACAGCGAGAATAACTCACAAAATAACCTCACACACTAAAATATTAGGTGTAATAGGAGGTGATGAAACAAAACAAAACTCGATAAAAAGAGTGAGGGAAAAGAATAGAAGAGACCTGTTAGCCAGAGATCTTGTGGCAAAAGAGCTGAACACAACTGGCAACAGGTGAAAAGAACAAAGGTTAAAGAAAGATTGGAAAGTAAAGAAAAAAACAATCTAATCCTAAATCTTCTAACAGGACTTGCTGCGTTTCCTATTCATACGAACCAGAAATGCAGCGAACAAAATTCCTATACCTTTACCGACTTTGTTTGTCAATGTAACAAAGACAATATCGAAGTGTCGGAAATGCAGAAGTCCTGGGCTATATATAGCCGGCAGGAAACACAAAACAGGTGTAGGGAATAATTGTCGGGTAAGAAACAAACACTGGAACGGAGGCGGAAAAAATCAGATAGAGCGTCCTGACGACGCCAAAAGGAAAACCGAACGCAGAAACAGCAGAGGCTGCTAGAAACCATGACAACATCTTAAACACTGCAGATTCCCCCTACATCTTAAACACTGCAGATTCCCCCTACATCTTAAACACTGCAGATTCTACCTACATCTTAAACACTGCAGATTCCCCCTACATCTTAAACACTGCAGATTCCCCCTACATATTAAACACTGCAGATTCCCCCTACATCTTAAACACTGCAGATTCCCCCTACATCTTAAACACTGCAGATTCCCCCTACATCTTAAACACTGCAGATTCCCCCTACATCTTAAACACTGCAGAGTCCACTACATATTAAATACTGCAGATTCTCCCTACATCTTAAACACTGCAGATTCCCCCTACATCTTAAACACTGCAGATTCCGCCTACATCTTAAACACTGCAGATTCCCCCTACATCGTAAACACTGCAGATTCCCCCTGCATCTTAAACACTGCAGATTCCCCCTACATCTTAAACACTGCAGATTCCCCCTACATCTTAAACACTGCAGATTCCGCCTACATCTTAAACACTGCAGATTCCCCCTACATCTTAAACACTGCAGATTCCCCCTACATCTTAAACACTGCATATTCCACTACATATTAAACACTGCAGATTCTCCCTACATCTTAAACACTGCAGATTCCCCCTACGTCTTAAACACTGCAGATTCTCCCTACATCTTAAACACTGCAGATTCCCCCTACATCTTAAACACTGCAGATTCCCCCTACATCTTAAACACTGCAGATTCCACTACATATTAAACACTGCAGATTCCCCCTACATCTTAAACACTGCAGATTCTCCCTACATCTTAAACACTGCAGATTCCCCCTACATCTTAAACACTGCAGATTCCCCCTACATCTTAAACACTGCAGATTCTCCCTACATCTTAAACACTGCAGATTCCCCCTACATATTAAACACTGCAGATTCTCCATACATCTTAAACACTGCAGATTCCCCCTACATATTAAACACTGCAGATTCCCCCTACATCTTAAACACTGCAGATTCCACTACATCTTAAACACTGCAGATTATCCCTACATCTTAAACACTGCAGATTCCACTACATATTAAACACTGCAGATTATCCCTACATCTTAAACACTGCAGATTCCCCCTACATCTTAAACACTGCAGATTCTCCCTACATCTTAAACACTGCAGATTCCCCTACATTTTAAACACTGCAGATTCCCCCTACATCTTAAATACTGCAGATTCCACTACATCTTAAACACTGCAGATTCCCCCTACATCTTAAACATTGCAGATTCCCCCTACATCTTAAACACGGCAGATTCCACTACATCTTAAACATTGCAGATTCCCCCTACATCTTAAACACTGCAGATTCCACTACATCTTAAACATTGCAGATTATCTCTACATCTTAAACACTGCAGATTCCACTACATCTAAAACTGGGGCCACATTCCACAACTTTTCCAATTGTAAGCGACAATGAAAAAAAATTAGTAGCACACATTTAACAACTGTCATATGCAGATTTTGCAGTCTCTTGTGTTGCACACACATAATGACGGCTGTTTTTGAGGAGCATAAATCTAGTTCTATAGGAAAATGAGTCAGGAGAAATAACCCTTGCAGTGATCCATCCACATCTACTCCATATCTGGCCGCAGAGAGATGGTTTGGGGCTTGTTTGATACCTTAGACCCTGGATGACTTACAGCCATTTAGCCAGTCATGTGTTCCATACTGTACCAGTGTAATTTACAGCTGAATCTATTCTCACCCCCCAATTCCCATAGAGATCCATTCAAATGCAGAGAGGTTATAGTATCGCTTGTAACAGTACCTGAAAATAAGATATTGAGTCTTTTGATATTGATGGGTCACAGACTTCAGGAAGTAACAGCATGCAAAGGATATGCGAACAAATATTAAATATGATACTTTAATAATACATATGATCCAAGGGTTCACATACTTTTTCCAACAGAGCATTTAATGTTGGATAATTTTGCTCAATAAATAAATTATAAAAGAATAATGTTTTTTGTGTTGTTTGTTGAGCTGGGATCACTTTATGAAGTTTTAGAACTTGAAGATGTGATCACATTTTAGATCGAATTTATGCAGATACAGAAAATTCTAAAGGGTTCACAAACTTAAAAAATAAAAATAAAAATAAAAAATCTTAAAAATGCTCATAAATTAAACATTTTATTTTTGGAAAATGCCCGATATGAGGTTGTGCAGAAATGCAGGAAATGAGTTTTAAAAGGCTCAAATTTTTCTGGGGGAGGACCCCCACACCCACCGCTACTTCACCCGCCCCCTTTATGCCCCCCCAATCTAAGCAGTCTAGAAACGCCCCTGTGTATTAGTAACGTAAAGGAGGAGTTATGATATTATATAAGCTAATGTTTGTTTTTGTTCGGAAATTCCGAAATATTTCTTTCAGCTACAATGTGTTTGCGTCTAGCCTATTGTGCATGCATAGTCTCCATATAGACTTGGTTAATTAATTTACATGCTTCTTCATGATCCATAGTACAGGTGGTGCTGTTCATCGTATTCCATTAGACATTAAATACAGCTCATCTACAAACTCTTTTAATGTAATTGTGGGATAAATGTTATCATTCCCGTCAGTAGAGGGGGTTATGGTTATGCGAATGTCTGCATGCATTTATTTGGAATGCATGTAGGCTACTATTCTGTATGCATGTCTCTCTCGATGTCATTATCTTCATGCATTGTTCATCATTAGTTAGCTACCAAAAATAAGTGAAGATAAAGGTGTTAAATGTTGAGGCGGTCGTGTGAGTGAGGAATGTTGACCCGTTAGTATTAACTGCAGGAGGTATTTTCATTTACCCAAACGTGGTATGATGCAGGAGTGCTTATTGCCATTCTTTCCTGTCCAATGTGATTTTTTAATTACAGAATCGCATATCAGAAGAGTGATATATAACCCCCACACTAATTCAAAGTGATAAGGCTTTTCATCCGTTTCAACAGTTTCACTGGGCCGTACATATTATTCAATCTCTGATACTTTCTATCGAGCGCTTGAACTATCTTCCACTGATCATTGCCCTGAGGCTATGATATTGTATAACATAATCCTTATTGATTGTATGTTTATACTCATGAGAACAGTACAATAATATATATAGAATTGTTGAATTTAACCACTTCAAAGATTTTTAATTAAAACATGTCCTTGATTCCAAGAATACGTAGGCTACCTTAATTTAGAAATAAACAAACTTTTCTGGAGAATTCAACATGAATAGAAGTATTATTATTTACAATTGATGACATGGAACTGCAATTTTATAGTTATCTTAATTAAAGGCACGATTCAATTTATATAATGAAAGTTCGTAATAGTCTGTTTTGTTACTATCGTTTTTAGTGATGTACTTTCAAAGTTAATAGAATTTGTCCGTGCGATGTTCCCCACATTCCAGCTGATTACAGATTTGCTAAATATTTAAAATTTACCATAGGCCTCTACAAAACAACATACGAGTCTATATGGTATTCATCATTGATCTTGGCGTCTATATGGTATTCATTTGTTAAAAAAAGAGCATCGATGCCTACTAAACAGTGATATATTACGCGTGCTTTAATCTGAATCAATTCTGCAAAAAATAATTAATTAAATAGGGGTAATTCGCTGGTAGTTCATATGGTCGCTTTAACGATGACTGTCTGAACTCTAAAACCGCCAAGAAATAATGGGAAGCATAACCGTAAAAAATATATATATTTATTTGAAATCTGATAAATGTTACTTGTAGTGTACGTTTCAGCATAGTAGACTTGTTGAATGTACCTACATGACAAAACCACGGATTGGGCTTTAGGCCTATATGAAATCCACAGCGACTACAGTGTCGATAACAATGGCCATAGCAACAAGTTAAGGAAAATATATTTATTAAGTGCAAGTCAGTACAGTAAACAACAAAATACATTTTTTCAATGAGGATCTACGGTGGGGCGAAATTGCAGTCTTTGCAACAATTATTCACAGTTCAAAATACCATTGATTAAAATGATGAGCATTCAGAGGATGAAGCAGATTGTTAGAAAAGTTAAACTTTATGGCACGCTGGACGTGACACTCAATGACTTGGGAACATGGTGTCAGGCAAGTCAGGACACATGCGCGTTCTCTTCGCGGGTCTGATTGTCTCGTGACATTCGGGTACCCTCCGGATTTCCGGAGTCAAATATTCAGAGGTATAGCGGTTAGTGGAGAGCACGGAGTTTGCCTGCTCATTCATGTACCCTCGGAATTCACTTCTGCTATCTGCTGGTCCACAGACACGGTCTTCTAGGCCACTCTTCCTTTTCATTCCAAATGCTGTCTGCGTGCGTTTCAAGCCTTGGTCGTGTCCATCGAAAGTGCCTTGGCAATGTGCAGAGCACGCTTGATTTGGGAATCCTCCGAGAGCAAGTCTCTTTCTTCAAAATAGATTCAATGGAAAATGGACCACTGAACTTGATTGCGCATCCGTTGTGAATCGCAGGGATATTTGGCTTCTGAGGGTTGTGGGTCCTGTACATTTCTTTTGTGGTGTCAAAGCCCCGTTGCAGGCTGGAGGCCAGGTCAGGGAAGGTGTCCATCATACCCTTGAAGTGGCGTCGCAGCATTTTTGGAGTGATACGGGTTTCGTCAACTTTCCAGAAATTTCTCTTTGAATTCGGATACTCAGGATGCACCGGAACCTACAAAACAAATGTTTGGATTATAAAAATTGCAGATTTGTGGGAGGAAACAAACTATAAAGGAATACTACAATATGTGGACTTAAGGTGAAACCTTCATGAAACAGTCGTTCGACGACAAGCAGACTCTTATGTTATTTACAAGACCCCTCCTCTCACCTGAGACGAAGGGCTCCAAGCTGTCCATGATCTGTAAAAATAAAAGATAGAAGATATATGTCACACCTCAAGATAGCCAAAATTTGACTTTTGCACGGTTTAGCGAGAATTATATGACAACATTGCTGGCACAGCTTTACAGAAATGGTTGCCGTATCTTACCTGGCACAAGGTTAGTTTTTTATTTGGAGACTGCTTAATGACGCAAGCTATCAGTCCCAAATATGTACTGTGGCTTTTGGCATATCGCTGATATTTTCTTCTTTGTAATCCGCTGGGTGGCGCTTGGTTGCATGATCGGCTCCCTTGCAGGGTGATATTAAGCGCGTTATTCATCTCTTCGGGGTTGTACTTGGACGTAACTGGAAGTAGTGCAGTTTGTTACCGTGCGGCTGAATCGATGGGTCTCGAATGATGTCCGCCAATATTTTCTCCCGTTTATACTCTTTCAGAACAATGGGCGAAGCAGAAGGTTTGCATTCCTGAAGGGATATGGCCACTTCGTAAAGGTGAAGGTGTTAAATGTTGAGACGGTCGTGTGAGTGAGGATGGTGACCCGTTAGGATTAACTGCAGCAGGTGTTTTCATTTACCCAAACGTGCTATGGTGCAGGAGTGGTTATCGCCATTCTTTCCTGTCCAATGTGATTTGGTAATTACACAATCGCATATCAGAAGAGTGAAATATAACCCCCACACTAATTCAAAGTGATACGGCTTTTCATCCGTTTCAACAGTTTCACTGGGCCGTATATATTATAAAATCTCTGATACTTTCTATCGAGCGCTTGAACTACACTGTTAGACATTTTATTGTATTTTTACAGTAACTTACTGGCAACACTGTTGCCAGTAAGTTACTGTAATTACTGATGTACAGTAGCTTTACTGTTATGATGTTTTACAGTAAGACAGCTTTACTGTAAATAAGTTTTACAGTAAAACAGCTTTACTGTAAATAAGTTTTACGGTAAAACAGCTTTACTGTAAGCGCATTTTACAGTTAGTCTTACCGTGTGTGTGCTTTACAGTATAACTACTCTACTGTAAATGTGGTTTATAGTTTGATACTGTAGTTTTACAGTAAACCTGGTCTACTGTAAATGTGTTTTATAGTATGATACTGTCGTTGAGTATTACTGCAAATTTAAACACAGGTTTACTGTATTTAGCATAAGAACACTCCACTATAAACAATTTAAATTCCATGAAAGAAGTATAAGTCTGAGTACAGTTAATAAAACAAATATTTATTGACAGATTTGTATTGACAGTTTATTGTATAGTTAAATCTATTGAAGTATTCTGAACAGCATCAAAACAATGTGAAATAACAATTAACATTATAGGGCACTATACAAACCAAAACCATAGACAATAGATAACACTACAGGACACACTTTTTTTAAACATTTTACAACAAGAACAAAAAACAAATTTTATACAAAACATATACACCAACATGAACATGTGTATTATTTAAATGTATAGAGAGGTCAGCTGACAAAAGAACAAATCTGAAAAAACTTAACAGTTCCTATATGTGTACCCCACTGGATCTTCGTGGTGGTATGATGGTGGGATCCGTCTTGTGGTAGCTGAGTTGTAAAGAAATAGAGAAACAATGTGAGAGATCATGAGGTGGTCAGGGGGTTACATGTTTAAATCAACAGGTAGGCTAACACACAAAGTTGGAAGCGACAATGTCCAAACACATCAAATCATTGGCAGTAGTAACATCATTAAGTTCCAGTTATAGTAGCTGTGGTTACCTGTACTTGTTGTGAGACATCTGTAATACTGATGGAAATATTTTAGCCCTAGCAATCATAGTAGTGGTAGTGCTGCAGTTGTAGTAAGCCAACGGTCATTGTAGTGTCAATAAGGTTGATGATAGTTTTTAGTTATTGTTACAGGTTTGCAAGACCACAAGAAACATTAAGATTAAACAGCTCAAAGCTATATATTATATTAGCTTTAGCTGCATCTCTAAATGTACAGACTCTAATTTTTGGCTTCAGATAGTTTTGAATATAACGGTTATGTATTTTTTACCAGTAGTCTTGTCTTATGAAAACTCGAAGCTGTGTTAGCAGCGAGTACGACAGAACTGCACTGGCACTTAGAGGGAAATTTAAAATTGAAACACTTAAGGTAACGTTAGGACACGTCGGGAAAAAAAGAACTCACTGACCTTTTACATTTTCCACTTAAAACCAAGCCTAACATTCCTTTACAACATAGCAAAGCTAATGTTAAATCAATTAACGTTAATGTTAAATAGTGAAGAAAACAAAACGACATGTCCTCTTTCCCCCTTTTAACAATATGTCGACCGGGTGTCAAAGCAACACGGAATGGCTGCTTACCTGTTGAAGTGCACAAAAACTGTAACAAACGTGGACAGTCCTTCACCTGAGTGTCTTTCAGCAACAATAAAAAGCGGGGAAGACAACTAACAGTTAGTCCGTGTAGCTTGCTAACGGCCTAACGGCTGCTTGACGTTAACCAAATAAAACGTTAAGCTACTGCCAGTGACTATCGCTCATGCGTCGCTTCCTGTGGTCACTTCAGAATAAAAGCCAAGCAGCACGTCAACGGAAGACACATTTTACTCTGAAGGTACAGTTACAGGTACAGTTTAGCGAACAACAGGAAACTTTCCTTGTTCCTCAACAGCTCTCTGACCCTGTGGTGCCTGTGTTCAGTTGTTTTTTTCCACTCGAATGGAGCAGTTGAAAACAGTCAGTTTAGTAGACAGGAAAAAACATTATAATCAACAATGAATAACTCACACTGAAGTAAAATAATTAGAATAACAAATTCCTTACTTACCTTGAACCGCTGGAATATATTGCTGGTTTGGCTTCAGTCTGGAAGTTTTCTTTAGAATTCATCCCGCACAGCACAGATTTTTTATCAACCAGTGATGAAAAATATGGGGTTAAAGTGCATTGGAGGACTTATTGTAGTCATTTTAAGTAGCCATATATCCTAATGGAAATGTATATATGTTTATTTATTTATTTATTTATTTATTTATTAACAAAGTAAATTCAAATTCGTCATTAGATATTTAAAATGTAATGTATTATTGTATGGAGGTTATTTCCTCACCTCCATATTATTGCAACCAATGAAGAGTAAAAATACACAGCCTGATGAACCATTCAAATCAAATCAAATCCTTATATGGGCAGTACACCGACATCATATAACTACAGTATCACTACTGCTAATGTGTTAACAGTAAATTACCGCAATTTCAAATAATACAGTAAGTTACTGTAAATGGGGTTGCTTTACCCATAATGCTTTGCAAATTACAGTAACTAACCGTAAAGATGTTTTATGGTAGGTTTATTGGGCATTTTGTGGTATTTAACTGTAAAAAATACAGCAAGGGTTAACAGTGTATCTTCGACTGATCATTGCCCTGAGGCTATGATATTGTATGACAGAATCCCAATTGATTGTATGTTTCTACTCATGAGAACAGTAACAAAAATATATATCGAATTATTAAATTTAATCACTTCAAAGATTTTTCATTAAAACATTTCCTTTATTCCACGAAACGTACCTTAATTTAGAAATAAACAGACTTTTCTGGAGAATTCAATATCAATAGAAGTATTATTATTTACAATTGGTGACATCTAATTGCAACTGTCGTGGTTTCCAAGCGACAAGAATTCTAAGTTTTTTAACTTTAAGTTCTAATTTTTTCTAAGTTCTTCAATGAAGAGGAGTGAGGCAGGATCATCCAGAATATTCAGACTTTATTGCACAGATACTCATAAAGCCGGAACAGGTCTGCAGAGTTGTTCCAAGTGTTTACGTTTACATCACCTTTTATACTTTATTTTCAGCACAGTCCACCCCTTTCTCCGCCCTCCAGGCGTGTCACTACTGCCCGCTACTATGGTTCCGTCATTTGGCATCATTTTAATTGGTTAACCCCTGTACTACTTCTTTGGAAAAACACTGTGGTTCTCAAACCCAAACCCCCCTTATTGGAAATCACCCAAGCTGACTAAGACCATACTGAGAGATCATCTTGGCGCAACATCAGTCTAACAGTCTGAGCATCCCAATTACGCATCCCAAAACAAGAGATTATCTTGGCGCAACATCAGTCTAACAGTCTGAGCATCCCAATTACGCATCCCAAAACAAAATACCTAAATATAGATACAGCTGAGTATATTTCACTGTGACCGGAGAATCTCCTTTCCTTTTAATTAAAAAGCCCCCCTTCCCGTGGAGCCCCCCCTTTCCTTGGAGCCTCCCCCTCTAAGCATCCCAATTAAGTTCCTCTTCATCAAAAGCCCCCCCTGAACATCTGCTAAACTTCAGCTCCTCACAGTTTTTTTAAACTCCTGACCACTCATGATTTTTACAAGGGGGGGGGGGGTTTCCTCAGTTGCCTCTACTATCATTCAGTGCTCATACAGTGCTCATACATTGTGGTTTTTCTAATACACTTTCTAATATATATATTCAGTACAATTTCATACAAGTCCCTGCTGTCACAGGTAATACAGATTATAGGTGACCAATGGAATATTTCCAACAAATCCCCCCTTTGAGGCTTGATGAGCCTCACACTCACTATTCCGTTGATACATGTTAATTCTGCAGTCCTGCGGGGGAGAGAGATCGCTCATCTCCTAATCCCTCTAATGTCTTTCTCATTGTAACACTTTGTTACTTAACCATCTGTCTATCAACATGCTCAATACATGGCTATCAGTCATAGCCTTATGCATAACATATGACTCTCGCTCATATGCAGATTATTTTCCGTCACTGCGCAGTTTGATGAGTAAATACTTGTGAGTATATGTTACTGTATATGTGACTGCAAATACGTGTATATATGCGGTATTTGACAGTCTTGCTGGGATGCCAGCCAGCTGGTCAGCCAAGGCGGCCGCACTCAGTTTCAAAGGCAGTAGTACCACTCTGCCTTCCGCTTTTCTCTGATGCCATCACCGTCCTTGGCTGCCCCTCCAGCCCAGCACCCACAGCTGTAAAAAATGCAAAAAATAAAGTGATTAATATGATGATTATATTTCATTTACTGATTATCATAGTGCACTTTATCAGTGCCCCATGCTTTATCCAGGGCACGCAAACTCGGAGAGCTTGCCCAAAGCTCGTCACCAGAGTTTGCCAAAGACACAATGGAATACTGCAACGGTAAACAGTCTACTGTTTTGAATATTGGTCTTAGATACTTATCTCTAGGGGAAGTGTACTTGTACACTTTTTCAGTTTCCCAAGTTTTGTCCACATCGCACAAACCTGGAGAGCTTACCCAAAGCTCATCACCAGAGTTTGTTAGAGTCATAATGGAGTACTGTAATGGTAAACAGTTTATATTTCTAAAAGCAGGCTTTAACCACCTACCCCATCTGGTAGGAGGCACCTGTATTGTGGCCTCAAACCAAAATTTTACTTCTTTACATGTGATTACTCCAAGGCAAAATGTTCGTGTTCGTCTAATGCGTTTACACATTTTCAGGAGACAGGGTTCCCCCATCCCCAAAGATCTACATATCATTACCACTATTAGCGCTGGGTCATCTATTATCCAATCAACCTTAATAAATTTGGGGTGCATTGCGTATAGTGGAGCTAAAAATAGGTTACGGTATTTCAGTACTTTTTCACACCTTTAGTCAAACGGGCATGCCTGCTGCCACCATATTGTCCCCCTTTTTGGGGAATGTGTCATCTCACTGTCTTTGCTTTGTACACCTTGGAGGTGAGCCACCCTATCGTTCCATAAACACGCTTATTCAAATTATTCTCAGCCATGTCTGGGGCAGGCGTTCAGAGACATCTAAACTAATTATATAGTCTGCTATATAGCGCAGTTTCCTAAATTATCTACTGTTAACTATAATTTATCTGTTTTGCCTGCTCCAGAAGTGACTAAAAAGTCCCTGAGATGCACAACCAAAAAACCTTCCACTTTTGTCTAGGAAGGATAAAAAGATTGCACCTCTCTTACACCTCTTACATACTACCCATAGTAGTCAGGCTGCTCATATGGGCTTTTCTACATTCTCATATTTTGTCAACTGAACAGTGGTGGTCTCAGTTTTCACTTCCTGGTGTTTCACGAGCCCCAGATGATGCTCTTCCGCTGCTTCATTCACTGCTATAACCAGCGGATAAGCCCCCACAATTCTGGTGAGAAAAGATCTCAGGACAGGTAAAAGACAACACAGGAGTATCGCCACACATATCAGTGTTAACAGAATTATTGCCCCTGCTTTGGCAAACCATGCTCCCCAGTTTCCGAGATTCATGTGCAACCAGTCCCAGATCTCATGTCCAAATCCTGCATTGTCTGTCACTTCCTGTCTGAGCCCCTTGAGCTTTGTCATAGCCTGTGTGAATGTTCCATTGGGGGAAGTGTTGTTCGGGATATAAGTACAACAGTGGTCCCCGACAAGAACACACACTCCACCTCTTTCTGACAGTATCCAGTCTAAGGCCTGTCTGTTTTGTCCAGTCATTCTGCTGGTAGCAGATAGTTGTTCTCCCAGTGCAGTCAGCGCATCTTCAGTGTAATTGACAAATCTCTGCTGATTATAATATATGTAATTTATCCACTCTGCGTTTTTAGTGGGACTGACCCACAGGAAGATTGATTCAAACCCTGCTGCGATTTCATTCCTAGCCTTGTACTCATTTGGGATTCCTCTGGGCTGTCCTATGATATCTATCCACACGTGTGGATCAGGTTCGTAGGCCCTCTTTGTTCTCTGGGGTGTTTTGGGGTACATTATTACCGTCGGGTTCATTAGCATTACCCTGGCACATGTCCCTGTCCAATCACTTGGCAACACATTATACAGTACTCCTCCTCCACACATCCAAAACATATCTGCTATGTTTCGATCCGCATTTATTAGGGTACGACAATTTGGCATTAATATTGCAGTGGTCAATGTTTTACTATATTTTGCACACCGGTTCGGCTCCCTCGCATCGCATGTCCACGTATTGTGGCATTTCCCTTCGAATTCTCCCATTTGTACTGTTCCATTTTCCATCCTATAACACTCATAGGAGGAATTTAACAACCTAACACGCTTTAGATTTATTTGAGCTCCATTTTTTCCCCGGTATAGGCCCCACTTTTTGCACTTGTCTATATCGTAGGATCCCTGTGAGGAGCCTATTTCGTTCAAACATTGTATAGGACATATTGGGGTTTCACTAGGAGTCATATTTCTGAGGTATTGCGCACACCCCTCGTAATCATACGGGTTAGGGATTGCCGTATATATGGGCCTTGCCTCAGCACATACTACGCAATTTTCTGAGGTCTGCATTTTTGCGGTATAGTTGGCCCATTTCCACCACCTATTCGTCCTCGCTTGCTTTAGAGAATGGAGTTGGCTAGGATCTAATTCGATTTCGCGTTTCTTAATCGTTTTAATTGGTTCCGTTACCGTTTGATCTTCTGACATAATGAACATTATTAAAGATCCTACCAATATTACCACTACGAAGGCCAGTATTACTCCTGCAAACTGCCCTCTCTTGTGGTCGTCCTCTACATCTGTTAGTAATCCTAACGCACACACTAATATTAACCCTATCATTGTAAAAACTATTCCAAATATTGGCCATCTGGTTCTGGGTTGTTCCGGATTCTCATCCGTTTCATTCTTAGTATTATTTACACTATTTACATTTAACACATCGGTTATATCACCACTGCCTTCTCCGTTGTCATCGCCATTAATCTGACTCGTCATTCCTGACAATATCTCCACTGGGAGTAACAGGTCTGTCGGTGGGGTCGGTGGGGTAGATGTCTCCCAATTCCAGGGTGACCAGGTCTCGAAAGTCCAATTGGCTAAACCCAATATGTCTATCAGCTGTGTCAGATTCAACCCCATCAGATTCAGCTCCCCTATCCCCATGTCCTTCTGCATCGCCTGCAGCATCTCTGTCATATTCAGACTGATCAAGTCTATCTCCCCCCCCATTTCCTCTGAGCTCACTGCTGGGGCTCCCGTCAATAGCAGAGCTGCCAGCCAGTTGAGGTACAGCAGAAATCCCACTAGGCCCAGGCTGTTCATCCCCCTTCCACACATCCCTATTTTCACTTTGCTGGCTGTCGGACTCTGCCCCCTCCTGATGCGGGGGTTGCCTATCGTCACCTTCCTGAGTCTCACTTTGCCCATCTTCCTGTTCTCCTCCTACAGCTCTTGTACAATGGTTTAAATGATCCCACAAGTTACTGCCCTCTACTTGTAGAGCTGTTGGTGATGTTCTGGTGATGCGGAATGGACCTTCTCTCCTCTGCTCGTTCCACCGTCTCCGGAACTTCCTGACGTAGACCAGGTCACCAGGCCTCAAGTGGTGCCCTTCTGCTGGATTCTCTTGCTCGTTAGCTCTTTCCTGTTCGAATATAGTCTGATATATAGTGGTTAGTTCCTTCATATATTCTCTGAGCTCCAATTCTAATACCTGTAAGGTTGGACCCCCCTGAGGGCCCCCTTATCCTAGGTACTGGCATTGTCCTTCCTATTAACATCTCAGAGTTGGTATCAAATACACTGCCACCTGTGCAGGTGCAATTTTACATCCTGACGCTTGTTTGGCTATTTCATCTACTTTATTGTTTCCTTTAATTACAAAATAATTTCCCTTCTTGTGGGCCTGACATTTTATTATAGCCAATTTCTCTGGTTTTAACATTGCTATTATTAGTTCTAAAATTTGTTCTTTATGTTGTATGTCACTTCCATTTCTTTTTAAGAATCCACGATTCTTCCACACTGCTCCAAACAAATGACATACACCATGTGCGTCCGCTGAGTCAATTATGTTTTCCCTGAGAACCCTACCGTTTTTACGAATTGACCTGACATTGGTAAGTGGGTTGCATATTTTCTTTGAATACATGTTACTGTAGCCCCTGTATCTATCATCATAGGTAGTATTTGTCCATTTATCTCTACATTTATCATTGGTTCCTGATCGGCGTTATTAGTTATCAATACATGCTGTCCCACTTTACCCGGGTTCTCTGGGCATCCCTATTGGTTACCCCTGTAATGTACAGGGCCTTGAGGCTGTGGCGGAATCCAGGGCCCTGGGAGCCCTCCCTGCGTCTGCTGCTGTGGCAGCTGCTGCCCTGGCCCTGCCTGATAGTGTAGCTGTGGCTGTGGATTGAGACAATACCTTCTTATATGCCCTACTTGCCCACATCCCCAGCATTGCGGTGGGCCTGGTGGTGGCCCCTGCTGATTCTACACATAACCTCCCTGCACCCACTGTTGATTCTGCATATTACCCCCCTGTGCTTGTCCCCTGTTCTGATTTCCCTGCCCTTTATTCCCTGGTGGGTATCCCGTCCCCCCTTTGTTCCCTTGTCCCTAATTTTGTGGCGGGGCCCCTTGCACTGCCCCTTGAACGTATACTGGCATTGGGACTGCTGATGGAGGAATTCCAGAGAAATTATAAACAACAGTCGGCTGGGATCCGCTTGGGCCTCTACCCCGTTCAGGGAGGGGAGGTTCTGGCTCTGCCCACGTGAAATCCGCCATGATGGGAGCCATTTTCTTGGGATCAGTGTCTTTTTCTTTAGTTTTGCCCTTTTCTTTGTTTTTTCAGCACCTCCAGTTGCAATTGGAATAGCTTCCGTTGCACCTCTCATTCTTGGTTGCTTTGTTTTTCTCTTTCCTGCGGCCTCTTTCCACCGCATGTATCACATGATCCACAAACTCTCTGTGAGTCATAGATGACAGTCCCACCACCTCCTCTAGGCGGCATTTGGCCAGGTCTGGTAGCCCCTCCAGAATGGCTGCTCTGAACATGGCTGTCATTATGGGATCTCCCTGTATGTCTTTGTCCAGTGTCATTTGCCAATTGCGGACCTGATTCTCCACAAAAGCTGCTGCAGACTCCTCCTCTTTCATGGGAACTCCCTTCAGCATCGCAGTGCTCGGCCGTGTGGGATAGGCCTTCCTCAGGGAATCCCATATCCTCTGTCTGTACTGGTCGAATATTCTCCCATCCATAGTGGACTTGTCTGCTCCTCTGTACCCAGCATTTTCTATTAAGTCCAGCATTTTTCCTTCCCCACCACTTTAGTGAGGAGGGCCTTCACATCTCCCAGCGCCATTGTCTTTCCCGTCATTTCCTCCTCCAGCTTCCTTATCCAGATGGCTGCTCCCTCCTGTATGTCCGGCAAGGTTGTGATCAGATTTTGGAGGTCCTGAGAGCCCCAGGGAATATATTGCGGGCGTCCTCCCTTATTTAATAACGGCATCATTACTTTAGAGTCATGGCGGCGGTTTCTTTTCATTTGGGTCCTCCAAAGGCGGCTTGGCCTGGGGTTTGGCCCATCCTTCCTTTCCTCTGTATGCTTTGCACAGCTCCTCTCTTGCATCTCTAAACAGTTTTAATATTTCCATTTCCTTCTTTCTTTTGTCAACTCTTTTTTTGTGACTTATTTTTTGCTTTGTAATTCATTACTATTCCTATCATTCTTAGGTCACCAGGTCAACGTGCCTATTTTGGGCCAACAGGTTATTGCCTTTTTAATTATTTTTTCCCACTTTGCCGATACTTTTTCAATCTTTGTTTTCAGCACTGGGAATTTCTTTCCCAGTCTGTCTACAGGCGTACCCATAGCTGTCATTTTAGTTGCTCTTGTTCCTTATCTTATTTACCTATGCAGGTACAGCAATCTCCCAACTGTGTGTGTGTGTATCCGTTCCTGTGTATCCAAGTGTGTAAGAGTGTGTGTATGTATGTGTATGTAAGTGTGTGTGTGTGTGTGTGTGTATGTATGTGTATGCATCTGTAGGTAGGTATGTGTGTGTGTAGGTATGTATGTATGCATGTGTGTGTGTGTGTGTGTGTGTGTGTAGGTATGTATGTGTGTGTGTGTGTGTGTGTAGGTATGTATGTGTGTGTGTGTGTATGTATGTATGTGTGTGTATGTGTGTGTTTATGTAGTTATGTAAAAACAACATCCCTCCAGATCATGTGAGAGCGGAAACAGCAGTCTTCTAAATTGTGTGTGTGTGAATCTATTTGCTTGTGTGTGTAAGTGTGGGGTGTGGGGTGTGTGTAAGTGTGAGTAAGTGTGTGTGTGTGTGTGCTTATGTAGGCTTGTCTCTCTTTTATGTCTACTTAAATTATTATTTACCACGTAGTTATCTCTTTATTACGTTTTAATAAAGAACGTTGTAAATTTTAATCTCTTTCTCCAGCTTTAATTTCTTTTACTCTTCTTGGGGTATTATTTTATATGATATATATTCACGAAATTTGTACCACATTTGCTTACTTATTTTAAACTCAGATTGCGAATTTAACATCCGCACTACCCAATGTTCTTTAAGTGCGCACTCGTTATCTGGCAATTCTCCGTCCGTGACTCAAATCGCACAGAATGTTTTTCACTAAATAAACCACCTTTTCTTGCGATTAACCAGTGCGTATTTATAATTATCATTCCCTATTTATCTTTATCTATTATATTACAACGTTTCTTCTTGCACTATCCTAAAATAATTTATTTCCCGAGTTAACTCCCACTCGCCTTGAGTCAAGCTCACTACGTGCAATATCCCTCCCCGTTTTGTTTCATAAACCCACTTTGTTTGAGATTGTTCGTTCTCTGAGTTATTTATGAATTCGTTTGTGTACTCAGTGTCTTTCTAATATGGTACCATCCGCTTGTTCAGATAACAGATGAATTAACATATTATGCTATTAATCCTAATTCTAATTTTTCTCCTAATTTATTTTATCTTTATCCACTTTATTTTATTCTATTTATTTTCCTTTGTTCTTACAGCTCTCTGTTTTTTTCAATTCTCCTATAAAATCTTCTTTGTAATATAGCCTTTACTTTCTCCTCATGCCAATCTGTGTCTGTAGTTTTATCTGCAATTTTTATCTTTCCTGCAGTTGTCCTTCTTTCAATCACGTATTTATTTTGTTTATCAGATCCGTATCCCTGAAACTCTACCTCCTTTGTGAAATGTTTAGAACACTGTAATGCATGCTATATTTTAACACATTTTAAATTTTAAAAAAATTTGCTGTCACTCAACATTCACTCCATGTCAGCGCTGCACACTTATTAATATTACTCTTTCAACAACACCTAGTGGCAAAACCCTCGTGATTCTTACACCGTGCAAGCTATACCCTTTTATTCCACATATCCCAACACCGTCCTCCCTCGGACCCTTCAAACGTGATTATATCCCCAAACTGTATACTATACGCTGACTCCACGGCTGCAACAAAAACCCAGTCCAGCCCAGTCCAGCCCAGTCCAGCCGTCTTGCGCTTCGGCCCCTGCAATCAGCTATCTCCGCCTCGCCTAGGGTCACCACACATTCTCACTAGGGTTGCAAATTCTAAGGAATTTCCTTGATCGATAGTCGTCAACGTTAATGAACAATCAATCGATCAATCGATAACAAAACAGCTAAAAATAGCTTACATAGAAAATACAAAATGCATGTTTTTTTTCCTCAATCAAAGCTTTATTGAAACATTTGAGAAATGCGCCTGTTTCATAGCATAACACAAATATAATTATGAACGCTGTTTTTTTTAAGTATGATATTTTAATAAGGCACGGGAAATTGCGCTCACTCTTCCGAGGCGAATCAGTGACTAACACGTACGTCTATGACATATACAAAAATAAGATGAGCCTTAATTAAAAACTTAAATTTGCAAAATGATTATGAAATAGATAAATAAAGATAAATAACGTTTTTGAAAACAGCGCTATAATAGGTTCCCTCTTGAAATGAGAAAGCTACGACAAACTACGACAGCTCAGGCCTCAGTTTAAAATTTAAACTGCATAAGTGCAGTAAATACCTAGGCCTGCTGATTTTTATTTAAGAATATAAGCATGTTTACGTTATCAGGGGTGAGCCGTGTGCGCAGTCGGTTTACAGCGAGACCAGCTGCTGAAAATACGCGTTCCGATGGGACCGATGTCCCAGGCACGCATAAGTAGCGTGCTTCATGGTCGAGTGAGTCTTCTTCTGTGAAGTTAATAACATGTTTCCTAATTGCAGTGCGCGCGCCCCCTTGTGTTTAACTTAATGACTGCATTTCACCAACAGCTCCCATTGACACAATTAAGATGAGACCGCAAATAGTTCAATTTGATCGTTAAATTTGAAATGGTCGATCGATCAAATTATTAACGGCAATTAATCGATCAACGATTAATCGTTAACACCCCTAATTCTCACACTTCCATACTTTATCTGTTACGCTGGCGCTATATTCTTTCAGATTGCTGCCGTCCTCATACAGTTTTTATCACTATAATTTATCCCTATAAATTTTTAAAAAACACAGGATCTTTAAATTGGTAAGGTCACTGGTTACTGGTTATACAGACCAAGGAAGGGGAGAGAGAGAGCCTTATTTCCACACTATATCTATATATATTTTCAACAGGATTTTATATTTTCAACAGGATTTTTAAAGCGATATAACATTAATTTCGCTTACCTTGTGATTTCTCAGTCAACCGGTTTGGAAATGACCGTCTCTGCCCCCCTATCTCGTCTGGACCGCAACCGTTCCCTCCGCCTGGTCAGCAAGGTCTTGGACCTTCTTCCAATCCTGTTCGTGACGCCAAGTTTGTCGTGGTTTCCAAGCGACAAGAATTCTAAGTTTTTTAACTTTAAGTTCTAATTTTTTCTAAGTTCTTCAATGAAGAGGAGTGAGGCAGGATCGTCCAGAATATTCAGACTTTATTGCACAGATACTCATAAAGCCGGAACAGGTCTGCAGAGTTGTTCCAAGTGTTTACGTTTACATCACCTTTTATACTTTATTTTCAGCACAGTCCACCCCTTTCTCCGCCCTCCAGGCGTGTCACTACTGCCCGCTACTATGGTTCCGTCATTTGGCATCATTTTAATTGGTTAACCCCTGTACTACTTCTTTGGAAAAACACTGTGGTTCTCAAACCCAAACCCCCCTTATTGGAAATCACCCAAGCTGACTAAGACCATACTGAGAGATCATCTTGGCGCAACATCAGTCTAACAGTCTGAGCATCCCAATTACGCATCCCAAAACAAGAGATTATCTTGGCGCAACATCAGTCTAACAGTCTGAGCATCCCAATTACGCATCCCAAAACAAAATACCTAAATATAGATACAGCTGAGTATATTTCACTGTGACCGGAGAATCTCCTTTCCTTTTAATTAAAAAGCCCCCCTTCCCGTGGAGCCCCCCTTTCCTTGGAGCCTCCCCCTCTAAGCATCCCAATTAAGTTCCTCTTCATCAAAAGCCCCCCCTGAACATCTGCTAAACTTCAGCTCCTCACAGTTTTTTTAAACTCCTGACCACTCATGATTTTTACAAGGGGGGGGGGGGGGGGGGGGGTTTCCTCAGTTGCCTCTACTATCATTCAGTGCTCATACAGTGCTCATACATTGTGGTTTTTCTAATACACTTTCTAATATATATATTCAGTACAATTTCATACAAGTCCCTGCTGTCACAGGTAATACAGATTATAGGTGACCAATGGAATATTTCCAACACAACTTTATAGTTATCTTAATTAAAAGGCACGATTCAATTTATATAATGCAAGTCCATATTAGTCTGTTTTTACTGATGTACTTTCAAAGTGAATTGAATTTGTCCGTGCGATGTTCCCCACATTCCAGCTGATTACAGACCTTCAGTCCAATCATCACTCCATTAGTTCATTTTTTATAGTGTCAATCGTTTGTATTTACAATAATTCAATATTCAGTAGGGATTAGCAAGACAATAACGTGGAATGTAAAGAATCTACAGGTTTGAACAGCCCTTGCTTAAATTTACATGGCCATTGAGTTCAGTCACGACTGTGTTATGTGATTTGCTAAATATTTAAAATTCGCCATACGCCTCTACAAAACAACATAAGAGTTTTTGATCCTGGCGTCTATGTGGTATTAATTTGTTAAACAGGAGCATCTATGTGTACTAAACTGTGATATTACGCGTGCTTTAATCTGAATCAATTCTGCAAAAAAATATGAACTAAACAGGGGGAATTTGCTGGTAGTTCGATATTTTCGCTTTAACGATGACTGACTGAATTCTAAAAACGCCTAGAGATAATGGGAAGCTTGAATGTTTTTTGTCGTAGACCAATTTGGCTGTACGTGTTAAAATCGCAAGATTATCTCTGGAACAAAAACGTGCGTACATTGTAGTCTATATGTTTGTTGGGGTTTGCCATCTTCATTGTGCCATTATGGATACCTTGTTTTAGGCATCCGAAATACAAAATTATTCAAATTGCTCCGAGAATGTATCGAATGTTTGCCTTTACTCAACTTCTTTTCAGACGGTCTATAGGCTGAATGGCTTATCGTGAACCGCTACACGACCACGTAGGAAGAAGCTACAGCATTGTGAAATACAAGTCAAAAATAAATTACGCGTTTTTACACTTATCTTTAATAATGCAACAAGGATTTATAGCAGAATGGAAAATATACAAAAGAAGACGAGCGTTTTTAAAATCTTGAAATGTATATGGTATAATTTGGTAAAAATAAATAATTAATTCAGTAGACAGTTGCCTTTGGTTCGTCTTCATCAGAATAATTTCTTCCAAAACCCAAGTTGGAATTTGCAGGTTCTTCTGCGCCGTGGCTAAATTGAGGAGTCACCACAACTTAAACAAGCCACGAGATAATGCATGGCAAAACGTTGTTTGTGCAAAACGAATTGCGTCGTGTGTTTGTAAAAGATGCATTATCAATTCGCTTACGGAACCGCGCGCAAAATGGCACCATCCCTTTATTATCTTTCCGGCCGTTAAGCGTCTTCTCTGTGTCATTTTATATACTCATGTTTCCACTTTCGAGATGTTACATTTTCTCAAAAAAACGTTATGGAGTTTTGCCAACTGTTTTACTAGAATGCCTTCAGTCTGTCCATAGCAATGTGTTGTTGACGCTCAACCTATACACGCACACAGATGACAAAGGCTACAGCAACGTGACTTTCCAAAATGAAACATAAATCACGGATTTTACGCATATATTTCATATATAGCGGAAATATCTGGTGCAACTGAGAGTGTGCTTTGGCGATACGTATTTGCGTATCACCAATGTAGAGATTAATTGAAACAGCATTAATTGCGCCAAAATTGGTATTTTATAAAAAATATAAGAATAGTATCAGGACACGTTAGCCTTGACTGTAAGTGATAGACTAAGCCGTTAACTCGAGAAAAGCAACTTGCAACCGGAATTAAATGATATACATCTTAATGTCACATACGATTTTGTGGAGTCTCAATAGACGTGCAACTATCCCTATACTATTGTTCGGTCTTTTCTACATTCAATATTGTCAATATATAATCTGCTCGATAGCAGTGTGCCCTCACTTCGAGAATTTGTGTAATATCAACCACAGTAACTTATTCATGGTGTACAGTAACACAAGCAGAAATGTTCTAAAACGTTCAGATATATCCTTCTGAGACTTGTAGTGTAGGTTTCAGCATAGTAGCTTACATGGTCCTTGAGAATAAGACCAGAGAGTCGTGTCCCCTACAGGGGACAAAAATGCATAGGAGGATTTGCAGACTTGTTGAATGTACCTACATGACAAAATCACGGATTGGGCTTTAGGCCTATATCAAATCCACAGCGACAACAGTGTCGATAACAATGGCCATAGCAACAAGTTAAGGAAAATATATTTATTAAGTGCAAGTCAGTACAGTAAACAACAAAATAAATTTTTTCAATGAGGAACTACGGTGGGGCGAAATTGCACGGTGTTTGCAACAATTATTCACAGTCCAAAATTCCATTGACTAAAATGATGTGCATTCAGAGGATAAAGCAGATTGTTAAGAAAGTTCAACTTTATGGCACGCTGGAAGTGACACTCAATGACTTGTCGTGGGAGCATGGTGTCAGGCAAGTCAGGACACATGCGCGTTCTCTTCGTCGGTCTGATTGTCTCGTGACATTCGGGTACCCTCCGGATTTCCGGAGTCGAATATTCCGAGGTATATCGGTTTGTGGAGAGCAAGGAGTTTGCCTGCTCATTCATGTACCCTCTGAATTCAGTTCTGCTATCTGCTGGTCCACAGATACGGTCTTCTAGGTCACTCTTCCTTTTCATTCCAAATCCTGTCCGCGTGCGTTTCAAGCATTGGGCGTGTCCATCCAAAGTGCCTGGCAATGTGCAGAGCACGCCTGATTTGGGAATCCTCCGAGAGAAAGTCCCTTTCTTCAAAATAGACTCAATGGAAAATGGACCACTGAACTTGGTTGCGTATCCGTTGTGAATCTCAGGGGTACTTGGCTTCTGAGGGTTGTGGGTCCTGTACATTTCTTCTGTGGTGTCACAGCCCCGTTGCAGTTTGGAGGCCAGGTCAGGGAAGGTGTCCATCATACCCTTGAAGTGGCGTCGCAGCATTTTTGGAGTGATACGAGTTTCGTCAACTTTCCAGAAATATATCTTTGAATACTCAGGATGCACCGGAACCTACAAAACAAATGCTTGGATTATAAAAATTGCAGATTTGTAGGAGGAAACAAACTATTAAGGAATGTGTCTCCCCACCAGGTCATTTATGTATAAGCGGCACTTGGCCCTGACTGAGCGCAGCCCCCACGGATGCACTGACTCAGAACACATTTACCATCTGTTCTGGGAGTACTCCGTGGCCAGACGGGTCTGGGGCCTTGTTGTTTCTTCTGTCTCCCGTAACAGGTTGCTGCCGAGGTCCTCCCTGACAGCTGAGAGTGTCCTCTACGGCCCTCGTGGAGGATGTAAAACACCGGAGCTCCAGCGTCAGTGGAGGATCGTTAATACTATCAAGCAGGTCCTCTGGGAGGCGAGGAACATCAAGGTCTACCAAAAAACAACGGTAGACCTGGTCACTCTCGGGAGGAGGGCGCAAAACCTCCTCCAAGACGGCGTTATGGTCGATTACGCGAAGGACAAGTGTCTGGCGAGAGAGAAATGGGGGGTGGACCATTGGAAAGAACTGATCATTTAGTCCACCCCCCTCCATCCCAAGGAAGAGAGAGAACAAAAAAACTTGAACAATGCCCACCCAATAACCCGGGAACGCATGCTTTGCATTAATTTCAATGTCTTGTGATTTCCATTTTGTCTTGTAAATTTTCCTTTTTGTATGTGATGTTACTTATTGACGCGTCTTGAATGTTGCATGTTAATTTTAAAAATTAAAAGGGAGGGGAAATAAAAATCCCCCACCCCCCTGAAATTTTTTTTTTTAAACTGTGAAATGTAATGAAATGATGAAGATTATTATTGTAAAAACAAAATGTCTTTATTGTAAATTAAATTTAAAAACCAATAAAGACAATATTAAAGTATTTTTTATATACATACATAATTGTGTGAATAGCTCAGGGTGACCTACTGCATCTAGGCAGTTTCATATTAAAAAAAAGTAAAAAAAAGAAAAAAAGCAACATAACTATTTAAAAAGGAAGCAGCTAAGATTAATGCTCCTTAAATGGAATCTCAAATGAATTGGATTCTTCACTTACACTCAAACATTGATATGCTGATCTCACTTTTGGTACAAACTTTTTTGGGAGACACTTTTTGGGTGTCACTTTGAGTCACGCGCAGGTTACAGTCTGATGTATTAAAGTAACTGGTAAAATAGACATTCCAAGTTAAGAAATTGAATATGCCGTTTCAGAGGGGCAATACTACGCTATTCTCGTAATGGGCGGAAATAAACGCGAAAACACTTTCCATTCTTAGCATTTTTCTTTGTCATAAAATGTGTAGCACTTATTAGGCTATATATGTATTGATAGCTGGTGCGCTGGAAAAAGCGGGGTACACAGCATTAGACTTGTTTCCGTTAATTTAGCTTGAGTAGCCTAACAATCAAACAATCAATTCGCTAACTAATTCAAGACTAATATGTAGCCTATAGTTATTAAGAAATGAAAACGACAGAAATATCTAATTTGAGATTGTTTAACAAGGATCGGGCAATAATCTGAATGCGTTAAAGAATGTTATTCATTTTAAGACGGCAATCAAACTAGTCAAAGCGATTTAAACATTAGAAAGCATATTTATAGAGGACAGTCTCTTAAGTGTCTGGATTTACTCAAACATTGATCTGTTCATCTCACTTTAGGTAGCCCTGATCTAGATAGAACGTCGGTGCAGTTTTAATAAAACTGAGCACATATGAAATGGAGGAGACTATTTCTCAATGAAAAAAGGAGAACTCAGGCAGATTACAGGTTGACACAAGGGAAATGTGTGTACATTGTTTGGGTCAATGCACCTTTACTGAGGGGTTGTTAGGATGAAAATAGGCTAAACCTAACGTGACCTCACAACTAACGAACTAACATAGTCGTCGTTGTGATAATATATTTTAAAATGTAGTCATGTTATATTTTTAAAAACATTTACTAGCCTACATTACAACATTACACTCCATTACAAACGACGTTCATATAATTGTTACACTCCACACATTTAACTTGTGGCTATTTTCATATGTATTGCTATTCTCCAATGCTCGGAAGGGTCGGAGCTGGAGGTGGGCTTTAGCTAGAGCCGCCCTTTCTTTAACACTAGGCGTCAATCAGGTCGTCTCTGCGAAGATATATACGCGCTATTTTGTAGGCTGGTAGGCATATTTTGTCGTTGGAAAAAATGTCAGGTCGCGGGAAAGGTGGAAAGGGACTGGGCAAAGGAGGCGCTAAGCGTCATCGCAAAGTTCTCCGTGATAATATCCAGGGTATCACCAAGCCAGCGATTCGTCGTTTGGCTCGCCGCGGAGGAGTCAAGCGCATATCCGGTCTCATCTACGAAGAGACTCGTGGAGTGCTTAAGGTGTTCTTGGAGAACGTCATCCGCGATGCCGTGACTTACACCGAGCATGCCAAGAGAAAGACCGTAACCGCTATGGATGTGGTTTATGCTCTGAAGCGTCAGGGTCGCACTCTGTACGGCTTCGGTGGATAAACGTTTTTTTTTTTTTCGCAAACCCCGTCTTGTGTAACCATCCAAAGGCTCTTTTAAGAGCCACCCACGTGCTCTATGAAAAGCAGCGTTTCCTAGCGTGTACTCCTTTATATCTATGGCCTTGTAGAGAGCCAGAGCGCCACCCAGTTTGTTCCAGTTGGTGCCGTCTGGTTGTGAAAATTCAACACGTAGGGGATCCTCGACAATTGTGGTGAAATGTTCTATTTGGAATGCAGCGACCACGAAGCACTTTTGCTAGTTGCCGACAAGTCAGCATTAACGAAAGCCGTATTGTGTTTGTAAAAAAATGAAATAATAAAATTGGATACGTATTGTTTGGGCGGCGGCTGTATTAAGCAAATTACTTTTCAAAGGGTGAGTGTATTGGACTTTGCTTACGTGGGAAACTGCAATGACGGCACATTAGGACATTATTGAATTTAAGAAAGGCGCGGAAATGGAGAATGGGAGATACGGTTAAAAAAATCCTTTGTTTGCAGCAATCGGACTAGGTTTTTCAGGCCCGCGAAATTCAGCCAATAGAGTTGCAATAATGGTTGACGAGCTGCCTCCAATGAGACTCGGTGTTACGTCACCGCTTAGAAAAGTATGACTATTTGCATAAAGCCCTTATATATGGCAGACGCATGGTGACGCTGGAGCATATGTTTCAGTCAAGCTTTCGATATGCCTGATGCCGCGAAGTCTGCGCCCAAGAAGGGTTCCAAGAAAGCCGTAACCAAGACGGCTGGGAAAGGAGGAAAGAAGCGGAGAAAGTCTAGGAAGGAAAGTTACGCTATCTACGTGTACAAGGTCTTGAAGCAAGTGCATCCTGACACCGGCATTTCTTCAAAGGCCATGGGCATCATGAATTCCTTTGTCAACGACATTTTCGAACGTATTGCCCGTGAGTCTTCTCGCTTGACTCACTACAACAAACGGTCGACTATCACTTCAAGGGAGATCCAGACCGCCGTGCGCCTTCTGTTGCCAGGTGAGCTGGCCAAACACGCAGTGTCTGAGGGCACCAAGGCCGTCACGAAGTACACCAGTTCAAAGTAATCCGTTAAACAACAATCCTCAACCCCAAAGGCTCTTTTTAGAGCCACTCACGGTCTCAACAAGGGGCAAAAAGTAATTCACTGAGCTTTGTTTACCGCAACAAGGTAAGTGGGCGAATGAGAGCCGGGACTCAATTTAATGCAGAGCGAGGCACATAGGCATGTTGGAAAGGCTTGGAACATGTTTCCAGATAGGAGCGTGCATGGGACACACGGTGGCTTATCCCTTGCTCGCGTACGCTCTACCTGTACAAAAAAAAAAAACTGACGTCAGGAAAGCTCGAACTTGATTTAACAATCAATCCTGGTGGATATCGCCATGGAGTTGATAGAAACTTCAGATCCGCCTGTCAGAATATAGCCAGAGATGATGCAGTGCTGACAGCTACGGGGAATTGATTTTGTAACTATGGGACTTGGGGAAAGCAACCACAAGCAGCTGTTCTCCAAACGTTTACAGTATTACTTCAATTTAATATTTTTAAGCAAAATTAATATCCCATACGATTACATTAAACATCGAGCATCGTGGCATCAGTAATCTAAGCACATCACAAGCAAATAGGCTGGTTGAGGCGAGTTTCCCCCTCATTGTAAAGCGCTATATAACTGCCAGGCATTATTATAATGTAGCGGATTGTGACAGCGTTGCAGTACTTGTCAACTAGATGTCAATAGTGATTTATACAATGATGAAAACGTTTGAGTCGTCGTTTTGCCTGGCTACTATTTGGCGCGTGTAGTTTTGCGATTCTCTTCGCCCTCCTCAAAATGAATGCATACCCCATACGGTGACATTAGATTAGTGATGCTCGATGTTTAATCACCAAAAAAATGGAACAAACTTGCTTCTCAAGTATTTAAGTGGCTCTTAAAAGAGCCTTTGTTTAGACGATGGTGTTCTTGGAAATCTTAGGCGCGTTCGCCCCGGATTCTGCGGGCCAGCTGGATATCCTTGGGCATAATGGTCACTCTTTTGGCGTGAATGGCGCAAAGATTGGTGTCCTCGAACAGACCAACAAGATACGCCTCACTGGCCTCCTGCAGAGCCATGACAGCTGAGCTTTGGAAGCGAAGGTCTGTCTTGAAATCCTGAGCAATCTCCCTCACAAGGCGCTGGAAGGGCAGCTTACGAATCAACAGTTCAGTAGACTTCTGGTAGCGGCGGATTTCTCGCAGCGCAACAGTACCAGGCCTGTAACGGTGAGGCTTCTTCACGCCGCCTGTCGCAGGCGCGCTCTTACGTGCCGCTTTAGTGGCCAGTTGCTTCCTGGGGGCCTTGCCACCGGTAGACTTACGTGCGGTCTGCTTGGTTCTAGCCATTGCGCCGTGCTCACTTTTTTGATTTTTGCATGTATGTATCTTGCGAAGCCCACGACCTACGCCTTTAAAGCATTGCAGTAAGGAGCTGATTGGATAGTTTTTTACGGAATCTCATTGGCTGGGATCCTGCGTGCAGTCACGGAGGCGATTGGGTAGATTTATTTGCTTCCTCTGCCGCCTGAAATTTAAACTCTTCTCTTACCGCCTTGGATTATGTATTCCAACATTGCAAAGCGAGTGTATGAATGAATACATTAATATTATTTTTATTCGATAAAAAGGCTTTGATTAAATGTCCAACACAAAAAAAGTGTGTCTTTGAATTCTTCATCTATCATACGGTGTTTTAGTGGCCATGTCTCCACTTTCACAAATTAAAAGCCTATTGATTCACCTCAGTCTTTAATGTGATCGGTCCACCTTTATTACCTGGTTGTTCTATATTGCAAACGATTACGCATAATGTGTGTGGTAGTCACAAACACCGGTAGTAATTGCTGTGGCTTACGGTGGCAAATAACATGACAATTTTAATTGAGAAAGAGGGGGGCGAGAGAGAGGAGGAACTTCTGGGATCGTCTGGTCTGGATCCAATGTACACAGTAGTCCCCAGGACCGAACACGAGGACCACTGATCCAGACAAGTTGTGCCGATTGGATTCCCTTGTATATAAATTACGGACACTGCACGGCGATAAGCAAGACAAACTGTCGTAACGCAGTTGAATTGGCTGAAATGGCAACTTTGCGCTCTTTATACAGATGTGGGGTGGCTCTTAAAAGAGCCTTTAGATGAATAGTACTTGTGGGAGCGACGCAAGAATTACTTGGCTTTCACTGCCTTTTCGGTCTTCTTGGGGAGCAGAACAGCTTGGATATTGGGCAGTACACCGCCCTGAGCGATAGTGACGCCTCCAAGGAGTTTGTTCAACTCTTCGTCGTTACGCACTGCCAGCTGCAGATGTCTGGGAATGATGCGGGTTTTCTTGTTGTCTCGTGCAGCGTTGCCGGCCAACTCCAGGATCTCAGCAGTCAGATATTCGAGCACGGCGGCCAGATAAACCGGGGCTCCCGCACCAACACGCTCTGCATAGTTTCCTTTGCGCAGAAGTCGGTGAACGCGACCAACCGGGAACTGGAGTCCAGCCCGGGATGAACGGGTCTTAGCCTTTGCTCTCGCCTTTCCGCCAGTCTTGCCCCTGCCACTCATGTTCGCTGTTTTACAAGATACGAAGAATAACAATGTTGTTAGAGGAGTGTCTTTCTTATACCCTCACTCGATCCACCCATTGGTTGCACCTTTGCTGGCATTTCGTCCAATCAAAAATAATTGCCCTGTTAGGTAATTGGAGGGCGGCCGACACCCGCCACACTCCCTTCAAAATACAGGCATGATATCATTAGCCCTTCATCTTCCATGAGCTATCGTGGATTTTATGCCTGTGCCATTATTGTGTTAAGTAGTTGCAGGGTGACCACCATCTCCCCTGTGCCCCCTCCCTAAAACCAGCACAACTGTGTTTACATTTTTACGACAAGTTCATAAGTTTTCACCAAAACATAATAAGGTTTTAAAAGTTTTCAGTTACAACGATGTCCGGGTTAAAAAAAATGAGAAAACTAATGGCAATCGTGAGTTAACATCCAGTAGGCTACTGCATATTAACGCACACGCACACGCACACACAACACACAAAATATTTCATCCGACGTCCTCTAAAAAGTAATGGATCTCCCACAGGTTTGTCCGTGCTTTCATTCTTTAACTGTTTGTCGACATTTTTAATTATGTCAAAATAATCTTAACCACTAAGTCACTGGGAATATAAATGTGGCCAATTGTCATTCTACAAGGCATTTTCCATGTTGCTACATTCACAATAGATATTATTAACCGTATAATTACATTTTTCATCAATATTACACATCTTCCCATAAAACAAAGTTTCAGAACAATTAGTTGCCTGTGTCTACATTTATAAATGTAATATAGTCCCGTATTTCCTTAGACCGATGGCATTCAAGTGCTCTTAAGTTTTGTTTGATTGACAGTTTGGCTTTGGGCAATGTTTCAATGTTACTAACACTCTCACAGGCAACCTTCACACAGATAACAACCAGGCCAAAATCTTTCATGTTCTCAGAAGTGTTTTTTTTCTCTCCACACTTGAGAAGGTGTTATTTCATGTTCTGTAGTAATTACGTCACTATACATAATACGGCCACCATATAATTCATGAGTTTACTTTAATTATTGCACAAACCAATATCAGCGTTTTTAAATGTATCTACTAGTCACCATACATAAGTTTATAATAGCGCTGTATGTCTGTTTATACCTTTTTCCACAACCAGACATTACTTCAGCCTTTCAAATACTTAAAGGGTAAGTTCGCTATTTTGGACCTTGGACCCTATTTGCGGTCTGTCTTCCATGAACCTGACACATTGAGTCCATTTTTTCGCTGATCGGTCCAGTATTGAGTTCGCTACAGATTTCCTGTAGGCTCTCACTGGGCTACAATAGAAGTCAACGGGGCAATTATAAATGTTATGCAAAAACAACAATAAATGTGCTTTCATGTACAATAAACGAGACGGGAAGCTCAGGGTGTATTGTTACCGGTCTCAGTATGCTCTCCTGTGAAATGTATCTCAATCCGAACATTTTTACGTGCTTGGCATGGCTTGGAAGTAAGCATTTCTCTGTTGCTTCTTTTCGCTGCTCCCGCGGAGTACTATGTGTCGGGGGTAGGGGAGCGGGAAGGTGTGCCGGCCGTTTACGAAACTATCTAGGTGAGCAGTCTGCGTTTGTTTACCTGCAGCAACGTAGGCTACACTTTGCACAAAAAAAACTGTTTCAAATGGAACTGTTGTTTCAACGTTCGGTTTGCGTTTGCGATAGCCTACATTTCACAGGAGAGCATACTGAGACCGTAAGAATACACACTGAGCTATAAAAGCACATTTATCGTTGTTTTTCCATAACATTTATAATTTCCCCGTTTACTTCTATTGTAGCCCAGTGAGAGCCTACAGGAAATCTGTAGCGAACTCAATACTGGACCGATCAGCGAAAAAATGGACTCAATGTGTCAGGTTCATGGAAGACAGACCGCAAATACGGTCCAAGGTCCAAAATAGCGAACTTATCCTTTAAATCCAAATATCTGAAACAAAAACAGACCTGTTTTTGGCTCTTTTCTCTAATGTTACTGAGCTTCATAGACCGAGGTTCGGTTGGTTGGGGCGGAGGTGGGCGGTGCGAGGAGAGTTTTCAAATAAGTACATCAAAAATGATCATACACAAAGTAGTTGGCACTGTTAGTAATTAAATTAAGTAGATAAGAGTAATAAAATAATTGTAAAACGTGCACACATGAGTAAGGATGAAATGATAATGTTTAATAAATCAGCCTGGTCTCACTCCCAAGTCGTCACATAGCGACGCTTGGGCAGCTCCTACGGCGTCATCCTTTAGACGCAGAAGGAGGCCTTTTGCGTCATTATTTGACGCACTCGTCTCGAATTTACGAATCCTACTATGGCGAAGGCTTTGCTCATGATAACCGACTCCGAGCATGCCCGCTCAGTCTTCGCCGTGTGCGCGGAGATCTTTCTGATTTCGTGATTCCCGTACCCCATCCCCAACCCCTAAACATAACCTCACAGGAGTTCATGTAACTCGGGCTCATGCCCGAACTGTTAAGATAGTGGGCGAGCCCGACCACAAGAGTTCACGTAACTCTCTACCAGATGAAGAAAAAATAAAAATAAAAAAGCATAATATCGAAGTGCCACAACCAAAGACAAATTATGTGGCCACAATCGTCAATATACGACGCAAAAGGCTGCGTCAATATACGACGCAAAAGGCTACCTTTGGCGTCACATAGCGACGCTTGGGCAGAAGCGTCGCTATGTGACGAGTCTGCGTGAGACCACGTTGAATAAATAATAAATGAGTAAGCAAATCCAAATATATACAGTTGTGTTCAAATAAATAGCAGTGCGTTAAAGAAAGTGAATAAAGTGCAAATATTTTTTAATAGCTTTTAGTTCCATATTTCAAATGTAGTGGAAACATTACACATTCAATTCCAAATCAAAGCATTAACAAATTTTGTCAAGTCTGTGTTATTCTTTTACAGGAAGCAAAGAAAAGGAATATGAATCTGTTCAAAAAAATAGCAGTGTCGACATTTTTCTCTTCAAACTCAAACACTTACTGTATAAACTGAAGAAATTTTTCAAGATTTAACCACTTTAAATTACTGAACTAATATTTAGTTACATAACCATTGTTTTTGATAACTGCTGCGCATCTGCGTTGCATCGAGTCAACCAACTTCTGGCACCTAGAAACAGGTATTTCAGCCCAGGATGAACAAACTACATTCCACAGTTCCTGTGAATTTTTGGGTTTTGCTTCAGAAACTGCATTTTTAATGTCACCCCACAAGTTTTCAATGGGGTTGAGGTCGGGGGATTGAGCTGGCCACTCCATTACCTCAATCCTTTTTGTCTGGAACCAAGATGTTGCTCACTTACTCGTGTGTTTGGGGTCGTTGTTTTGTTGAAACATCCATTTCAGGGGCATTTCCTCTTCGGCATACGGCAACATAATCTCTTCAAGTATTTTGATGTGTTCAAACTGATCCATGATCCCTGGTATACGATAAATAGGCCCAACACCGTAGTATGAAAAACATCCCCATACCATGATTTCTGCGCCACCATGCTTCACTGTCTTCACAGTGTACTGTGGCTTGAATTCAGAACCCGGGGGTCGTCTGACGTACTGTCGACGACCACTAGACCCAAAAATAACAATTTTACTCTCATCAGTCCACATGTTACGCCATTTCTCTTTCGGCCAATCGATGTGTTCCTTGGCAAATTTTAACCGATTCTGCACATGCGTTTTTTTCAACAATAGTGCTTTGCGGGGGCTTCTTGCTGATAGCTTAGCTTCGATCAAACGTCTTCTGGCTGTAACAGCACTTACAGGTAATTTTAGATCATCTTTGATCTTTCTGGAGGTGGTGATTGGCTGAATCTTTGCCATTCGGACTATTCTTCGATCCGTTTTAACAGTAGTTGCCCGTTTTCTTCCGCGTGTTTCAGGTTTTTGTTGCCATTTTAAAGCATGTGAGATAATTTTAGCTGAGCATCCTATAATTTGCTGCACTTCTTTATACGTTTTCCCCTCTCCAATCAACTTTTTAATCAAATTACGTTGTTCCTCCGAACAATGTTTGGAACGGCCCATTTTACTTAGCAATTCAAAAGGAAATATATTTGATAATGTGTGAAACATTTGCTTCCCTTCTTCCTTAATAAAGGACAATTAATGACACCTGTTTTTTCACAGAATTAATGAATTCTGTAATTAAACTCCACACTGCTATTATTTTGAACGCGCCCCTTTCAACGAATGAGTCAATTACTCAGAACAAGCAGCGTCCATGTCATGACAGTTGGGTCTGTTGTTTTTCTATTACACTACTACATCTACAAGTAGATTATTTGCCATGCAGAAATATCACTACTACTAATAACAGTGGTTAATCCGGTTACTGATGTTGTACTGCTATTTTTTTTTAACACAACTGTAGCTCTAAATTGTGTGTGATGCAGATGCCACAGATGGGCCTTCAGACAACATTCATTTTGTGATGGGATGTTGTGTTTTGGCAGTGTCTGGAGCATGGTGGACAGTGGTGGACAATGGTGGACATTTCCGTCATCACATTGTGCCCCTGTCCCATTTTTATTTTTTATTTTTTATTTTTTTTGTTGCAGGGAGGCATTGTGTTTGGCTCTGTTGAGATATTTATGTCCCATAATCGTTTGTCATTCCTTTAAAGTCTAAATTCAATTTAAGCTCCGAATCTCTCAACAACAAACGATGGACCTGACTTGGATGGCCCAGAGCTTCTGCTCATTTATATCCGTTGCTGAGCTTTACTGGCCGAGGCGAGGTGGGGGAACAAGGACGGAGGACAGGTTTTATTAGGGGGCTTTCTAGCTCTCTACGTGTATGTTACGCCTATCGCAATGTTGGTTTTTCCAGATTATTTGATTAAAACCAACTTCACGTTCTTCTAATCACACAAATACACACAATACAATTACGTTAATCACAAATCTCTGGACAACAAACTATGCACCATGACTGGATAGCTCAGAGCTTCTGCTATTTTCTATATATTGCTGAACTTTATTGGCAGAGGCGGGGTGGGGGACAAGGAAAGAGGACAGTTTTTACTCGGGGAATTCAAGTTCCCATTGTGTATGCATGGTATGCCTATCGCGTATTGCTAGTTTTCCCAGATTATTTAATTAAAACAAACTTTATTGATCTTTGGTTAAAAGCGAGAATTATAATAAAATACATACATAGAATGAATATATAAGAAACATTGTATATCTATATAAACAAAAAAAATAAATATTAAAATATAATAAGTTGAAAATAGCCATGCAAAAAAGTTGTTGGTCGGGTTAGTGAAACAGTTACATAGAATAGTAGCATAAATTAATAGGTGCATGAGTAAATTAACGCACACAAAAAGCGGGGCGGCAGTGTAGTATAATGGTTAAGGTACTGGCCTTGTAACCGAAAGGTTGCAGGTTCAATTCCCAGGTAGGACACTGCCGTTGTACCCTTGAGCAAGGTACTTAACCTGAATTGCTTCAGTATATATCCAGCTGTATAAATGGTTAATATGTAAAAAATGCTAAAATAAAGTTGTGTAAGTCGCTCTGGATAAGAGCGTCTGCTAAATGCCTGTAAAAAAAATGGATACAAATGTTTACCAATCTCCCATCCCCTTCAATGAATGGTATGGCCAAAGTAACTCACTCACGCACTCACTTTTGAAAATTACCAAATGTTACTGAACTTAAAACTTTACCATAAAATACAAAACAATACTCTTCCTCAGATCATTAACAACCTATTGCCACGTCATTCCAATAACCGACAACAAAGACAAACCCGTTCCATTACAAACGCATTAAATCCACTTCAAAGATACAAAAACAATTTTGGTCAAAAATCGTTTTTCAATAGAAACACAGAATCATGGAATAATTTACCATTAAATATAAGGACAAATATACATTTTAACAACTTTAAAAAACAGCTCAAATCTCATCTTATAAATAACCAAATCTGTCAACACTAGACTATAATTAATTTCAGATCACGCTGTGTCTGCTCCATAAACACTCACTTTATTATTATTATTTTTATTTTATTTTATTTTATTATTATTTTTTCATTGTTTCTACATATTTCTTTCTGAAATTTTTCACATTTTAATTACTGTACATCTATAGATTTTTTACCCCTGTCTTTCTTATTTTTTCCTCATTTTCTGTTCATCTCAATTATTTTCTTTTTCTTTTTTTTCTTTCCCCATGCTGTAGGACAGGGAACCCTCTGTAAAACAGTAATGTACTGAGTAGGGCCCAAAAATGTTAGGACTTTTATGTACTAATATCTTTTTTCCCTGTATAAAAAATAAATTGAAATTGAAGACGACCTATTTGAAACCTGCCGAGAAAGAAAAGCCGGGACAACCGAAGACAGCTTCCAGTAGGCTACTCATAGTAGACCAGCTTTATTGACAATTGGCCCAAACATACCCGTCAGCACGCCAACAACACGTTTTATTGTGGCCTCGCGCCTAGATAATAATAATACGGGATTTATAAAAATGGCCAGTCATTTTAACAGACTCATTCAAACCAGCGATATTTACGACTGCTCGGAGATTTAAAACAACAAACGATGTCCAAAAGCACTTTTATTATTCAAATTCACCCGCAACCGTGGAGTTTAAATGGCATTTCATATCCTTTGAAGTGTTTAGCCCAAAAGGCGGCGGCGTCATCCCGAGTGAAAGGAATTCCGCTCAATATAAAGTAACTTTAATGTTTAATGTAGGCCTACTGTTTTAACCTGGATGCTGGACATTTCTGAAATTGGGACAAAGTCCGCCCAGGCGGCATTTGAAAATTCCTAAAAATGTCCAGTTACGTTGTGCTCGTACCATAAACCTTATATAAACACACGAATAGCCTAGCACTACGCTCATAACGCCCAATATCCAATGATGTAGCCAAGCTGGCTGAAAATGGAACGAAATTGCGCTTTCAAGAAATTCTGGGTGGCTCTTAAAAGAGCCTTTGGCGTTTGTGAAATTGCATCACCGTACAATTTGCTCACTTCTTCTTGGGAACCGCTTTCTTGGGTTTGCCGGCCTTGGCTTTGGAAACTTTTGGCTTGGCCGGCTTTGCTTTCCTCGGACTCTTGGTCGCCTTCTTTGCAGCTGCAGCCGCCGGCTTCTTGGCTTTCTTTGGACTCTTGGCCGGCTTCTTGGCTTTCTTAGGGCTCTTTTTCGCTTTAGGTGTAACAGGCTTTTTGACCTTCTTCGGCGACTTTTTGGCCGCTGGCTTCTTCGCTAGTGCCTTTTTAGCCGCAACGGGTTTCTTAGCTTTAGGTGCTGCTTTCTTTGCGGGCTTCTTCTCCGCCAGCTTTTTATTGAGCTTAAATGAGCCAGAGGCTCCGGTGCCCTTGGTCTGAAGCAAGGTTCCCTTGGTCACCAGGCTCTTGACAGCCAACTTTACGCGCGAGTTGTTTTTCTCCACATCGTAGCCGCTGGCGGCCAGCGCTTTCTTTAAGGCAGCCAGGGACACTCCGCTCCTCTCCTTGGAGGCAGAAATTGCCGCCAGGATCAACTCACCGACGCTGGGCCCAACTTTCTTGGGCTTGCTTGCTACTTTCTTCTTGGGAGCCTTAGCCGGGGCGGCGGCGGCGGCAGGAGCGGGAGCAACTTCAGCCATTTGTCTCTCGTTGGATTCTCTCTCCTTGGACAGTGGGAACGTTTCGTTTTAGCTGCTTGAGCGGCAGGGGGATGGACTTAAATGCTACATGAGGACCGTGTAGACTCAGCCAGTCCGGCACTGCGTTTCTCTGCTCCTGAAAACTCCGCTCACTTGTGTTTTCTCTTTGCCAAATATTGATAACATGACACACCGTTCAGTTATTTCCCAAGCGAAAAACGTCAGGAACGTTCAACAAAGGCCCTTCTGCTCGCAAATTAACTTCTGTGTACTGGGCAATATTGCAGTTTTTTCTCCAGCCAGTCGAAAACGTCGCCACTTGCCAGTGACAAGTACCTCTTCGAGGTGCTTCTCCCACAAGAACCGCCTTCAAAAACTATCAAACATTTCACACACTTGGAAATTGTGCGGTAACCATTGAAAGAAGAACAGTATCAAATCAGAAAAGATTAAAAGAGTAGTGAAATACTCAAGTGGGACTTTTAAGCAGGACTTTTATTGCTGGCAGCAAAGCACACTGAGCACATAGTCCAACGGTAATAGAACTCTCTTCAACCATCGCCGTTACATATGCACATTTTGTTGAACCAAACTTTCTGATTTTGAAAACAATGTTTAGTGTGTTACATCAAGACCAACGTATATTCCCTATCGCCATTAGTATAAAGCTATATGAATGTGTCCGCTATTGTACACTTCTGAACATTGGCCGGGCATGCCCAGGCAAAAACTAGACCTGCCTTTTTCTAGCATCTGATATCCACCGTTAGATTTTTGGCTTTTAAGGCAGCGTGTGTGGAACCTGCCCTTCCATACATGACAATGAAATCTAACGCCCTTGGAAAAAAAGAATAACAAAATAATTAAATTGTAAAAACGGAAGCAATAAAATGTTAAAAGGTTTCCTGTGAGAAATAAAGCACTCCTTGCAGAATTGATGAACGTCAATCAAATGCTAAGGTTTGAGCAAGCGTTGGAACGGTTGGATGTCATTCCGACCAATGACTTTGTTAATTTCATTGAAAGCATTATTGAAAGGATTTATTAAATTTCCGTCATGTTTTAATGAAACAGATTATAGCACAATGCAGGTTTATTTCCCATTTGCTTTGGCTGGAATTCAATCAGTATTTGTCCTTATGTTTGACAGACTATTGAAGCAAGAGTATTTCCTTGTGTTTTCTTCACAGCTACAACTTGGAGAGTTGAGCAATCACTTCAACAAACTCACGAAACTTGTGAAGAAAAGGTGTAATACGTGTGTTAACACTGAGTCGACTTTGAGGATTTAGTACTTCAGCTATAGGAATTATTTGCCACAGCACATTACATGCAATTAATGCATTAGCTGCCTACATGTTGTTTGATTGAAATCCCTTACACTAATCTGGGATATTCTTTAGAATATAAATGTTTGATATAATGCAGCAATAAGAGGACAAATCATATCTCGATACATTATCACTTTCAGAAAAAAAGGTACAGCTGAAGTCCATTCAACAATAATATTTGGGTACTATTAAGTGACTTTTAGAAGCAAAACATGTTAAACATTAATTATCTATTGCTGGCTTCAGGTGCAATTTTATGTACTTATAGGGTACCACCCCAGTGACAAGTGTTTGTATAGTTGTAGGCACTTTTTTGTACCTAAGGAACACTATTTCACAATTGTAGAAGGCAATAATCTGCACTAGAAAAAGGCAGTTGCTTCATTTAAAAAATAATATTTATTTAAAAAAAAAAAAATATATATATATATATATAATACATTAAATATATAAACATATATATATACAATATATATATATATATATATATATATATATATATATATATATATATATATATATATATATATATATATATATATAATACCATGTTTGATTTCCACAGAAAAGGAAATATATTTAGTATGTATATACAGTCAAGCCGGAAAGTCTGCACACCCCTTTCACCTTCTCCACGTTTTATGACGTTACAGACTTATACTACAATAGATTGAGTTCATTTTTTGCCTCAAAAATCTACACACAATAGCCAATAACTCTCCACCACCTAACTCTCTGTCTCATCCCACCCGTCAGCCCACCTCATGCATTTATATCATGACTGCATCAGCAGCGTGCAATTTTTATTTTATTTTCATCTGAATGTTAGATATACGATTCTTGTTTGTGTCACAGTTCTAGGTTAGCATATTGGGATGGCAGATATGCCATCAGTCAAGTTACAGCTTGGAGTACCATGCCCCATACCTATACAGCAGTGAGAGTTTGGAACTTTTCAGGGTTCCCTCCAGAAATAACCGCAATGACCACATAACCTCAGGCCTTAAGGACATTTGCTGCTATAACTTCTGACCTCATGTAAACACACAGAATTCAAATAAGGCTTCAAACGTCCACAAAATGAAGCCCCAAACTTGGATTATCATCTTCTTCTTTATCTTCTTACACAAATAATAATTATCCACATTGGAGATTTAGCTTAATACATCACAACATCTGATCAAAGTAGCCAATTGCAGGATACACAGGCAAAATTATTTTGTCGCATTTTAGTCCAGCAAAGAGGTGGCCTACAATGTTAATTGATAAATGAGATGAGTATGATTTGTAGTTAAATCTATTTGTATTTTATGACTCAAAAGAGTGCACATATCATTTTGGATAGATTTGGAGACAGTAATGGACAACAAGATATGCATTTCACCCTCATATTTTGCATACCAGAAATGTACACCGTTTTAATTCTGTTTGCCATTTGGCCTCGCGGGACTTCATTGCAAACTAAAGAAAACAAACTATTGCCAAGTGCAAACACTGTTTGTTATTGGTGCAATAATGGAAAATACGGGTGAAATATTTTGCACATGTATTCCATGTAGTCAGTCAAACTTTATGACCACAATCTCTTCAGATGGTAAGATGGGGGTGGGGGCACAGGGCTAAGTCACATGTAATAATTCAGGAAACATTGTTTTGGAATAGCTTGTTTAAATTGTGTGAGCTAAGGTAGTCTGCTAATTAGTTGGGTCTGTTAAGGTTATACACCAGGATATAGCACGGTTCCTCAAGAAGTTCTGGTGGATGCACTGAAGTCACGTTCTCCCGTTAAAATGCTCTCGGTTAGGGCCATTGCTAAATTAAAGTAATTACAATGTAACGTAGGGCATGACCTTTTGGCAGTGTAGCCTCTATGACGTCACAGTAGCTTCAAAAGTAATGCGTAAATGAGCATGGCGGAAAGCCCTCCTCCCTGGCCACATGTTACAAGCCCCCTCCGACAGGTCTTAAAAACCTTCTGAATTTGCGGTCTTGTGCTCATTCGCCTACTTGCGTAATTACATTAGTGCAAACAAAGCTCAGTGAATTGATTTTTGCCTCCCGTTTAGAGTGTGGGTGGCTCTTAAAAGAGCCTTTGGGACGAGTTCGGTTCAGTTTGGGTTCATTTTGAACTGGTGTACTTCGTCACGGCCTTGGTTCCCTCAGACACCGCGTGTTTGGCCAGCTCTCCTGGCAGAAGAAGGCGCACGGCGGTCTGGATCTCCCTTGAAGTGATAGTCGACCGTTTGTTGTAGTGAGCCAAACGAGAAGACTCACCAGCAATACGTTCGAAAATGTCGTTGACAAAGGAATTCATGATGCCCATGGCCTTTGAAGAAATGCCGGTGTCGGGATGCACTTGCTTCAAAACCTTGTACACGTAGATAGCGTAGCTTTCCTTCCTGGACTTTCTCCGCTTCTTTCCTCCTTTCCCAGCCGTCTTAGTTACGGCTTTCTTGGATCCCTTCTTGGGCGCAGACTTCGCAGGCTCAGGCATATCGGCTGTTTGGCTGAAACAAACACTGCCGTTTCTTCCGTGCGTCTTCCATATAATACGTGTATATGCAAATATTCAGGCATTTCTTAGCGGAAGACGCAAAACAGTGTCTCATTGGATGCTGCTAGGCTACCATATTTTGTTGGCAGGTTATTGGAACTCCATTGGCTGAAAATGACGGGCCGATAAAACACAAAACAAGTTGTTCGAAATAAAAGATTTTTAAACAGGGAAAACGGCAAGCGTATTGCTGCCCACTTTCTCCAACAAAAGGTGTAACTCCCTTGTTGAATATGCATATTGACAGATTTTTTGCTTCAAACTTATTTTTCACATGGCACATTTCCCCATAGGACAATTTAAAATTAACATTGTTGTCATTTAGTGCTGGGTGCGACACGACAAGTCACAAAAGAAAAAAAGTAAAATGCCAAATGGAAATATTTATTTGGGGCACTAGAAATAAGAATAAAAATGAAGATAGCCCTATGTGTAAAATTGTAGCCATTGGTCTTGCAAGGGAAGTTGGCTGAATAGGAGACACTGCAAACTGGAAAACTAAAAAAGGAAGAGAGTGTAGTACTTTACCCTATTACACACCCTGTTTTTCAGATTTTACAGATAGACATAAAGGCCTTAACACTGATTGGTTGAATTTTCCGGGTAAATAAATATATAGTAATATAGCAGATCAAATAGATGGCGCTAGTGCACTCCAAAAGTGTGGATCCAGCACATTAGATTTGAAATGGAACAGTGACGATGAGGTTAAGGTGCAGACTTTCACTTTTAATTTTAGGGTTTTCAGATCCATATTAGGGTGAACCGTGCAGCAGTTGTAGCCATTTTCACACGCAAATATATGGATGGATCACTTTAAGAGTTGTTTCTCCTAACTCATTTAGCAAATGAACTGTCAATTTATAATGAAAAATAAGTCACTGTCCTAACACTTTTGGAGTGTATATACACTGCCTGGCCAAAAAAAAATTTGCCGTTGCACCCATCATGCATAGTGCTCACTATACAAACCTCTGGAGGCAGTGTTATGATCTGGGTTTGCTTCTATTAGTCAGGTCTAGGCTCAGCAACGTTATGCAGCAATAAAATCAAGTCAGCTGAGTACCTGAATGTACTGAATGACCAGGTTATCCCATCAATGGGCATATTCCAGGATGAAAATGCCAAGATTCATCAGGCTCAAATTGTGAAAGAGTGGTTCAGGGATCATGAGGAATCATTTTCACACATGAATTAGCCACCAGAGTCCTGACCGTAACCCCATTGAAAGTCTTTGTGATGTGCTGGAGAAGACTTTACGGAGTGGTTCGACTCACCCGTTGTCAATACAAGATCTCGGCCAAAAATGAATGCAACTCTGGATGGAAATAAATGTTGTGACGTTGCATAAGGTTGTCGAAACAATGCCACGACGAATGCACGGCGTAATCAAAGCTGAAAACGGTCCAACGAAATATTAGAGTGTGCGACTTTTTTTTTGGCCAGGCAGTGTATATATATATATATATATATATATATATATATATGTAATGAAGTCTAATGCATTCATAAATTACATTTTCTGCTGCCTTCTAATGGCAAAATAAAGAGACATGACCTGATTGAGCTCACTACGAAGGTGGTGGTGATGTTATGTGAAGTGCCCCATTAATCATTTTTTTTATTATAATGTGACAGGATATACAAATACGGGACAGCCTGCAACAAATTGATATTTGATATTTTTTTCTAATCAATTCCTTGTGGAATATTTAAATAATAATTTTACCCAAAAAATATTTTATTGGATGATTGCATGCATTGAAACCCGTTATTTATGGGGAAAAAATATGTAAAATGAAATTTGACATTTAATATTACACATGAATCATGACACTGTTATTATACAAACGATTACTAACTAAACTGAAACAATTAACTCTTGACACAAAACACAACAGACCTGTCCCATGAAGTCATCATCTAATAATATATGTAAAGTTTAATTGTCTTTTTTTTTCTGTGTAACTAATGCATGTTTACAATTTACCAGTGAGTATATACTGTACGAAACATCACCAAACACTAATGCAAATTCACTATCCTGAGCAGGAATTAAAATACAAATCCTGAATACATACAGATTGCATCAATGGTTAAGACACTTTTGGGGAAGTGAATGGGAGGAAAACCAAGATGCAATCTGAACAAGTGGGTTTTCAGTCTTTGTCTGGACAATAATTTTGCTGCACTGACTACTGTTTGAAAATCGATATGCAGATTTTCTACAACCAGCACCGTTACCTGAGATCATTGACATTTTCAGATTAGAGAATAAAGAGCAACAATTAAAATCCCAGATTGTTAAAATAGATGCAGCTGAGAGGGGTTTGATTCAGCAAATTCCACAACTATCGGGGCGGCAGTGTAGTATAATGGTTAAGGAACTGGACTTGTAACCGAAAGGTTGCAGGTTCGATTCCCAGGTAGGACACTGCCGTTGTACCCTTGAGCAAGGTACTTAACCTGAATTGCTTCAGTATATATCCAGCTGTATAAATGGATAAATGTAATAAGAAGTTGTGTAAGTCGCTCTGGATAAGAGCGTCTGCTAAATGCCTATAATGTAATGTAATGTAATCTTAATGGGCTTTCAGGAATAAAGGGGAACTACCAAGAAACATACTGGGACCTGATTTTCAAGGGAGTCATGGCGGCATCAGTACTGGCGTTACTGGTTCTATCGGCTGTGACTTGTTATTTTCGGGTTATAATAAAAGAACACAAAAAGGATGCTGAGTATCTAGAGTCATCTAGTGTTACTGGGACTCCCTTCCCTTGGTACGGCTCCATTGTGGTTGTTCCTGGTATCCAGTGGAGTCAAACATTATCTCCTAACAATATGTTGTTCCTGAGTTAAACCTTTCTCTCTTGTTTGCATATGGGTCAATACAGGGAACAATACATTTCCTGCTTCAGTGTTTTTGGATGGTCACCTAACACAATCAGCCTTACTCAATTATCGGCGGGGTGGGGGTGGTGGTTAGAAACAAAGCCTGGTGACGACAGCACCATCAGGGTGTGAGACGGGAGTTAGCCAGCATACCTAGGTGACAATAACCATTTGGTTCCCTCCCAGACCACATACAATGTCCATTTGTTTGCCTGTCACACAATCAGGGACAGGAACCTCCATTTTATTTCAGCATTTTATTTCAGGTTTAAAGCTTGTACCCCACACAACACTATTTTGTGATTGAACTGCCTTGCTATTACCCGGTATCTTGTATACTCTAATGAAGACTATTTTGCATTGGAATTAAATTGATTAAATTGACCTAAACTTTGGAGCTACGAGTTATACTTTATAAAGGACAGAATTCCTACAGGAGTATTGGTGTCACAGAAAAATGTTGGTCTCACAGCCAAAGAGCAACTGACCACAGCAAAAGAGCTTTTGGATTTTAAATCAGGGGTAATCTTCTGATGATCATTGGCAGAAACCACGTGTTTCCAAGGCGTCATATGGCCGTGCTGGCCAAAACCAAAATCAAACAAATTCATAAATCACATACAAAATCATGACACTGCAAAGTACCTGGTAGAATACGCATTAAATCCTGACTTATTTTTGTAAATGTACATAATGCATAGTGAAAAGGTTCTTTATGAATGCATTCGACTTCATTATATATGCAGTTGAAGTCGGATGTTTACATACACTTAGGTTGAAGTCATTAAAACTCATTTTTAACCACTCCACAGATTTCATATTAGCAAGTCAGTTAGAACATCTACTTTGTGCATGAGACACATGAGTCATGTTTCCAACAATTGTTTACAGACAGACAAATTACACTGGAACAGTATGGAACACATTCGTTGGCTAAATGGCTCTAAGTCATCAAGGGTCTAACCTATCAAACAAGCCTTAAATCATCACTCTGCTGCAAGAAATACAGTAGATATGGATGGATAACGTAAAGGGATTCTTCTCCTGACTTATTCTTCCATAGAGTTCGATCAGAAAATTTGTCAGGAGAAACAACCCTTGAAGTGATCCATCCATATCCACTTCAAGTCATCACTTGACATATGCCCATTACCTGCTGGTTATGCCAAAGTATTGCAGGCTTGAGAGCCGCACGTGAACGCTTATTTGGCATGGAAAATTGTCGATGTTATCAGCCTACAAAATTAGTTTCATTCTAAATTGAAAAGGAAACTGAAAGTCTAATTAGTGAAATTAAGTCTTCCTTACATTATATACCATTATTGTATGACATGCAGAAACTTGTAAATTGGGGCATGGTGAATGCGAGATTCATTATGATTCACAAAGTGTTGCTCATTAAAGACAACATAATGTATCCTATGAATAGTCTACTGTAAGCAAACAATAAAAACTCAACCATGGCTGCGCAAGCTTAATTGGAGGACGTGGCAAACCATGCGTTCAATTTTAAGTTTGAGATTTATAGATGAAAGGTACGTACGACAGACGTACGCTATTTCAAACAAGCGCAGCCAATTTTTATAAATAATGCTTGCATCCATTTAAAAGAAATGTGCTTACGTGAACGTTAAAGATGACATCCAAGTACTTTTTTATAAATGAGGAGTAGGTGGTGAGAAATGGGCAGATTCTTCAGATGTTGCAGAGGATTGTGGTAATAATTGTGACACACGTGGTTTTGTTAAAAATAATTAATTCTAGATGAGGGATGTTTTTTTTTTCTCATAATAAATTTGCTTCAATTAAAGGTTGGATTTTTCTCATTTCTTCAGTGTGACATTAAGCTAATTCACAAAATGGTGAATTTTTTATAACCCATTTAACAAATTTTTACCAGGGGTGCCAATAATAGTGGAGGGGACTGTATATAAATATATACAGTTGAAGTCGGAAGTTTACATACATAAGTTAAAATCATTAAATCAAATTTTTAACCACTCCACAGATGTTATGTTAGCAAACTATAGTGTTGGCAAGTCAGTTAGGACATCTACTTTGTGCATGACACAAGTAATTCTTTCAACAATGGTTTCAGACAGATTATTTCACTTTTAATTCACTATATCACAATTCCAGTGGGTCAGAAATTTACATACACTAAGTTGACTGTGGCTTAAATTTTTTTATATTTGATGGCATATCCTTTGCATGCCATGACTTCCTGATGTCTGTGACCCAACAACATGAAAAAAAAAACCTCTTGATATCTTATTTTCTGCTACTCTTACAATTGTCTTTTATTGGTTTTTAAATTTCATGATCCAATAAAACCATTTTGTTTAATTACAAACATCACTTCATTTCATTTCACATATTTTTAAAACATCTTTTATCGGGGGGGCTTTTTATTTCCCTTCCCTTTAGTTTTTAAAAGAAACAAATAACATTCAGGACACCACAGTGAAACACAACACATACGAAAAAATCACAGAAACAGAAAAAAAAGGATTCAAAAGACATTGAAATGAAGAAAAATAATTAGTTCCCGGGTTATCGGGCGGGCAAATGTTCTGTTTTTAATTCCTCTCTCTTCCTTGGGATGGAGGTGGGTGGACTAAATGATCAGTTCTTTCCAATGGTCCACCCCCCATTTCTCTCTCGCCAGACATTTGTCTTTTGCCAGGTCGACCATAACGCCGTCCTGGAGGAGGTTTTGCGTCCTCCTCCTGAGAGTGACCAGGTCTACAGTTGTTTTTTGGTAGACCTTGATGTTCCTCGCCTCCCACAGGACCTGCTTCATGATGTTAACGATCCTCCACTGACGCTGGAGCTCTGGTGTTTTACATCCTCCACGCGGTCTGTAGAGGACACTCTCAGCAGTCAGGGAGGACCTCGGCAGCAACCTGTTACGGGAGACAGAGGAAACAACAAGGCCCCAGACCCGTCTGGCCACTGAGCACGCCCAGAACAGATGGTAAACGTGTTCCGAGTCAGTGCATCCGTGGGGGCAGCGCTCGGTCAGGGCCAAGTGCCGCTTAAACATAAGTGACCTGGTGGGGAGACACATGTGGGCAGACATCCAGGCAATGTAAAGGGGCCATGATTATTTTGTAACTCCACAAGGTCAGCCCGGCCCTGGGTGATCCTGCCCCAAAAGCAAAGTCCCTCAGGGCTCGATATACATATGGGGGGTCCCAGCTATACGGTATGGTCAGGTCCAGCGCACACAGGCCCATCGTCCTCAGGAAGGGACTGGCATAGTACCTAGCAAAGGTACGAGAGGCCTTCTCGACCTTCCGAGTATTCTGGACCAGTGTGGCCAGACCCTGCACCAAAATGGTGTTGGCTATGTCTGGAACCCCCCTGCCCCCATTCCGCTCTTCCTTGAGGAGGGTAGCTCTTTTCAATTTTTCCATGGTGCTCCCCCAGACAAAGTGAAAGGCCATTCTAGCAATAATTTTACTAGTGGCCCTGTCTGGGGGAAACACCCTCCCCAAGTAGAGGAAAATGGGAAGGACTATTGCCTTCAGGACCAGGATCTTACCCGTCTGAGTCAGGGGCCGCACGCTCCAGCTCCGGAGTTTAGCCTGGACGTGGCGGAGGGTTCCCTCCCAGCTCAGCCTTCCTTCGCCGTCTGATACTCTTACTACTGGTACTACTACTGGTACTCTTACAAGCGATACTATAACGTCTCTGCATTTGAATGGATCTCTATGGAAATTGGGGGGGGTGGGACTTTATTTAGCTGTAAATTACACTGGAACAGTATGGACGCACATGGTTGGCTAAATGGCTCTAAGTCATCAAGGGTCTGACGTATCAAACAGGCCTTAAATCATCACTTTGCTGCCAGAAATACAGTAGATATGGATGGATTACTTGAAGGGTTTTTTCTCCTGACTTACTTTTCCATAGACTTCAATAGGAAAATTTGTCAGGAGAAACAACCCTTAAAGCGAACCATCCATATCTACTGCATATCTGTCAGCAGAGTGATGGTTTGAGGCTCGTTTGATACCTCAATCCCTTAGATTTTTGTTTTTGTGACAGGCGTTTTAGGCACTTTTTCGCACCTTTGTATTTTCTTTGAGTGAGAGAAAAACAATCACACATTTGTAAAAGTAAATAATCTCCACTAGAAAAGGTCTTTGTTGTTTTTATGTAGTATAGCATATTTGATTTCCTCAGCAAAGTCTACTGAGTCTGTACATATTTGCAAAAGTCATGATATCTGCCTGTACTAATCCCAGAATTGTGTAAGTAACTCCCCACAGAGGTCAGCACAGCAGAATCCCTGGTTATTTTCTGACACAAACTGCAGATCCACATTATAACTCCCTGCCTAGTCCCACCGATCAGCACTCCTTATATATTTATATGATGTTTGCACCAGCAGCGTGCTATTTTTTTTGGTTTCATACGAATGTTAGGTACGCGATTCGGGTCTGCATCTAGGTTGGCACATTGGGATGGCAGGTACGCCATCCGCCAAGTTATGGCTTGATGGAGCACGCCCCATACCTATACAGCATCGAGAGTTTGGCACTTTTCAGGGTTTCCTACATAAATAACCACAACGATTTTTACTATTTTTGACAAAAACGATCTGCGCATGTGATGTAGCGTTGCAGTCTAGCCAAGGGGCAGCCTATCTGGGGTATGAATAGATTTTGAGGAGGGCGAAAAGAATCGCAAACATACACGCACCAAAGAGTAGCCAGGCAAAACGACTCCTCGAACCGTTTTCCTCATTTTATGAATCACTATTGACATCTAGTGGACAAGTACTGTAACGCTGTCACAATCCGGTACATTATCTGCACGTTCGACTTCATCTTCACGGATAAATGCATTTCGGCTAACCGGCCAGCGAGCAGGAAATGTACTTCACAGTCAAATGGCAGTTTGGTTGCAAAAAAGGAAAGAGCACACTAACGTTAAATGGGGGAAATGGCCTATTGGTAAATTTGGACTCGTCAATACTCTCCATTATTATGCGTATTGTTATTCATATTATTATTTTCAAACCTTTGATGCAATCTGTATGCTCTCAATATTTGTATTTTAATTCCTGCTTAGGATAGTTAATTTGCATTGGTGTTTGGTGATGTGACGTACAGTATATACTCACTGGTAAATTGTAAAAATACATTAGTTACACAGAAAAAAAAAAATATAATTAAACGGTACATACAGTATTAGATGATGATTTCATGGGACAGGTCTGTTGTGTTTTGTGTCAAGAGTTCATTGGTTCCATTTAGTTATTGTTTGTTTGATAACAGTGTCATGATTAATGTGTAATATTAATAGTCAAACCTCATTTTGCATATTTTTTCCCATAAATAATGGGTTGCAATGCATGTAATCATCCAATACATTTTTTTGGGGGAAATTATTATTTAAATATTCCACGAGGAATTGATTTGATAATAATATCAAAGTTACATCCAATTTGTTGCAGGCTGTCCCATATTCGTTTGTCCTGTCACATCATGATAAAAAAAAGGCCAATGGATTCCTCCATTGAACAGTCAGACAAGGGGCACTTAGTCGACTTCACATAACACCTCCACAGCTCTCACTGGCAGTCTTCACAGTGAGCTCAATCAGGTCATGTCTCTTTGTTTTGCAATTAGAAGGCAGCAGGAAAGGTTCTTGATGAATGCATTAGACTTCATTATATACAGTTGAAGTTGGAAGTTTACATACACTTAGGTAGAAGTAATTAAAACTCATTTTTATCCACTCCACATATTTCATGTTAGCAAACTATAGTGTTGGCAAGTCAGTTAGGACATCTACTTTGTGCATGACACAAGTACTTTTTCCAACAATTGTTTCAGACAGATTATTTCACTTTTAATTCACTATATCACAATTCCAGTGGGTCAGAAGTTTACATACACTAAGTTGACTGTGCCTTTAAATTTTTTATATTTTTTCGCATATCCTTTGCATGCCATGACTTCCTGATGTCTGTGTTAGAAACAAAGCCTGGTGACGACGGCACCATTAGGGTGTGAGACGGGAGTTAGCCAGCATACCTAGGTGACAATAACCATTTGGTTCCCTCCCAGACCACATATCCCAATATGCTAACCTAGAACCGTGACACAAACAAGAATCGTGTATCTAATATTCGAATGAAAACAAAATAAAAATAGCACGCTGCTGATGCAGTCATGATATAAATGCATAAGGAGTGCTGAGGGGTGGGACTAGGCAGGGAGTTAGGAGGTGGGTCTGAAGTTTTGTGTCAGAAATTAACCAGGGATTCTGCCTCCGTGGCGAGTTGATTCCACAATTCTGGGATCAGTACAGACAGATATTATGACTTGCACAAACATATACATACTAAATATATTTTCTTCCTTGTGGAAATCAAACATGGTATTATACATATATATGTTTTAATTAATCAATTGACTTTTTTTAGTGCAGATTGTTGCCTTCTACAAATGTGAGAGTCTTTCTTAAGTACGAAAAAGTTCCTACAACTATACAAACGCTTGTCACTGGGGTGTAGGGTTGCCAACCGTCCCTTGAAATAAGGGACGATCCCTTATCAGTTCAATAAGCCTTATTGAACTGATAAGGGATCGTCCCTTATTTCAAGGGACGGTTGGCAACCCTACTGGGGTGGTACCCTATCGGTACATAAAATTGTACCCGAAGCCAGCAATAGATAATTCATGTTTAACATGTTTTGCTTCTAAAAGTTACTTAATAGTACCCAAATAGAACATTATTGTTGAATGTACTTCAGCTGTACCTTTTTTTTCTGAAAGTGATATTGTATCGAGAGATGATTTGTCTTCTTATTGCCGCATTATATCAAACATTTATATACTAAAGAATAAATATCCCATATTAGTGTAAGTCAATTAGTCAATCAGACAACATGTAGGCAGCTAATGCATTGATTAAGTCCCCAATGCTCGGAAGGCTCGGAGTGCTGGAGGCGGGCTTTAGCTAGAACCGCCCTTTTCTTTGACACTAGGCTTCAATCAGGTCGTCTCTGCGCAGTTATATGCGTGCTATTTTTGTAAGCTAGTCAGTATATTCTGCCATTTGAAAAAAAAGACGATGTCTGGCCGCGGGAAAGGTGGAAAGGGACTTGGTAAAGGAGGCGCTAAGCGTCATCGCAAAGTTCTCCGTGATAATATCCAGGGTATCACCAAGCCGGCGATTCGTCGTTTGGCTCGCCGTGGAGGAGTCAAGCGTATATCCGGTCTCATCTACGAAGAGACTCGAGGAGTGCTTAAGGTGTTTTTGGAGAACGTCATCCGCGATGCCGTCACTTACACCGAGCATGCCAAGAGAAAGACCGTCACCGCTATGGATGTGGTTTATGCTCTGAAGCGTCAGGGTCGCACTCTGTACGGCTTCGGTGGTTAATTTTTTTTTCCTCCTCGGTCCTCTCCATGCAATTATACAAAGGCTCTTTTAAGAGCCACCCACATGCTCTATGAAAAGCAGCGTTTCCTAGCGTGTACTCCTTGTCCCTTTATTACTACAATGCCGTTGGCCTTGTAGAGGAAGCGCGCCTCCTGTTTGTGAAAATTCAAAGCCATGTGCGCATGCAGGGAATCCCCGGGCGATTGTGGTTAAATGCTCTATTTGGGATGCAGCAACGAAACATACCACACACACACTTTTCGCTAGTTTTCCAGCAAGACCGCACCAATGACGGTCGTTGCAATGAGCGCACTGTGTTCATCGTCATATTGTATTGAAATGATCCACAAGACATCACTTGTCGAGCAGCTGTATCGAATGGAATTAAATTGCCGAACATAATGTGAGTATGCATGTCGTATACTGAAACGTACGCTGTATAGGCTTAATTTATTGTTGGTAGAAACCCCCATTTTTGTATTATTTTGTGTCTATTGTTTGGGAGGCGGCACATGCAAGTTCCAAGTGTCCACGTTTTCATTTGAACATTGTTTTAATCAATGGAAAATACAAGAGTCGCGCGGTTAAAAAAAATAAAAAATAAATCCTTTGTTTGCAGCACTAGTGCTACGTTTTTTCAGGCCCGCGAAATTCAGCCAATAGAGTTGCAATATTCAGCCAACACGCTATGGTTCACGAGCTGCCTCCAATGAGACTCGGTGTTACATTTCCGCTAAGAAGGGCATTACTATTTGCATAAAGGCCTTATATATAGCAGACGCACGGTAACCCTGGAGCATCTGTTTCAATCAAGCTTTCGATATGCCTGAGCCTGCGAAGTCTGCCCCCAAGAAGGGATCCAAGAAAGCCGTAACTAAGACGGCTGGGAAAGGAGGAAAGAAGCGGAGAAAGTCCAGGAAGGAAAGTTACGCTATCTACGTGTACAAGGTTTTGAAGCAAGTGCATCCCGACACCGGCATTTCTTCAAAGGCCATGGGCATCATGAATTCCTTTGTCAACGACATTTTCGAACGTATTGCTGGTGAGTCGTCTCGCTTGGCTCACTACAACAAACGGTCGACTATCACTTCAAGGGAGATCCAGACCGCCGTGCGCCTTCTTCTGCCAGGAGAGCTGGCCAAACACGCGGTGTCTGAGGGAACCAAGGCCGTGACGAAGTACACCAGTTCAAAATGAACCCAAACTGAACCGAACTCGTCCCAAAGGCTCTTTTAAGAGCCACCCACACTCTAAACGGGAGGCGAAAATCCATTCACTGAGCTTTGTTTGCACTAATGTAATTACGCAAGTAGGCGAATGAGCACAAGAGCGCAAGACCGCAAATTCAGAAGGTTTTTAAGACCTGTCGGAGGGGGCTTGTAACATGTGGCCAGGGAGGAGGGCTTTCCGCCATGCTCATTTACGCATTACTTTTGAAGCTACTGTGACGTCATAGAGGCTACACTGCCAAAAGGTTGTGTCCTACGTTACATTGTAATTACTTTAATTTAGCAATGGCCCTAACCGAGAGCATTTTAACGGGAGAACGTGACTTCAGTGCATCCACCAGAACTTATTGAGGAACCGTGCTATATCCTGGTGTATAACCTTAACAGACCCGACTAATTAACAGACTACCTTAGCTCACACAATTTAAACAAGCTATTCCAAAACAATGTTTCCTGAATTATTACATGTGACTTAGCCCTGTGCCCCCACCCCCATCTTACCATCTGAAGAGATTGTGGTCATAAAGTTTGACTGACTACATGGAATACATGTGCAAAATATTTCACCCGTATTTTCCATTATTGCACCAATAACAAACAGTGTTTGCACTTGGCAATAGTTTGTTTTCTTTAGTTTGCAATGAAGTCCCGCGAGGCCAAATGGCAAACATAATTAAAACGGTGTACATTTATGGTACCAGACACTCCTTTTAGTATCCACAAGTATGCAAAATATGAGGGTGAAATGCATATCTTGTTGTCCATTACTGTCTCCAAATCTATCCAAAATGATATGTGCACTCTTTTGAGTCATAAAATACAAATAGATTTAACTACAAATCATACTCATCTCATTTATCAATTAACATTGTAGTTAGGCCACCTCTTTGCTGGACTAAAATGCGACAAAATCATTTTGCCTGTGTATCCTGCAATTGGCTGATTTGATCAGATGTTGTGATGTATTAAGCTAAATCTCCAATGTGGAGAATTATTATTTGTGTAAGAAGATAAAGAAGAAGATGATAATCCAAGTTTGGGGCTTCATTTTGTGGACGTTTGAAGCCTTATTTGAATTCTGTGTGTTTACATGAGGTCAGAAGTTATAGCAGCAAATGTCCTTAAGGCCTGACGATATGTGGTCATTGCGGTTATTTCTGGAGGGAACCCTGAAAAGTTCCAAACTCTCACTGCTGTATAGGTATGGGGCATGGTACTCCAAGCTGTAACCTGACTGATGGCATACCTGCCATCCCAATATGCTAACCTAGAACTGTGACACAAACAAGAATCGTATATCTAACATTCAGATGAAAATAAAATAAAAATAGCACGCTGCTGATGCAGTCATGATATAAATGCATAAGGTGGGCTGAGGGGTGGGATGAGACAGAGAGTTAGGTGGTGGAGAGTTATTGGCTATTGTGTGTAGATACTTGAGGCAAAAAATGAACTCAATCTATTGTAGTATAAGTCTGTAACGTAATACAACGTGGAGAAGGTGAAAGGGGTGTGCAGACTTTCCGGCTTGACAGTATATACATACTAAATATATTTCCTTTTCTGTGGAAATCAAATATGGTATTATATATATATATATATAAGTGATAATGTATCGAGATATGATTTGTCCTCTTATTGCTGCATTATATCAAACATTTATATTCTAAAGAATATCCCAGATTAGTGTAAGGGATTTCAATCAAACAACATGTAGGCAGCTAATGCATTAATTGCATGTAATGTGCTGTGGCAAATAATTCCTATAGCTGAAGTACTAAATCCTCAAAGTCGACTCAGTGTTAACACACGTATTACACCTTTTCTTCACAAGTTTCGTGAGTTTGTTGAAGTGATTGCTCAACTCTCCAAGTTGTAGCTGTGAAGAAAACACAAGGAAATACTCTTGCTTCAATAGTCTGTCAAACATAAGGACAAATACTGATTGAATTCCAGCCAAAGCAAATGGGAAATAAACCTGCATTGTGCTATAATCTGTTTCATTAAAACATGACGGAAATTTAATAAATCCTTTCAATAATGCTTTCAATGAAATTAACAAAGTCATTGGTCGGAATGACATCCAACCGTTCCAACGCTTGCTCAAACCTTAGCATTTGATTGACGTTCATCAATTCTGCAAGGAGTGCTTTATTTCTCACAGGAAACCTTTTAACATTTTATTGCTTCCGTTTTTACAATTTAATTATTTTGTTATTCTTTTTTTCCAAGGGCGTTAGATTTAATTGTCATGTATGGAAGGGCAGGTTCCACACACGCTGACTTAAAAGCCAAAAATCTAACGGTGGATATCAGATGCTAGAAAAAGGCAGGTCTAGTTTTTGCCTGGGCATGCCCGGCCAATGTTCAGAAGTGTACAATAGCGGACACATTCATATAGCTTTATACTAATGGCGATAGGGAATATACGTTGGTCTTGATGTAACACACTAAACATTGTTTTCAAAATCAGAAAGTTTGGTTCAACAAAATGTGCATATGTAACGGCGATGGTTGAAGAGAGTTCTATTACCGTTGGACTATGTGCTCAGTGTGCTTTGCTGCCAGCAATAAAAGTCCTGCTTAAAAGTCCCACTTGAGTATTTCACTACTCTTTTAATCTTTTCTGATTTGATACTGTTCTTCTTTCAATGGTTACCGCACAATTTCCAAGTGTGTGAAATGTTTGATAGTTTTTGAAGGCGGTTCTTGTGGGAGAAGCACCTCGAAGAGGTACTTGTCACTGGCAAGTGGTGACGTTTTCGACTGGCTGGAGAAAAAACTGCAATATTGCCCAGTACACAGAAGTTAATTTGCGAGCAGAAGGGCCTTTGTTGAACGTTCCTGACGTTTTTCGCTTGGGAAATAACTGAACGGTGTGTCATGTTATCAATATTTGGCGAAGAGAAAACACAAGTGAGTGGAGTTTTCAGGAGCAGAGAAACGCTGTGCCGGACTGGCTGAGTCTACACGGTCCTCATGTAGCATTTAAGTCCATCCCCCTGCCGCTCAAGCAGCTAAAACGAAACGTTCCCACTGTCCAAGGAGAGAGAGAATCCAACGAGAGACAAATGGCTGAAGTTGCTCCCGCTCCTGCCGCCGCCGCCGCCCCGGCTAAGGCTCCCAAGAAGAAAGCAGCAAGCAAGCCCAAGAAAGTTGGGCCCAGCGTCGGTGAGTTGATCCTGACGGCAATTTCTGCCTCCAAGGAGAGGAGCGGAGTGTCCCTGGCTGCCTTGAAGAAAGCGCTGGCCGCCAGCGGCTACGACGTGGAGAAAAACAACTCGCGCGTAAAGTTGGCTGTCAAGAGCCTGGTGACCAAGGGAACCTTGCTTCAGACCAAGGGCACCGGCGCCTCTGGCTCATTTAAGCTCAATAAAAAGCTGGCGGAGAAGAAGCCCGCAAAGAAAGCAGCACCTAAAGCTAAGAAACCCGCTGCGGCTAAAAAGGCACCAGCGAAGAAGCCAGCGGCCAAAAAATCGCCGAAGAAGGTCAAAAAGCCCGCTGCGCCAAAAGCGAAAAAGAGCCCTAAGAAAGCCAAGAAGCCGGCCAAGAGTCCAAAGAAAGCCAAGAAGCCGGCGGCAGCAGCAAAGAAGGCCACCAAGAGTCCAAAGAAAGTAAAGCCGGTCAAGCCTAAAGTTTCCAAAGCCAAGGCCGGCAAAGCCAAGAAAGCAGTTCCCAAGAAGAAGTGAGCAAGTTGTACAGTGATGCAATTTTACAAACGCCAAAGGCTCTTTTAAGAGCCATCCAGAATTTCTTGAAAGCGCAATTTCGTTCCTTTTTCAGCCAGCTGGGCTATATCATTGGTTATTGGGGCGGGTGCTGGGCGTTATGAGCGTAGTGGTAGGCTATTCGTTTGTTTATATGAGGTTTATGGAACGAGCAAAACGTAACAGGACATTTTTAGGAATTTATAAATGCCGCCTGGGCGGATATTTTCAGTCCCAATTTCAGAAATGTCCAGGGATATATGGAGCATCCAGGTTTAAACAGTAGGCCTACATTAAACATTAAAGTTATCTATAAACTCCACGGTTGCGGGTGAATTAGAAAAATAAAAGTTTCTGGACATCCTTTTTTCTGTTAGATCCGTTCCGTGCAGTCGTAAATATCGCTGGTTTGAATGAGTCTGTTAAAATGACAGACTGGCAATTTCATACTTTTATAAATCCCGAGGCCACCATTAAACGGGTTGTTGGTATGCTGACTACTACTTGGGTATGTTTGGGCCAGTCGTCAATAAAGCTTGTCTACTAAGAGTACTGGAAGCTGTCTTAGGTGGTCCCGGCTTTTCTTTTGAGGCAGGTTTCAATCAGGTCGTCTTAGTTTGGTCATACTATTGACTGTAGGGGATGGGAGATTGGTAAACATTTGTATCTTTTTTGTCTGCGTTCATTTACTCATGCACCTATTAATTTATGCTAATGCTAACATCTATTTTATCACTAACCCGACCAACAACTCTTTTGCATGGCCATTTTCAACTTATTATATTTTACATTTTAATTGATTCTTTTTAGTTTATATAGATATACAATGTTCTTATCGATTCATTCTATGTATTACTTTGATTAGATTTTTTGCTTTTAACCAAAGATCAATAAAGTTTGTTTTAATTAAACAATCTGAAAAAAACTAACAATACGGGATAGGCATACCATGCATGCACACCGCCCCAACCAAACAAACCTCGGCCTATGAAGCTCAGGACTTGTGCAATAATGAAAATAAACTCGTGAATTTTATGGTGGCCGTATTATGTATAGTGACGTAATTACTACAGAATGTGAAATAACACATTCTCAAGTGTGGAGAAAAAATAAGCTTCTGAGAACATGAGAGATTTTGGCCTGGTTGTTACCTGTGTGAAGGTTACCTGTGAGAGCGCTAGTAACATTGAAGGTTTCCAGTTGGCAACTCTAGTAAAATTGAAGATTACCAGTAAGAGCACTAGTAAAATGGAGTTAAAAACTAAACATTGCCCAAAGCCAAACTGTGAAGAAGACAAAACTTAAGAGCACTTGAATGCTATCGGTCTAAGGAAATATGGGAATATATTACATTTATAAGAGTAGACACAGGCAACGAATTGTGCCTGAAACTTTGTTTTATGGGAAGATGTGTAAAATTTATGAAAAATGTTATTATACAGTTAATCATATGTATTGTGAATGTAGAAATATGGAAAATGCCTTGTAGAATTACATTTGACCACATTTATATGCCCAGTGACTCAATGGTTAAATGTAATTCTACAAGGCATTTTCCATATTTCTACATTCACAATACATATGATTAACTGTATAATAACATTTAACCACTGAGTCACTGGGCATATAAATGGGGTCAAATGTAATTCTACAAGGCATTTAGAAATATGGAAAATGCCTTGTAGAATTACATTTGACCACATTTATATGCCCAGTGACTCAGTGGTTAAGATTATTTTTACATAATTAAAAATGTCGACAAACAGTTAAAGAATTAAAGCACGGACAAGTCTGTGGGAGATCCATGACTTTTTACACTTTTTTAAACTTAGTATTTAAACCGCTAGTTCTTCGTTTCATTGAAGTTGCTCTGTGTTGAGCGCCGCGAACAAAAAAAAAAGTAATCCTTTTTGATTGGACGAATTGCCACCAAAGCTGCAACCAATGGGTGGACAGAGTGAGGCTATATGACAGACACTCGTCTGGAAACACTGTTATTATTCGTATCTTGTAGAACAGCGAACATGAGTGGCAGGGGCAAGACTGGCGGGAAAGCGAGAGCAAAGGCTAAGACCCGTTCATCCCGGGCTGGACTCCAGTTCCCGGTTGGTCGCGTTCACAGACTGCTGCGTAAAGGAAACTATGCAGAGCGTGTTGGTGCGGGAGCCCCAGTTTATCTGGCCGCCGTGCTCGAATATCTGACTGCTGAGATCCTGGAGTTGGCCGGCAACGCTGCCCGAGACAACAAGAAAACCCGCATCATTCCCAGACATCTGCAGCTGGCAGTGCGTAACGACGAAGAGTTGAACAAACTCCTTGGAGGCGTCACTATCGCTCAGGGCGGTGTACTGCCCAACATCCAAGCTGTTCTGCTCCCCAAGAAGACCGAAAAGGCAGTGAAAGCCAAGTAACTCTTGCGTCGCTCCCACAAGGACGATTCACCCAAAAGGCTCTTTTAAGAGCCACCCACATGTGTATAAAGAGCGAAGCTGTCATTTCAACCAATTCTACAGTACTGCGTTACGGCAGTTTGTCTTGCTCATGGCCGCGCAGTGCCCGTAATTTATATACACGCGAATCCAATCGGCGCAACTTGTGTGGATCAGTGGTCCTCGTGTTCGGCCCTGGGGACCACTGTGCACACTGGTTGCCGTTCCAACCACAATTGCCACATGATATCAGAAATGACTGCCAAGAATACAAGTCCGACGCACACATTATGCAATCGTTTGCGATATAGAACGAGATTATCATGTGATCAGTCCACCTTTATTGACTGAGGCGAATAGGCTCCTAATGTGAAAGTGTGGACACATGGCCACTAAAACTAACCGTTTGATAGATGATGAAGAATGCAAAGACACACTTTGTTTTTCTGTGTTGGACATTTAATCAAAGCCTTATTATAGAATAAACGTACATTTCTTGATTAACCAAACATATATATATGGCACACGTGAAATCACGATAGGTAGAGCATTCATTCGTTCATTCATCATTAATACACTCGTTTCGCAACGTTGGAATAAATAAGGCGGTAGGAGAAGAGTTTATCTTTCAGGCGGCAGAGGAAGCAAACAAATAAATGAATAAATCTAACCAATGGCCTCCGTGGCTGCAGGCAGGATCCCAGCCAATGAGAATCCGCAAAAGCCTATCCAATCAGCTCCTCGCTGCAATGCTTTAAAGGAGTAGGTCGCGGACTTCGCGAGAATCAAAAAAGCGAGCACGACGCCATGGCTAGAACTAAGCAGACCGCACGTAAGTCTACCGGTGGCAAGGCCCCCAGGAAGCAACTGGCCACTAAAGCGGCGCGTAAGAGCGCGCCTGCTACAGGCGGCGTGAAGAAGCCTCACCGTTACAGGCCTGGCACTGTAGCGCTGCGAGAAATCCGCCGCTACCAGAAGTCTACTGAACTGTTGATTCGCAAGCTGCCCTTCCAGCGCCTTGTGAGGGAGATTGCTCAGGATTTCAAGACCGACCTCCGCTTCCAAAGCTCATCTGTCATGGCTCTGCAGGAGGCCAGTGAGGCGTATCTCGTCGGTCTGTTCGAAGACACCAACCTTTGCGCCATTCACGCCAAGAGGGTGACCATCATGCCCAAGGATATCCAGCTGGCCCGCCGAATCCGGGGAGAACGCGCCTAGGATTTCCAAGCACACCGCCGTCTATACAAAGGCTCTTTTAAGAGCCACTTAAATACTTGAGAAGCAAGTTTGTTCCATGTTCTTTACTGATGCTCGATGTTTAATCACATCAATCTAATGTCATCGTATGGGGTATGCATTAATTTTGAGGAGGGCGAAGAGAATCGCAAACCTACACGCGCAAAATAGTAGCCAGGTAAAACGACGACTCCGAAACGTTTTCCTCATTGTATAAATCACTATTGACATCTAGTGGACAAGTACTGCAACGCTGTCACAATCCGCTACATTATAATAATGCTTGGCAGTTATATAGCGCTTCACAATGATGAGGGGGAAACTCGCCTCAACCAGCACCAATGTGTAGGCCTATCTCCCACATTATCTGCACGTTCGACTTCATCTTCACGGATAAATGCATTTCGGCTAACTGGCCAGCGAGCAGGAAATGTACTTCAGTCAAATGGCAGTTGCATGGTTGCAAAAGAGGAAAGAGCACACTAACGTTAAATGGGGGAAATGGCCTATTGGTAAATTTGGAGTCGTCAATACTGTCCATTATTATTATTAGTATCGTTATTAATATTATTTCCAATGCTACAGGCCATTTTTATGTTTTATGGTTATAGGTTGGCATGTGTTCACAGACATGAAATGCCTTCTTGAGTTTGCACAGAGTCACTGGTCCGTGAATGTCATCCACCAGGATTTAGCAGTATTCTCGCACTGATGTTCCGTTCCATTGTTACATCGCCAAATGAAAGCAGTTACAATGTAATTATAGGACACAATCTCAAGTTAATGGTAGCGCTTTCCTGACGTCACAATAGTTTATGCCTTTTGTAGAGCGGTAGAGCGTACGCGAGCAAGGAATAAGCCATTGCGTGGCGCATGCACGCTCCTATATGGCTACATGTTCCAAGCCTTTCCGACAAGCCTATATGCCTCGCTGTGGATTAAGCTGGCGTCTCGGCTCTCATTCGCCCACCTACTCGATCTTGTTGCGGTGAACAAGCCTCAGTTAATTAATTTTTGCCTCTTGTTGAGCCCGTGAGTGGCTCTAAAAAGAGCCTTTGGGGTTGAGTATTGTTGCGTCACGGATTACTTTGAACTAGTGTACTTCGTGACGGCCTTGGTGCCCTCAGACACCGCGTGTTTGGCCAACTCTCCTGGCAGCAGAAGGCGCACGGCGGTCTGAATCTCCCTTGAAGTGATGGTAGAACGCTTGTTGTAGTGAGCCAAGCGAGAAGACTCGCCAGCAATGCGCTCGAAAATGTCGTTGACAAACGAATTCATGATGCCCATAGCTTTTGAGGAAATGCCGGTGTCAGGATGCACCTGCTTCAAGACCTTGTAAACGTAGATAGCGTAGCTCTCCTTTCTAGACTTTCTCCGCTTCTTGCCTCCTTTCCCAGCCGTCTTGGTTACGGCTTTCTTGGACCCCTTCTTGGGCGCAGACTTGGCAGGCTCAGGCATATCGGCTGTTTGGCTGAAACAAACACTGCCGCTTTTCCCGTGCGTCTTCCATATAATACGTGTATATGCAAATATTCAGGCCTTTCTTAGCGGATGACGCAAGACAGTGTCTCATTGGATGCTGCTAGTCTACCATATTTTGTTGGCAGGTTATTGGAACTCCATTGGCTGAAAATGACGGGCCGATAAAACACAGAACAAGTTGTTCGAAATAAAAGATTTTTAAACTTGGAAAACGGCAAGCGTATAGCTGCCCACTTTCTCCAACAAAAGGTGTAACTCCCTTGTTGAATATGCATATTGACAGATTTTTTGCTTCAAACTTATTTTTCACATGGCACATTTCCCCATAGGACAATTTAAAATTAACATTGTTGTCATTTAGTGCTGGGTGCGACACGACAAGTCACAAAAGAAAAAAAGTAAAATGCCAAATGGAAATATTTATTTGGGGCACTAGAAATAAGAATAAAAATGAAGATAGCCCTATGTGTAAAATTGTAGCCATTGGTCTTGCAAGGGAAGTTGGCTGAATAGGAGACACTGCAAACTGGAAAACTAAAAAAGGAAGAGAGTGTAGTACTTTACCCTATTACAAACCCTGTTTTTCAGATTTTACAGATAGACATAAAGGCCTTAACACTGATTGGTTGAATTTTCCGGGTAAATAAATATATAGTAATATAGCAGATCAAATAGATGGCGCTAGTGCACTCCAAAAGTGTGGATCCAGCACATTGGATTTGAAATGGAACAGTGACGATGAGGTTAAGGTGCAGACTTTCACTTTTAATTTTAGGGTTTTCAGATCCATATTAGGGTGAACCGTGCAGCAGTTGTAGCCATTTTTACACGCAAATATATGGATGGATCACTTTAAGAGTTGTTTCTCCTAACTCATTTAGCAAATGAACTGTCAATTTATAATGAAAAATAAGTCACTGTCCTAACACTTTTGGAGTGTATATACACTGCCTGGCCAAAAAAAAAGTCGCCGTTGCACCCATCATGCATAGTGCTCACTATACAAACCTCTGGAGGCAGTGTTATGATCTGGGTTTGCTTCAATTAGTCAGGTCTAGGCTCAGCAACGTTATGCAGCAATAAAATCAAGTCAGCTGAGTACCTGAATGTACTGAATGACCAGGTTATCCCATCAATGGGCATATTCCAGGATGAAAATGCCAAGATTCATCAGGCTCAAATTGTGAAAGAGTGGTTCAGGGATCATGAGGAATCATTTTCACACATGAATTAGCCACCAGAGTCCTGACCGTAACCCCATTGAAAGTCTTTGTGATGTGCTGGAGAAGACTTTACGGAGTGGTTCGACTCTCCCGTTGTCAATACAAGATCTCGGCCAAAAATGAATGCAACTCTGGATGGAAATAAATGTTGTGACGTTGCATAAGGTTGTCGAAACAATGCCACGACGAATGCACGGCGTAATCAAAGCTGAAAACGGTCCAACGAAATATTAGAGTGTGCGACTTTTTTTTTGGCCAGGCAGTGTGTATATATATATATGTGTAATGAAGTCTAATGCATTCATAAATTACATTTTCTGCTGCCTTCTAATGGCAAAATAAAGAGACATGACCTGATTGAGCTCACTACAAAGGTGGTGGTGATGTTATGTGAAGTGCCCCATTAATCATTTTTTTTATTATAATGTGACAGGATATACAAATACGGGACAGCCTGCAACAAATTGATATTTGATATTTTTTTCTAATCAATTCCTTGTGGAATATTTAAATAATAATTTTACCCAAAAAATATTTTATTGGATGATTGCATGCATTGAAACCCGTTATTTATGGGGAAAAAATATGTAAAATGAAATTTGACATTTAATATTACACATGAATCATGACACTGTTATTATACAAACGATTACTAACTAAACTGAAACAATTAACTCTTGACACAAAACACAACAGACCTGTCCCATGAAGTTCATCATCTAATAATATATGTAAAGTTTAATTGTCTTTTTTTTTCTGTGTAACTAATGTATTTTTACAATTTACCAGTGAGTATATACTGTACGAAACATCACCAAACACTAATGCAAATTCACTATCCTGAGCAGGAATTAAAATACAAATCCTGAATACATACAGATTGCATCAATGGTTAAGACACTTTTGGGGAAGTGAATGGGAGGAAAACCAAGATGCAATCTGAACAAGTGGGTTTTCAGTCTTTGTCTGGACAATAATTTTGCTGCACTGACTACTGTTTGAAAATCGATATGCAGATTTTCTACAACCAGCACCGTTACCTGAGATCATTGACATTTTCAGATTAGAGAATAAAGAGCAACAATTAAAATCCCAGATTGTTAAAATAGATGCAGCTGAGAGGGGTTTGATTCAGCAAATTCCACAACTATCTTAATGGGCTTTCAGGAATAAAGGGGAACTACCAAGAAACATACTGGGACCTGATTTTCAAGGGAGTCATGGCGGCATCAGTACTGGCGTTACTGGTTCTATCGGCTCTGATTTGTTATTTTCGGGTTATAATAAAAGAACACAAAAAGGATGCTGAGTATCTAGAGTCATCTAGTGTTACTGGGACTCCCTTCCCTTGGTACGGCTCCATTGTGGTTGTTCCTGGTATCCAGTGGAGTCAAACATTATCTCCTAACAATATGTTGTTCCTGAGTTAAACCTTTCTCTCTTGTTTGCATATGGGTCAATACAGGGAACAATACATTTCCTGCTTCAGTGTTTTTGGATGGTCACCTAACGCAATCAGCCTTACTCAATTATCGGCGGGGTGGGGGTGGTGGTTAGAAACAAAGCCTGGTGACGACAGCACCATCAGGGTGTGAGACGGGACTTAGCCAGCATACCTAGGTGACAATAACCATTTGGTTCCCTCCCAGACCACATACAATGTCCATTTGTTTGCCTGTCACACAATCAGGGACAGGAACCTCCATTTTATTTCAGCATTTTATTTCAGGTTTAAAGCTTGTACCCCACACAACACTATTTTGTGATTGAACTGCCTTGCTATTACCCGGTATCTTGTATACTCTAATGAAGACTATTTTGCATTGGAATTAAATTGATTAAATTGACCTAAACTTTGGAGCTACGAGTTATACTTTATAAAGGACATAATTCCTACAGGAGTATTGGTGTCACAGAAAAATGTTGGTCTCACAGCCAAAGAGCAACTGACCACAGCAAAAGAGCTTTTGGATTTTAAATCAGGGGTAATCTTCCGATGATCATTGGCAGAAACCGCATGTTTCCAAGGCGTCATATGGCCGTGCTGGCCAAAACCAAAATCAAACAAATTCATAAATCACATACAAAATCATGACACTGCAAAGTACCTGGTAGAATACGCATTAAATCCTGACTTATTTTTGTAAATGTACATAATGCATAGTGAAAAGGTTCTTTATGAATGCATTCGACTTCATTATATATGCAGTTGAAGTCGGATGTTTACATACACTTAGGTTGAAGTCATTAAAACTCATTTTTAACCACTCCACAGATTTCATATTAGCAAACTATAGTGTTGGCAAGTCAGTTAGAACATCTACTTTGTGCATGAGACACATGAGTCATGTTTCCAACAATTGTTTACAGACAGACAAATTACACTGGAACAGTATGGAACACATTCGTTGGCTAAATGGCTCTAAGTCATCAAGGGTCTAACCTATCAAACAAGCCTTAAATCATCACTCTGCTGCAAGAAATACAGTAGATATGGATGGATAACGTAAAGGGATTCTTCTCCTGACTTATTCTTCCATAGAGTTCGATCAGAAAATTTGTCAGGAGAAACAACCCTTGAAGTGATCCATCCATATCCACTTCAAGTCATCACTTGACATATGCCCATTACCTGCTGGTTATGCCAAAGTATTGCAGGCTTGAGAGCCGCACGTGAACGCTTATTTGGCATGGAAAATTGTCGATGTTATCAGCCTACAAAATGAGTTTCATTCTAAATTGAAAAGGAAACTGAAAGTCTAATTAGTGAAATTAAGTCTTCCTTACATTATATACCATTATTGTATGACATGCAGAAACTTGTAAATTGGGGCATGGTGAATGCGAGATTCATTATGATTCACAAAGTGTTGCTCATTAAAGACAACATAATGTATCCTATGAATAGTCTACTGTAAGCAAACAATAAAAACTCAACCATGGCTGCGCAAGCTTAATTGGAGGACGTGGCAAACCATGCGTTCAATTTTAAGTTTGAGATTTATAGATGAAAGGTACGTACGACAGACGTACGCTATTTCAAACAAGCGCAGCCAATTTTTATAAATAATGCTTGCATCCATTTAAAAGAAATGTGCTTACGTGAACGTTAAAGATGACATCCAAGTACTTTTTTATAAATGAGGAGTAGGTGGTGAGAAATGGGCAGATTCTTCAGATGTTGCAGAGGATTGTGGTAATAATTGTGACACACGTGGTTTTGTTAAAAATAATTAATTCTAGATGAGGGATTTTTTTTTTTTCTCATAATAAATTTGCTTCAATTAAAGGTTGGATTTTTCTCATTTCTTCAGTGTGACATTAAGCTAATTCACAAAATGGTGAATTTTTTATAACCCATTTAACAAATTTTTACCAGGGGTGCCAATAATAGTGGAGGGGACTGTATATAAATATATACAGTTGAAGTCGGAAGTTTACATACATAGGTTAAAATCATTAAATCAAATTTTTAACCACTCCACAGATGTTATGTTAGCAAACTATAGTGTTGGCAAGTCAGTTAGGACATCTACTTTGTGCATGACACAAGTAATTCTTTCAACAATGGTTTCAGACAGATTATTTCACTTTTAATTCACTATATCACAATTCCAGTGGGTCAGAAATTTACATACACTAAGTTGACTGTGGCTTAAATTTTTTTATATTTGATGGCATATCCTTTGCATGCCATGACTTCCTGATGTCTGTGACCCAACAACATGAAAAAAAAAACCTCTTGATATCTTATTTTCTGCTACTCTTACAATTGTCTTTTATTGGTTTTTAAATTTCATGATCCAATAAAACCATTTTGTTTAATTACAAACATCACTTCATTTCATTTCACATATTTTTAAAACATCTTTTATCGGGGGGGGCTTTTTATTTCCCTTCCCTTTAGTTTTTAAAAGAAACAAATAACATTCAGGACACCACAGTGAAACACAACACATACGAAAAAATCACAGAAACAGAAAAAAAAGGATTCAAAAGACATTGAAATGAAGAAAAATAATTAGTTCCCGGGTTATCGGGCGGGCAAATGTTCTGTTTTTAATTCCTCTCTCTTCCTTGGGATGGAGGTGGGTGGACTAAATGATCAGTTCTTTCCAATGGTCCACCCCCCATTTCTCTCTCGCCAGACATTTGTCTTTTGCCAGGTCGACCATAACGCCGTCCTGGAGGAGGTTTTGCGTCCTCCTCCTGAGAGTGACCAGGTCTACAGTTGTTTTTTGGTAGACCTTGATGTTCCTCGCCTCCCACAGGACCTGCTTCATGATGTTAACGATCCTCCACTGACGCTGGAGCGCTGGTGTTTTACATCCTCCACGCGGTCTGTAGAGGACACTCTCAGCAGTCAGGGAGGACCTCGGCAGCAACCTGTTACGGGAGACAGAGGAAACAACAAGGCCCCAGACCCGTCTGGCCACGGAGCATGCCCAGAACAGATGGTAAACGTGTTCCGAGTCAGTGCATCCGTGGGGGCAGCGCTCGGTCAGGGCCAAGTGCCGCTTAAACATAAGTGACCTGGTGGGGAGACACATGTGGGCAGACATCCAGGCAATGTAAAGGGGCCATGATTATTTTGTAACTCCACAAGGTCAGCCCGGCCCTGGGTGATCCTGCCCCAAAAGCAAAGTCCCTCAGGGCTCGATATACATATGGGGGGTCCCAGCTATACGGTATGGTCAGGTCCAGCGCACACAGGCCCATCGTCCTCAGGAAGGGACTGGCATAGTACCTAGCAAAGGTACGAGAGGCCTTCTCGACCTTCCGAGTATTCTGGACCAGTGTGGCCAGACCCTGCACCAAAATGGTGTTGGCTATGTCTGGAACCCCCCTGCCCCCATTCCGCTCTTCCTTGAGGAGGGTAGCTCTTTTCAATTTTTCCATGGTGCTCCCCCAGACAAAGTGAAAGGCCATTCTAGCAATAATTTTACTAGTGGCCCTGTCTGGGGGAAACACCCTCCCGAAGTAGAGGAAAATGGGAAGGACTATTGCCTTCAGGACCAGGATCTTACCCGTCTGAGTCAGGGGCCGCACGCTCCAGCTCCGGAGTTTAGCCTGGACGTGGCGGAGGGTTCCCTCCCAGCTCAGCCTTCCTTCGCCGTCTGATACTCTTACTACTGGTACTACTACTGGTACTCTTACAAGCGATACTATAACGTCTCTGCATTTGAATGGATCTCTATGGAAATTGGGGGGGGTGGGACTTTATTTAGCTGTAAATTACACTGGAACAGTATGGACGCACATGGTTGGCTAAATGGCTCTAAGTCATCAAGGGTCTGACGTATCAAACAGGCCTTAAATCATCACTTTGCTGCCAGAAATACAGTAGATATGGATGGATTACTTGAAGGGTTTTTTCTCCTGACTTACTTTTCCATAGACTTCAATAGGAAAATTTGTCAGGAGAAACAACCCTTAAAGCGAACCATCCATATCTACTGCATATCTGTCAGCAGAGTGATGGTTTGAGGCTCGTTTGATACCTCAATCCCTTAGATTTTTGTTTTTGTGACAGGCGTTTTAGGCACTTTTTCGCACCTTTGTATTTTCTTTGAGTGAGAGAAAAACAATCACACATTTGTAAAAGTAAATAATCTCCACTAGAAAAGGTCTTTGTTGTTTTTATGTAGTATAGCATATTTGATTTCCTCAGCAAAGTCTACTGAGTCTGTACATATTTGCAAAAGTCATGATATCTGCCTGTACTAATCCCAGAATTGTGTAAGTAACTCCCCACAGAGGTCAGCACAGCAGAATCCCTGGTTATTTTCTGACACAAACTGCAGATCCACATTATAACTCCCTGCCTAGTCCCACCCATCAGCACTCCTTATATATTTATATGATGTTTGCACCAGCAGCCTGCTATTTTTTTTGGTTTCATACGAATGTTAGGTACGCGATTCGGGTCTGCATCTAGGTTGGCACATTGGGATGGCAGGTACGCCATCCGCCAAGTTATGGCTTGATGGAGCACGCCCCATACCTATACAGCATCGAGAGTTTGGCACTTTTCAGGGTTTCCTACATAAATAACCACAACGATTTTTACTATTTTTGACAAAAACGATCTGCGCATGTGATGTAGCGTTGCAGTCTAGCCAAGGGGCAGCCTATCTGGGGTATGAATAGATTTTGAGGAGGGCGAAAAGAATCGCAAACATACACGCACCAAAGAGTAGCCAGGCAAAACGACTCCTCGAACCGTTTTCCTCATTTTATGAATCACTATTGACATCTAGTGGACAAGTACTGTAACGCTGTCACAATCCGGTACATTATCTGCACGTTCGACTTCATCTTCACGGATAAATGCATTTCGGCTAACCGGCCAGCGAGCAGGAAATGTACTTCACAGTCAAATGGCAGTTTGGTTGCAAAAAAGGAAAGAGCACACTAACGTTAAATGGGGGAAATGGCCTATTGGTAAATTTGGACTCGTCAATACTCTCCATTATTATGCGTATTGTTATTCATATTATTATTTTCAAACCTTTGATGCAATCTGTATGCTCTCAATATTTGTATTTTAATTCCTGCTTAGGATAGTTAATTTGCATTGGTGTTTGGTGATGTGACGTACAGTATATACTCACTGGTAAATTGTAAAAATACATTAGTTACACAGAAAAAAAAAAATATAATTAAACGGTACATACAGTATTAGATGATGATTTCATGGGACAGGTCTGTTGTGTTTTGTGTCAAGAGTTCATTGGTTCCATTTAGTTATTGTTTGTTTGATAACAGTGTCATGATTAATGTGTAATATTAATAGTCAAACCTCATTTTGCATATTTTTTCCCATAAATAATGGGTTGCAATGCATGTAATCATCCAATAAATTTTTTTGGGGGAAATTATTATTTAAATATTCCACGAGGAATTGATTTGATAATAATATCAAAGTTACATCCAATTTGTTGCAGGCTGTCCCATATTCGTTTGTCCTGTCACATCATGATAAAAAAATGGCCAATGGATTCCTCCATTGAACAGTCAGACAAGGGGCACTTAGTCGACTTCACATAACACCTCCACAGCTCTCACTGGCAGTCTTCACAGTGAGCTCAATCAGGTCATGTCTCTTTGTTTTGCAATTAGAAGGCAGCAGGAAAGGTTCTTGATGAATGCATTAGACTTCATTATATACAGTTGAAGTTGGAAGTTTACATACACTTAGGTAGAAGTAATTAAAACTCATTTTTATCCACTCCACATATTTCATGTTAGCAAACTATAGTGTTGGCAAGTCAGTTAGGACATCTACTTTGTGCATGACACAAGTACTTTTTCCAACAATTGTTTCAGACAGATTATTTCACTTTTAATTCACTATATCACAATTCCAGTGGGTCAGAAGTTTACATACACTAAGTTGACTGTGCCTTTAAATTTTTTATATTTTTTCGCATATCCTTTGCATGCCATGACTTCCTGATGTCTGTGTTAGAAACAAAGCCTGGTGACGACGGCACCATTAGGGTGTGAGACGGGAGTTGGCCAGCAAACCTAGGTGACAATAACCATTTGGTTCCCTCCCAGACCACATATGCTAACCTAGAACCGTGACACAAACAAGAATCGTGTATCTAATATTCGAATGAAAACAAAATAAAAATAGCACGCTGCTGATGCAGTCATGATATAAATGCATAAGGAGTGCTGAGGGGTGGGACTAGGCAGGGAGTTAGGAGGTGGGTCTGAAGTTTTGTGTCAGAAATTAACCAGGGATTCTGCCTCCGTGGCGAGTTGATTCCACAATTCTGGGATCAGTACAGACAGATATTATGACTTGCACAAACATATACATACTAAATATATTTTCTTCCTTGTGGAAATCAAACATGGTATTATACATATATATGTTTTAATTAATCAACTGACTTTTTTTAGTGCAGATTGTTGCCTTCTACAAATGTGAGAGTCTTTCTTAAGTACGAAAAAGTTCCTACAACTATACAAACGTTTGTCACTGGGGTGTAGGGTTGCCAACCGTCCCTTGAAATAAGGGACGATCCCTTATCAGTTCAATAAGCCTTATTGAACTGATAAGGGATCGTCCCTTATTTCAAGGGACGGTTGGCAACCCTACTGGGGTGGTACCCTATCGGTACATAAAATTGTACCCGAAGCCAGCAATAGATAATTCATGTTTAACATGTTTTGCTTCTAAAAGTTACTTAATAGTACCCAAATAGAACATTATTGTTGAATGTACTTCAGCTGTACCTTTTTTTTCTGAAAGTGATATTGTATCGAGAGATGATTTGTCTTCTTATTGCCGCATTATATCAAACATTTATATACTAAAGAATAAATATCCCATATTAGTGTAAGTCAATTAGTCAATCAGACAACATGTAGGCAGCTAATGCATTGATTAAGTCCCCAATGCTCGGAAGGCTCGGAGTGCTGGAGGCGGGCTTTAGCTAGAACCGCCCTTTTCTTTGACACTAGGCTTCAATCAGGTCGTCTCTGCGCAGTTATATGCGTGCTATTTTTGTAAGCTAGTCAGTATATTCTGCCATTTGAAAAAAAAGACGATGTCTGGCCGCGGGAAAGGTGGAAAGTATTCTTAAGTTCAATTTTTCCCCCAACAGAAAAATACATAAGTAAACTAAATAAAGAGTGTTGTAAATTAGTGTGGGGAACGAACAGAGAAGTTACCAAAAGAGAATTGTTATTTAAACCGAGAATATTTGGACGGTTAGGATCAGTAGATCTGAGTATCAAATTAAAAATAGCAATGTGTAAGATTGTTGCAAGTGGAATAAATAGACAAATGAGTTGGATTGGTAATATTGCTCATTGGAAAAAAAAGAAAGGAAGGAATAGAATGGGACAACCTTATTTTAAACTTATGTATGGCGATTTTGTAGACAAATTTAAACATTTAAATATTGACTGGGATAAATATGAGAGTAAGGCTATATATAATTTAATAATTACTGAACTGTATGGTGGTTTCATTAAGTATAGACAATTAACCAACATAGAATGTGAAAAAACTGTCGCACGAATATGGAATAAAAATCTTTCCGAAAGTATGAGAGATGTAGCCTGGTTGATATCTGTGAGGAGATTACCAGTAAGAGCGGTTGTAAAGTGGAGTTGTTTTGTTAAAACGAAAACTTGCCCAATGCCTGAATGTGATGCAGATGAAACTTTGGAGCATCTACTAATTGAATGTCCTCGCTCAAAAAAAATATGGGAACAGATTAAATGTATTGGGGTGAAAATTTTAATTACTCCGGAAACAGTGTTCTTTGGGAAAATGTGTAATATTAATGAAAAAACTAAAGATATGTATTGGTTAATAATATGCCTAGTGAACTTACAAATATGGAAAACACGATGTAAAATGACGATTGACCATATGTATATATCCAGTGAATCTGTAATTAAGAATATTTTAACAGAATTAAAACGCAGAAGGACAATTGATACAAACAATGGTAATCCAAGCATTTGGGAAATCCTGGTTTTTTAAACTAGTTTTTGATGTATGATATCTGATGTAATTAACTGTATTTTTGTATTATGTGATAATTGTTATGTTTAAATGTGTGATTATTGTAATATTTGAATAATTTAAATAAAGTATATTTAAAAAAAAAAAAAAAAAGGAAAGGTGGAAAGGGACTTGGTAAAGGAGGCGCTAAGCGTCATCGCAAAGTTCTCCGTGATAATATCCAGGGTATCACCAAGCCGGCGATTCGTCGTTTGGCTCGCCGTGGAGGAGTCAAGCGTATATCCGGTCTCATCTACGAAGAGACTCGAGGAGTGCTTAAGGTGTTTTTGGAGAACGTCATCCGCGATGCCGTCACTTACACCGAGCATGCCAAGAGAAAGACCGTCACCGCTATGGATGTGGTTTATGCTCTGAAGCGTCAGGGTCGCACTCTGTACGGCTTCGGTGGTTAATTATTTTTCCTCCTCGGTCCTCTCCATGCAATTATACAAAGGCTCTTTTAAGAGCCACCCACATGCTCTATGAAAAGCAGCGTTTCCTAGCGTGTACTCCTTGTCCCTTTATTACTACAATGCCGTTGGCCTTGTAGAGGAAGCGCGCCTCCTGTTTGTGAAAATTCAAAGCCATGTGCGCATGCAGGGAATCCCCGGGCGATTGTGGTTAAATGCTCTATTTGGGATGCAGCAACGAAACATACCACACACACACTTTTCGCTAGTTTTCCAGCAAGACCGCACCAATGACGGTCGTTGCAATGAGCGCACTGTGTTCATCGTCATATTGTATTGAAATGATCCACAAGACATCACTTGTCGAGCAGCTGTATCGAATGGAATTAAATTGCCGAACATAATGTGAGTATGCATGTCGTATACTGAAACGTACGCTGTATAGGCTTAATTTATTGTTGGTAGAAACCCCCATTTTTGTATTATTTTGTGTCTATTGTTTGGGAGGCGGCACATGCAAGTTCCAAGTGTCCACGTTTTCATTTGAACATTGTTTTAATCAATGGAAAATGGGAAATACAAGAGTCGCGCGGTTAAAAAAAAAAAAAAAAAAATCCTTTGTTTGCAGCACTAGTGCTACGTTTTTTCAGGCCCGCGAAATTCAGCCAATAGAGTTGCAATATTCAGCCAACACGCTATGGTTCACGAGCTGCCTCCAATGAGACTCGGTGTTACATTTCCGCTAAGAAGGGCATTACTATTTGCATAAAGGCCTTATATATAGCAGACGCACGGTAACCCTGGAGCATCTGTTTCAATCAAGCTTTCGATATGCCTGAGCCTGCGAAGTCTGCCCCCAAGAAGGGATCCAAGAAAGCCGTAACTAAGACGGCTGGGAAAGGAGGAAAGAAGCGGAGAAAGTCCAGGAAGGAAAGTTACGCTATCTACGTGTACAAGGTTTTGAAGCAAGTGCATCCCGACACCGGCATTTCTTCAAAGGCCATGGGCATCATGAATTCCTTTGTCAACGACATTTTCGAACGTATTGCTGGTGAGTCTTCTCGCTTGGCTCACTACAACAAACGGTCGACTATCACTTCAAGGGAGATCCAGACCGCCGTGCGCCTTCTTCTGCCAGGAGAGCTGGCCAAACACGCGGTGTCTGAGGGAACCAAGGCCGTGACGAAGTACACCAGTTCAAAATGAACCCAAACTGAACCGAACTCGTCCCAAAGGCTCTTTTAAGAGCCACCCACACTCTAAACGGGAGGCGAAAATCCATTCACTGAGCTTTGTTTGCACTAATGTAATTACGCAAGTAGGCGAATGAGCACAAGAGCGCAAGACCGCAAATTCAGAAGGTTTTTAAGACCTGTCGGAGGGGGCTTGTAACATGTGGCCAGGGAGGAGGGCTTTCCGCCATGCTCATTTACGCATTACTTTTGAAGCTACTGTGACGTCATAGAGGCTACACTGCCAAAAGGTTGTGTCCTACGTTACATTGTAATTACTTTAATTTAGCAATGGCCCTAACCGAGAGCATTTTAACGGGAGAACGTGACTTCAGTGCATCCACCAGAACTTATTGAGGAACCGTGCTATATCCTGGTGTATAACCTTAACAGACCCGACTAATTAACAGACTACCTTAGCTCTCACAATTTAAACAAGCTATTCCAAAACAATGTTTCCTGAATTATTACATGTGACTTAGCCCTGTGCCCCCACCCCCATCTTACCATCTGAAGAGATTGTGGTCATAAAGTTTGACTGACTACATGGAATACATGTGCAAAATATTTCACCCGTATTTTCCATTATTGCACCAATAACAAACAGTGTTTGCACTTGGCAATAGTTTGTTTTCTTTAGTTTGCAATGAAGTCCCGCGAGGCCAAATGGCAAACATAATTAAAACGGTGTACATTTATGGTACCAGACACTCCTTTTAGTATCCACAAGTATGCAAAATATGAGGGTGAAATGCATATCTTGTTGTCCATTACTGTCTCCAAATCTATCCAAAATGATATGTGCACTCTTTTGAGTCATAAAATACAAATAGATTTAACTACAAATCATACTCATCTCATTTATCAATTAACATTGTAGTTAGGCCACCTCTTTGCTGGACTAAAATGCGACAAAATCATTTTGCCTGTGTATCCTGCAATTGGCTGATTTGATCAGATGTTGTGATGTATTAAGCTAAATCTCCAATGTGGAGAATTATTATTTGTGTAAGAAGATAAAGAAGAAGATGATAATCCAAGTTTGGGGCTTCATTTTGTGGACGTTTGAAGCCTTATTTGAATTCTGTGTGTTTACATGAGGTCAGAAGTTATAGCAGCAAATGTCCTTAAGGCCTGACGATATGTGGTCATTGCGGTTATTTCTGGAGGGAACCCTGAAAAGTTCCAAACTCTCACTGCTGTATAGGTATGGGGCATGGTACTCCAAGCTGTAACCTGACTGATGGCATACCTACCATCCCAATATGCTAACCTAGAACTGTGACACAAACAAGAATCGTATATCTAACATTCAGATGAAAAGAAAATAAAAATAGCACGCTGCTGATGCAGTCATGATATAAATGCATAAGGTGGGCTGAGGGGTGGGATGAGACAGAGAGTTAGGTGGTGGAGAGTTATTGGCTATTGTGTGTAGATACTTGAGGCAAAAAATGGACTCAATCTATTGTAGTATAAGTCTGTAACGTAATACAACGTGGAGAAGGTGAAAGGGGTGTGCAGACTTTCCGGCTTGACAGTATATACATACTAAATATATTTCCTTTTCTGTGGAAATCAAATATGGTATTATATATATATATATATATATATATATATATATATATATATATATATATATATATATATTATATATTATATATATATTTTATATATTATATATATATATATATATATATATATATATATTTTTATTTTTTTTTTAAATGAAGCAACTGCCTTTTTCTAGTGCAGATTATTGCCTTCTACAATTGTGAAATAGTGTTCCTTAGGTACAAAAAAGTGCCTACAACTATACAAACACTTGTCACTGGGGTGGTACCCTATAAGTACATAAAATTGCACCTGAAGCCAGCAATAGATAATTAATGTTTAACATGTTTTGCTTCTAAAAGTCACTTAATAGTACCCAAATATTATTGTTGAATGGACTTCAGCTGTACCTTTTTTTCTGAAAGTGATAATGTATCGAGATATGATTTGTCCTCTTATTGCTGCATTATATCAAACATTTATATTCTAAAGAATATCCCAGATTAGTGTAAGGGATTTCAATCAAACAACATGTAGGCAGCTAATGCATTAATTGCATGTAATGTGCTGTGGCAAATAATTCCTATAGCTGAAGTACTAAATCCTCAAAGTCGACTCAGTGTTAACACACGTATTACACCTTTTCTTCACAAGTTTCGTGAGTTTGTTGAAGTGATTGCTCAACTCTCCAAGTTGTAGCTGTGAAGAAAACACAAGGAAATACTCTTGCTTCAATAGTCTGTCAAACATAAGGACAAATACTGATTTAATTCCAGCCAAAGCAAATGGGAAATAAACCTGCATTGTGCTATAATCTGTTTCATTAAAACATGACGGAAATTTAATAAATCCTTTCAATAATGCTTTCAATGAAATTAACAAAGTCATTGGTCGGAATGACATCCAACCGTTCCAACGCTTGCTCAAACCTTAGCATTTGATTGACGTTCATCAATTCTGCAAGGAGTGCTTTATTTCTCACAGGAAACCTTTTAACATTTTATTGCTTCCGTTTTTACAATTTAATTATTTTGTTATTATTTTTTTCCAAGGGCGTTAGATTTCATTGTCATGTATGGAAGGGCAGGTTCCACACACGCTGCCTTAAAAGCCAAAAATCTAACGGTGGATATCAGATGCTAGAAAAAGGCAGGTCTAGTTTTTGCCTGGGCATGCCCGGCCAATGTTCAGAAGTGTACAATAGCGGACACATTCATATAGCTTTATACTAATGGCGATAGGGAATATACGTTGGTCTTGATGTAACACACTAAACATTGTTTTCAAAATCAGAAAGTTTGGTTCAACAAAATGTGCATATGTAACGGCGATGGTTGAAGAGAGTTCTATTACCGTTGGACTATGTGCTCAGTGTGCTTTGCTGCCAGCAATACAAGTCCTGCTTAAAAGTCCCACTTGCGTATTTCACTACTCTTTTAATCTTTTCTGATTTGATACTGTGCTTCTGTCAATGGTTACCGCACAATTTCCAAGTGTGTGAAATGTTTGATAGTTTTTGAAGGCGGTTCTTGTGGGAGAAGCACCTCGAAGAGGTACTTGTCACTGGCAAGTGGTGACGTTTTCGACTGGCTGGAGAAAAAACTGCAATATTGCCCAGTACACAGAAGTTAATTTGCGAGCAGAAGGGCCTTTGTTGAACGTTCCTGACGTTTTTCGCTTGGGAAATAACTGAACGGTGTGTCATGTTATCAATATTTGGCGAAGAGAAAACACAAGTGAGCGGAGTTTTCAGGAGCAGAGAAACGCTGTGCCGGACTGGCTGAGTCTACACGGTCCTCATGTAGCATTTAAGTCCATCCCCCTGCCGCTCAAGCAGCTAAAACGAAACGTTCCCACTGTCCAAGGAGAGAGAGAATCCAACGAGAGACAAATGGCTGAAGTTGCTCCCGCTCCTGCCGCCGCCGCCGCCCCGGCTAAGGCTCCCAAGAAGAAAGCAGCAAGCAAGCCCAAGAAAGTTGGGCCCAGCGTCGGTGAGTTGATCCTGACGGCAATTTCTGCCTCCAAGGAAAGGAGCGGAGTGTCCCTGGCTGCCTTGAAGAAAGCGCTGGCCGCCAGCGGCTACGACGTGGAGAAAAACAACTCGCGCGTAAAGTTGGCTGTCAAGAGCCTGGTGACCAAGGGCACCTTGCTTCAGACCAAGGGCACCGGCGCCTCTGGCTCATTTAAGCTCAATAAAAAGCTGGCGGAGAAGAAGCCCGCAAAGAAAGCAGCACCTAAAGCTAAGAAACCCGCTGCGGCTAAAAAGGCACCAGCGAAGAAGCCAGCGGCCAAAAAATCGCCGAAGAAGGTCAAAAAGCCCGCTGCGCCAAAAGCGAAAAAGAGCCCTAAGAAAGCCAAGAAGCCGGCCAAGAGTCCAAAGAAAGCCAAGAAGCCGGCGGCAGCAGCAAAGAAGGCCACCAAGAGTCCACAGAAAGTAAAGCCAGTCAAGCCTAAAGTTTCCAAAGCCAAGGCCGGCAAAGCCAAGAAAGCAGTTCCCAAGAAGAAGTGAGCAAGTTGTACAGTGATGCAATTTTACAAACGCCAAAGGCTCTTTTAAGAGCCATCCAGAATTTCTTGAAAGCGCAATTTCGTTCCTTTTTCAGCCAGCTGGGCTATATCATTGGTTATTGGGGCGGGTGCTGGGCGTTATGAGCGTAGTGGTAGGCTATTCGTTTGTTTATATGAGGTTTATGGAACGAGCAAAACGTAACAGGACATTTTTAGGAATTTATAAATGCCGCCTGGGCGGATATTTTCAGTCCCAATTTCAGAAATGTCCAGGGATATATGGAGCATCCAGGTTTAAACAGTAGGCCTACATTAAACATTAAAGTTATCTATAAACTCCACGGTTGCGGGTGAATTAGAAAAATAAAAGTTTCTGGACATCCTTTTTTCTGTTAGATCCGTTCCGTGCAGTCGTAAATATCGCTGGTTTGAATGAGTCTGTTAAAATGACAGACTGGCAATTTCATACTTTTATAAATCCCGAGGCCACCATTAAACGGGTTGTTGGTATGCTGACTACTACTTGGGTATGTTTGGGCCAGTCGTCAATAAAGCTTGTCTACTAAGAGTACTGGAAGCTGTCTTAGGTGGTCCCGGCTTTTCTTTTGAGGCAGGTTTCAATCAGGTCGTCTTAGTTTGGTCATACTATTGACTGTAGGGGATGGGAGATTGGTAAACATTTGTATCTTTTTTGTCTGCGTTCATTTACTCATGCACCTATTAATTTATGCTAATGCTAACATCTATTTTATCACTAACCCGACCAACAACTCTTTTGCATGGCCATTTTCAACTTATTACATTTTACATTTTAATTGATTCTTTTTAGTTTATATAGATATACAATGTTCTTATCGATTCATTCTATGTATTACTTTGATTAGATTTTTTGCTTTTAACCAAAGATCAATAAAGTTTGTTTTAATTAAACAATCTGAAAAAAACTAACAATACGGGATAGGCATACCATGCATGCACACCGCCCCAACCAAACAAACCTCGGTCTATGAAGCTCAGGACTTGTGCAATAATGAAAATAAACTCGTGAATTTTATGGTGGCCGTATTATGTATAGTGACGTAATTACTACAGAATGTGAAATAACACATTCTCAAGTGTGGAGAAAAAATAAGCTTCTGAGAACATGAGAGATTTTGGCCTGGTTGTTACCTGTGTGAAGGTTACCTGTGAGAGCGCTAGTAACATTGAAGGTTTCCAGTTGGCAACTCTAGTAAAATTGAAGATTACCAGTAAGAGCACTAGTAAAATGGAGTTAAAAACTAAACATTGCCCAAAGCCAAACTGTGAAGAAGACAAAACTTAAGAGCACTTGAATGCTATCGGTCTAAGGAAATATGGGAATATATTACATTTATAAGAATAGACACAGGCAACGAATTGTGCCTGAAACTTTGTTTTATGGGAAGATGTGTAAAATTGATGAAAAATGTTATTATACAGTTAATCATATGTATTGTGAATGTAGAAATATGGAAAATGCCTTGTAGAATTACATTTGACCACATTTATATGCCCAGTGACTCAGTGGTTAAATGTAATTCTACAAGGCATTTTCCATATTTCTACATTCACAATACATATGATTAACTGTATAATAACCAGGGTCGGCGTCAGGGGCGGGCCTTGGGGTGCAATGCCCGCCCATCAGACTGCTGGTGCCCCCCCCCCCCCCCCCCCCCCCCCAGAACTGTCTAATGATTGGCTATATTCTAGTCCTTTATCCATGTGGGGAAATAATTTAATTTCAATAAACCAGTAGACTAATTCAGATGTATTTTGTTTTAATGCTTTTAATTTTATTTTTTATATAATTTTTAATTTGATATTCTAAAACTGTTCCAGTACTACTATGATTGAATTGCCTCAGAGCCTATCATCTTTGAGGTTTCAATAATTGACTCCTCCTTCGCTGTTTGCGAAAACGGCGGGCTAATCACGCAGGTTGGCAAACTTTCAGTTCAACTTTGAACAAACAATCTAACTACAGTCGGCCTATTTCTAGTAAATGATCGGACGGTTACGATTAACTCTATTATTTTGGCCCTCCAGAGGCAATATGCACCTGGTTTCTACTAGGTTTATTTAAATGTCAATATCTCAAAATATATTCCTTGAACATCCATGGTTTAAAGTTCGAATTGAAGAAGCTGTAGCTATCATTCAGAAATTTGCAACAGAATACATTTATTTCAGAATAGTTACATACAGTATATATAATAACCATAACATACGTCGCCTAATGTATTTAAATACGTTTTTTTTTTAAAAGCGCGTGTATTTAATCAGCAACAACAACTTAGCCTATTTCAGCCCTAAGTGCGACGGATGGTCGCTGTGGAAATGTCGACTGTACGGGCTTTGGCGAAATGCAACAAGATAAACTCTTCGGGGTTAATCAGAAAACAGCTGTAGCTGAATATACTGGTAAGTACTTGGTTTCCTAAACATATTTATACGAGAGATTTTGGTTAAAAAAAATGAGGTGTCTTCTAAACCAAAAGTGCATCAGGTAGCCTACTGTAGCTATATAGTAGCCTACAGTAAGCAAGGAAAAACGGCGAATGCTCATTTGTACAACGTTTTAAAAAAATATTATTGTTTCTATACGTGAACATGATTTTCTTAGCGTGTATAAACGGTGCATTTTATAGTCTGGCTGTGGCGAGAGGACGGTCGTAAGTGCTTTGGGCTATTCATAGCACCCTCCTAATTTATTGTAGGGCCTACTGCTGTGCAACTGGAGAAGCTGAGGTTTTCGCAAGCGGCCGGCTACCTTTTTAAAAAATACTGCGTCAAAATTTACGGGGTTTTCTTAAAGCTGTAGTTTATAATTTCAGACACACATGAATACTGTAGGCTAATTGTGAAGGATACGTCTGAAACACTAGGGGCAAAGTTTATAGTTAAATTTAGTGAGCAAATAAAAGTTTGTCGATGTAGGCTACTGCGGAGGTTTCAAACTTGTCGCATCCTCTTCTAATGGTGAGTCCAGCTGTTGATTGATAGTTTTATGCGCCAGCCTTGGTACAGTTTTGCTTATTTACGTTACGGTCTAAAAACATACTTATTTGCGACCATGGCCAATTTTATGTAACTAGATATTCGAATTTTAGAAATGTGACAAATCTCACGCATTGACGGTCTAAAAAAATTGAGTTATGTTGTATGGTAATGTGTATAGGCTAGCTATAGCTACGAGCTTCACTCGTGTTCGGTGTATTCAGTATGATTCTATTCTATTCTATTACACCGGGGTATTGTTTTCGCTCCTGTATTTTGCGGTGTATCGTTTGTGTAACTGTCGAAACGGCTCACTTTATTTCAAATTGGTGAACGCTCGACTTCACAGCGGAAGGTCAAGCCCCAAGCATACTGTACTACTACATATGGCGAGGTCGCTACATCTCTCCGAGTGTTATTCTGGTTCTATTCTATTCTATTTTGCTATATTCTATTCTGTATTTGTGTAACAGTGCTATGTTTCCCCTCTGCAAAATGTACTGTATGTATAATGAGTTTGTAAGTTTGGTCTCGGATTTGCCCCCCCCCCCAAAACCAAATGCCCACCCGTTTGATTCGTTCTGGCGCCGACCCTGATAATAACATTTAACCACTGAGTCACTGGGCATATAAATGGGGTCAAATGTAATTCTACAAGGCATTTAGAAATATGGAAAATGCCTTGTAGAATTACATTTGACCACATTTATATGCCCAGTGACTCAGTGGTTAAGATTATTTTGACATAATTAAAAATGTCGACAAACAGTTAAAGAATTAAAGCACGGACAAGTCTGTGGGAGATCCATGACTTTTTACACTTTTTTAAACTTAGTATTTAAACCGCTAGTTCTTCGTTTCATTGAAGTTGCTCTGTGTTGAGCGCCGCGAACAAAAAAAAAAAGTAATCCTTTTTGATTGGACGAATTGCCACCAAAGCTGCAACCAATGGGTGGACAGAGTGAGGCTATATGACAGACACTCGTCTGGAAACACTGTTATTATTCGTATCTTGTAGAACAGCGAACATGAGTGGCAGGGGCAAGACTGGCGGGAAAGCGAGAGCAAAGGCTAAGACCCGTTCATCCCGGGCTGGACTCCAGTTCCCGGTTGGTCGCGTTCACAGACTGCTGCGTAAAGGAAACTATGCAGAGCGTGTTGGTGCGGGAGCCCCAGTTTATCTGGCCGCCGTGCTCGAATATCTGACTGCTGAGATCCTGGAGTTGGCCGGCAACGCTGCCCGAGACAACAAGAAAACCCGCATCATTCCCAGACATCTGCAGCTGGCAGTGCGTAACGACGAAGAGTTGAACAAACTCCTTGGAGGCGTCACTATCGCTCAGGGCGGTGTACTGCCCAACATCCAAGCTGTTCTGCTCCCCAAGAAGACCGAAAAGGCAGTGAAAGCCAAGTAACTCTTGCGTCGCTCCCACAAGGACGATTCACCCAAAAGGCTCTTTTAAGAGCCACCCACATGTGTATAAAGAGCGAAGCTGTCATTTCAACCAATTCTACAGTACTGCGTTACGGCAGTTTGTCTTGCTCATGGCCGCGCAGTGTCCGTAATTTATATACACGCGAATCCAATCGGCGCAACTTGTGTGGATCAGTGGTCCTCGTGTTCGGCCCTGGGGACCACTGTGCACACTGGTTGCCGTTCCAACCACAATTGCCACATGATATCAGAAATGACTGCCAAGAATACAAGTCCGACGCACACATTATGCAATCGTTTGCGATATAGAACGAGATTATAATGTGATCAGTCCACCTTTATTGACTGAGGCGAATAGGCTCCTAATGTGAAAGTGTGGACACATGGCCACTAAAACTAACCGTTTGATAGATGATGAAGAATGCAAAGACACACTTTGTTTTTCTGTGTTGGACATTTAATCAAAGCCTTATTATAGAATAAACGTACATTTCTTGATTAACCAAACATATATATATATATATATATATATATATATATATATATATATATATATATATATATACACTACTCACAAAAAGTTAGGGATATTTGGCTTTCGGGTGAAATTTATGGAAAATGTAAGTTCACGCTACAGTGATATTATACGTATCATGAAAGTAGGGCATTTAAGTAGAAGCATGCAATGGTGATTTCCTCATCTCAAACAATTTATTGAAACAAAAGCCAACAACAGTGGTGGGTATACCACAACAAAAATGTCAATGTCTCAATAACTTGTCATGTGCCCTTGAGCATCAATTACAGCTTGACAACGACGTCTCATGCTGTTCACAAGTCGACTTATTGTCTGCTGAGGCATGGCATCCCACTCTTCTTGAAGGGCGGCCCTCAGGTCATTGAGGTTCTGGGGTACAGAGTTACGAGCCTCTACACGGTGAGTCAGCTGATCCCATAGGTTTTCTATGGGATTCAGGTCTGGAGAAAGTGCAGGCCACTCCATTTGAGGTACCCCAGTCTCCAGCAGCCTTTCCCTAATGATGCGACCTCGATGAGCTGGAGCATTGTCGTCCATGAAGATGAAATTAGGCCTGTGTTGTTCATGCAGGGGCACAATGACTGGATTAATGATGTTATTCAGGTAGTATGGGCTTGTCACTGTACCATTCACAAAGTGTAGGGCAGTTCTGTATTGACTAGACACACCTGCCCACACTGTAACACCGCCACCACCAAAGGGTCGTCTGGTGACAACAGTGGCTGATGCATAGCGCTCTCCTTGACGTCTCCAACATCGTTGGCGGCCATCATTTCTGCTCAACGTGAATCGACTTTCATCAGAGAACAGCACTGAGGCCCACTGGTCCCTCGTCCAGCGTAAATGCTCCCTGGCCCATGCAAGACGATGACGCCTGTGCCTGGTGGTGTGGTCAGGTACCCTTGCAGGTCGTCTAGCACGCAGACCACGCTGATGTAAACGGTTTCGAATGGTCTGACGTGACACTTGGGTGCCTCTCACCTCCCTTAAATGTGCCTGGAGTTGAGTGGCATTCATCATCCGGTTCCGCAGGGCACTGTTCACAATGAAGCGGTCATCAGTGTGGGATGTGGCCAAAGGACGTCCACTTCTATGCCTTTCTGTGACTCTTCCAGTCTCTCTGTATCTCTGTTGCAACCTGCTGATGACACTCTGTGACACTCTAAGCTCAGTGGCCACTTCCCTCTGAGAACATCCTGTTTGAAGCCTCGCAATGGCGAGGTACTGTTGATCAATTGTTAGGTGTCGTCTTGGTCTCATGATGTCAAAATGTGAACAGCATGATGAAGAGGACTGTTTAAATACCAATTCTAATTGAACCAGGAAATTTATTGGTCGATTCATGGATCAAACACCTGTTGTGAATTTTGCCGTTCAGCTCCTTGTTAGAGAACAGCAAGTTGTGCAAAAAGTACTGAAACATTGAATAGTTGGACATGTGCATTCAAAAGTTTAGAGAAGGTCAAATTAATTTCACCTGTAAAGGTTATAGTGCATTTTAGGTTCATCCTGAAATTTCACCCGAAAGCCGAATATCCCTAACTTTTTGTGAGTAGTGTATATATATGACACACGTGAAATCACGATAGGTAGAGCATTCATTCGTTCATTCATCATTAATACACTCGTTTCGCAACGTTGGAATAAATAAGGCGGTAGGAGAAGAGTTTATCTTTCAGGCGGCAGAGGAAGCAAACAAATAAATGAATAAATCTAACCAATGGCCTCCGTGGCTGCAGGCAGGATCCCAGCCAATGAGAATCCGCAAAAGCCTATCCAATCAGCTCCTCGCTGCAATGCTTTAAAGGAGTAGGTCGCGGACTTCGCGAGAATCAAAAAAGCGAGCACGACGCCATGGCTAGAACTAAGCAGACCGCACGTAAGTCTACCGGTGGCAAGGCCCCCAGGAAGCAACTGGCCACTAAAGCGGCGCGTAAGAGCGCGCCTGCTACAGGCGGCGTGAAGAAGCCTCACCGGTACAGGCCTGGCACTGTAGCGCTGCGAGAAATCCGCCGCTACCAGAAGTCTACTGAACTGTTGATTCGCAAGCTGCCCTTCCAGCGCCTTGTGAGGGAGATTGCTCAGGATTTCAAGACCGACCTCCGCTTCCAAAGCTCAGCTGTCATGGCTCTGCAGGAGGCCAGTGAGGCGTATCTCGTCGGTCTGTTCGAAGACACCAACCTTTGCGCCATTCACGCCAAGAGGGTGACCATCATGCCCAAGGATATCCAGCTGGCCCGCCGAATCCGGGGAGAACGCGCCTAGGATTTCCAAGCACACCGCCGTCTATACAAAGGCTCTTTTAAGAGCCACTTAAATACTTGAGAAGCAAGTTTGTTCCATGTTCTTTACTGATGCTCGATGTTTAATCACATCAATCTAATGTCATCGTATGGGGTATGCATTAATTTTGAGGGCGAAGAGAATCGCAAACCTACACGCGCAAAATAGTAGCCAGGTAAAACGACGACTCCGAAATAGTGTGTCGTTCGCGAACGATTCGTTCAAAAGACCGAATCTTTTGGGTGAACGAACTGAACTGAATCACTTACTGAAAAGATCCGTTCATTTCTCAGTTCAGTTGAGCTCTCGAACGGATCTGATCAGCAGCGAGCGTGCACCGTGCAGGGAGGGGGAGGGACTGCCGCGAGCGAACGTGATTCGTCCCTTGCGAACTAGTTCTGCTGTGCTGAACGAATCATTCGCATTTGCTTCTTCCTATTCCATTTCGGACGTATTGTTCTAAGTATTGCATAGCCGAAATGAGTACCGTGTTTGCGTGTTGTATACTAGAAAGTTTTTTTTCTCTAATTTGTTTCCTAAATTGTTCGAAATAAAGTTTATAAAAATAAAAAAAAATTATAAAAAAAATTCACGGGCGGGCGGGCGCCGAGCGAGGCAGCGAGCGTGCAGAGTGGACTTCTGCGAGCGAACGTGTAGTGATTCGTTCACTGCGAATCCCCCGGGGGACGTTCGCGAACGACACAACACTAGTGGCTGAGACTGTCTCAGATCCTTAAACTGTGACGGAACGGTGCAAGTTGAGTGATCCGTTCGCTGGAGGCTACTAGACACAGTGAGTTAACGTGACACAGTGAGTTAACGTGACGTGATCCTGAGTGATAATCAGCGGCTCAAACTGCCAGAATCAGGCCCAGCAAGTTAAGACTTGAAAGTCATTGAAAACCAGCGTTCAACTCCAATATTGATATTCAACGAGGAAACTTTTAAAATATCAAGATTTGTAAACGCATTTGTCAAAGCGACAGCACTTCCGCATGAACTGTACGGCCGTTTCAGTTCACTTCAATACGCAGTACGCAGTCGGAGCTCCGCCCAAGCACTGAACGATTCGGTGAACGAATCTTTTGAACGAATCTTTTTAATGAACTGATTCTAGTGATTCGTGTCACTGAAGTGAACTGTTTTGCCCATCACTACTCCGAAACGTTTTCCTCATTGTATAAATCACTATTGACATCTAGTGGACAAGTACTGCAACGCTGTCACAATCCGCTACATTATAATAATGCCTGGCAGTTATATAGCGCTCCACAATGATGAGGGGGAAACTCGCCTCAACCAGCACCAATGTGTATCTCCCACATTATCTGCACGTTCGACTTCATCTTCACGGATAAATGCATTTCGGCTAACTGGCCAGCGAGCAGGAAATGTACTTCAGTCAAATGGCAGTTGCATGGTTGCAAAAGAGGAAAGAGCACACTAACGTTAAATGGGGGAAATGGCCTATTGGTAGATTTGGAGTCGTCAATACTGTCCATTATTATTATTATTAGTATTAGTATTGTTATTAATATTATTTCCAATGCTACAGGCCATTTTTATGTTTTATGGTTATAGGTTGGCATGTGTTCACAGACATGAAATGCCTTCTTGAGTTTGCACAGAGTCACTGGTCCGTGAATGTCATCCACCAGGATTTAGCAGTATTCTCGCACAGCTCTGGTGGATGCACTGATGTTCCGTTCCATTGTTACATCGCCAAATGAAGACAGTTACAATGTAATTATAGGACACAATCTCAAGTTAATGGTAGCGCTTTCCTGACGTCACAATAGTTTATGCCTTTTGTAGAGCGGTAGAGCGTACGCGAGCAAGGAATAAGCCATTGCGTGGCGCATGCACGCTCCTATATGGCTACATGTTCCAAGCCTTTCCGACAAGCCTATATGCCTCGCTGTGGATTAAGCTGGCGTCTCGGCTCTCATTCGCCCACCTACTCGATCTTGTTGCGGTGAACAAGCCTCAGTTAATTAATTTTTGCCTCTTGTTGAGACCGTGAGTGGCTCTAAAAAGAGCCTTTGGGGTTGAGTATTGTTGCGTCATGCATTACTTTGAACTGGTGTACTTCGTGACGGCCTTGGTGCCCTCAGACACCGCGTGTTTGGCCAACTCTCCTGGCAGCAGAAGGCGCACGGCGGTCTGAATCTCCCTTGAAGTGATGGTAGAACGCTTGTTGTAGTGAGCCAAGCGAGAAGACTCGCCAGCAATGCGCTCGAAAATGTCGTTGACAAACGAATTCATGATGCCCATAGCTTTTGAGGAAATGCCGGTGTCAGGATGCACCTGCTTCAAGACCTTGTAAACGTAGATAGCGTAGCTCTCCTTTCTAGACTTTCTCCGCTTCTTGCCTCCTTTCCCAGCCGTCTTGGTTACGGCTTTCTTGGACCCCTTCTTGGGCGCAGACTTGGCAGGCTCAGGCATATCGGCTGTTTGGTTGCAACAAACACTGCCGCTTTCTTCTTCTTCTTCTTTGTGTTTTTTTGGCGGATTGCAATACCAACTTTAGGTGCATACCGCCACCTACCGTACCGGAGTATGTAGAACAGGATTCCAGGAAAAAATAAATAAATAAATGAATATAATTATTTCTTTATTCTATGATATTAAATTAAGTTAATAAATAAAATTATAAGTATAAAGTAAAATTCTATATTCTATTAAACAATCCTGAACCTATTATGAACTCTATTAACCCTCTCTGTACTTCCCACACCTTATCTCCATTTGTTCCTAATATCCCTTCCAAATCCCAACCTCGTCCAACCTCTCTTACCCTTTGTTGCAAACGCTCCCTTTCATCTTTATATTTTATGCAATGCATTATTATATGTTCAGTGTTTTCAATTATACCACAATGTGCACAACTATGCAAATTTACTTTACCCAATAAAAATAAAGTTTTATTTAGCCCAGTATGGTCAAATCTTAGTCTTGATATGACTACCTCCTCTCTTCTGCTTCGCCCTTTAACACTCTGTGCTCTAACGGACTTTTGTACCCTATAATATGTTCTACCCTTACTGTCCTCGTCCCATTTTTTCTGCCAGCATTCCAGTATTTTCTTTTTAATTAATGCTTTACCTTCCCCTATTCCAAATGCTATATTAATTATGTGCGTCATATTTAGCGATCTTTTTGCCATCCTGTCTGCAATTTCATTACCCTCTAATCCCACATGTGCAGGTACCCAGCAAAATATTGTTTCTATTCCCATTCTCTGCGTTCTAAATAGACATTGAAACATTTCATATACTAGGTCTTCCCTAATTGAGTTCATTGTCTGAAGGCTAAAAAGAACTGCTGCAGAGTCAATGCACAGCACCACCCTGTCTGGTCTCACTTCTTCCACCCATTGGAGACTAATAATCACTGCCATCATCTCGGCTGTATATACTGATAATTTATCAGAAATTCTCTTCCCTATATGTATTTTAAATTGTGAGATATACACTCCTATTCCTACATGGTCATTTTGATCTTTTGATCCGTCAGTAAAGATATGTAGGTAATTAGAATATGTGTTTATTATATGCTGGTTTGCACAGTATCCTATTTCATGTTCCGCCCAATTTTTCTTTAGTTCCAGGATACTAAAATCAACTTTAGCTTTAGGGAAGAGCCATGGGGGAACATTACTTATTGGAGTAGGGGAATTGAAATGTATTCCATCTAGGTCATATTCTTCTGATTTATCTTTAATCTTCCATCCAAAACCTATTCCGTTATGTCTATACTCCCAGCATTCGTTTAGGACACTTTTAGTGGCATTTTCATCCCCACATCCCCTAAGCCGAATCCAGTATGTTAGAGCCAGTTTGTCTCTCCTGAGCTCTAGTGGGATTTCCCCTGATTCCACTAACATGGCATTACATGGTGTTGATCTCATTGCACCGATGCTAAGTTTCAAGGCTTTGCTTTGCATTCTATCAATTCGGTTTAAGTGCGATTTAGCTGCTGCCCCATAAACAAAACACCCATAGTCAATTGCTGATCTCATCAAAGCCCTATATATATCTATTAATGCCTGCTTATCTGCTCCCCATGTATATCCAGATATAGCCCTCATTAAATTTATTACTTTTTTACATTTAGTTTCTAGCTTTTCCACATGTGTCTTCCATGTACATCTCTCATCTACCCAAATTCCCAAATATTTAAATTCCTTTACTTTTTCCATTGGTTGTCCATATAAAAGAAGACACTGTTCTTCTATCTTTTTCTTTCTAGTTATGAACATGTAGCAAGATTTACTTGTTGAGATTTTAAAACCCCAATTGTATGACCATTGCTCTACCTTTAAAATAGCTTTCTTAATCTCTCTCAGCACACTTGTGTTGTCTCTCCCCCTAATCCATATAGCTCCGTCATCTGCATATAATGATGAGCATATCCTTCTGTCAAGATTCATGAATATATCATTAATCATAATGTTAAATAACACCGGACTAATGACGCTTCCTTGTGGAATTCCATTAACAATATCATACTCATCAGATAACTCTGGTCCTACCTTAACTCTAAACTTTCGTTCTGATAGAAAATCTAGTACCCAGTTGTAAAATCTTCCACTAATACCCATTCTATTCATTTGAATTAACAGCCCTTCCCTCCACATAGAATCGTACGCTTTTTCGATGTCAAAGAAAACAATCACCATCAATTCTTTCATTTTAAATGCTTTCTCTATTTCATTGCTAACTTTAACAAGTGCGTCCATGGAAGACCTACCCTTCCTAAATCCATTCTGGTATGATGCAATTAAGCCTCTCCTTTCTAAGAAATAGTTAAGTCTTCGGACCAAAATCTTTTCCATCCATTTGCACAGATGCGAAGTTAAAGCAATGGGTCTATAATTTCCAGCATTATTTGGGTTTTTACCGGGTTTGCTAAAAGGTAAAATGAGTGCACTCTTCCATCTTTTTGGTAACAATCCTTCTCTCCATATTTTATTGAACAGTTCCAGAATTATTCTCAGTACTTGATCAGGTAATTTACGAAACATAGCGTAACTTAGTTGATCCTGCCCCGTTGCTGTGTATCCAGTGTTATTTATCGCTATTTCTAACTCACTCATAGTCAGTTCAGCATCAAGGTTTGTGTCTATATTATTATTTTTTTCCCCTAAGTATATTACGATTTTCCCTTATCACTGTCTCTTTTCTCTTTTTATGCAGATCGTCTAAGTGATTCCCACTGTGTACATTAGCAAAGCTCTTACCCAATATATTAGCCTTTTCTTTATCTGTTACAGCTATTGTTTCTCCATCCTCTAAGATTGGGATTTTAGTATATTTCCTTTTGCCACTCATTGTCTTTAACATTTGCCATACATCACCTAGTTTCACTTCTCTGCCTATAGTAGCACAGTATTTCCTCCATGCATTCTTTTTACTGGATTTGATAATTCTACGAGTCAGAGCTTTTTTCTTTTGATAATCCATTAGGTTTTCTTGATTCAAGTTAGTCCTTAACACTCGTAATGCTTTATTTCGTTCTCTGATAGCTTTAGTGCATTCTTCATTCCACCATGGTACCGCTTTCCTTTTCCCTGTTATTCTACTCATGGGTATACTCTTTGATGCAGCATTCAAGATTAAGTTAGTCACTATAGAATAGCATTCTTCTATACTACCATTCATTGAAATTGACTTAATTCCCTCTATGCAGTATTCTTGATATTTTTCCCAGTCAGCTTTTTCAAAGCACCATTTTTCTAATACGTACCTTTCTTGGACATGCATATTCATTTCTATGGAGCAGAAGATTGGATAATGATCACTTCCTATACTAGAACTATCATCCACGTTCCATTTGCATGAGCATGCTAAATTTCTAGATACTAACGTTAGATCTAGACATGATAGGATATTTCTGTATATATCTAATCTTGTTCCTTTTCCATCATTAAGACATACTAATGCTCTTTCTTCTAACAGTTCTTCAACTACATTGCCATTATTGTCTGTATGTACACTGCCCCATAAGCTATTATGTGCATTGAAATCACCGCACCAGATTTCTCCTCTACCATGTTCAATCGTATTAAACATTTCAGCACTCAGCTTCTTGCACGGGTTATAAAAGTTGATTATTTTGAGACTGACACCTGTATTACACACTTCAATAATTACGCATTCTATGTCTGCTGGTGATGGTATTCTTCGGAAGACGACACTATCTTTGACAAATGTAGCACAACCGCCGCCTTGGTTGTCAACCCTGTCATACCGGGCTGAGGTATATCCTGGGATAATAAAATCTAGATGGGGTCGTAACCAGGTTTCTTGTACACATATAATATCCGGTCGTGGTTTTGCGTCAATTATATATTTTTTAAATTCTTGGCCATTTGCAATGAGACTTCTCGCGTTCCATTGTAATAAATGGATCACCATAATAATTTTAATCAATAACCGGCCCCCCTCCATCTGAGTTTACTTTCAGCATTTTATGTATCTCTTCTGCTTTCAGGTCTTTAATACCCAAAAATTCTTCCGCTGCATTCACCACTGTCTTAATTCTGTCACTTTTCTTCTCTTGCTTGGTAGCCACATTAATTATTTTACAAATGAAGGCTATGAAGCTTGTCTGATCCACTACCAACGAGTCTTCTTTAACCTTACATTTATGGGCACATTGAGTCTGCTGTACAATCGGATCACTTCTGTCTTCTTGCTGAATTCTAGGTCTGCTTGTTCTCTGGGGTAAAGGCCTACCACTACCTTCTTCACCTCTCCCCACCTCTTCATATGTTACAGTTCTTTGCATTTCTTCATTTACTTTCTTTAAAGCATCTGCATAGGATATATTATTAATCACTTTATATTTCTGTACCTCTTTTGCTTTAATCTGAACGGCACAGCCCCCAAACGCAGCACTATGATCTCCTCCACAGTTGCAACATCGCAGTTTAGCGCCTTCCTCACATTTGCCGTAATCATGTTCTCCCCCACATTTTGCACATCTTTGTTTGCCGCGGCACTGTTGGGCTATGTGTCCAATTCTTTGGCATTTATAACAGCGTATTGGTTTTGGGATATACTCTCTCACCCTATAATTGATCCACCCTATTTTGACTTCTTTAGGAAGTGTGCTCTCAAATTGTACCAACATTGACAGACTATCTTTCTTTACTCCATCTTTGTTTGTCTGCAACCTCTTAACTTCTATTATTTCCCCCCCTCTAATTTCTTTCTTGACTTCCTCCTCGGTCATTTCTATTGGCACATTTGAAATTACCCCTCTCAGTTTAGCTATTATTCCGGAAATATGCGTTGAGATTTGTGTTCCATCAAGTGTATCTAGCTTGAGGATTTTGTCTTGTTGATGTTTATTTGAAGCTGATATAAGGATTTTCCGGTTGTTAAGAAATTTGGCAAATCTAATCTTTCCAATTTCTTTTTCAATTACTTTAGTCATTTTAACTGGGTGAAACTGACCTGTCTCCCTCCCAAACACAATTACGACTTTCCACTCCTTTTCCGTCTCTTGCACCTTTCCCAACTGTCCTGTATTGCCCCGATTCTCTTTTACTTTTTTAGCAGCACCCCCTTCTCCTTGACTACCATGATCTGACCAATCTTCTGTTCTACCTTTCATCTCCTTCAGTTTCTTCCTTTTATTAGACATGGTATACCACTCCATATTTCCCTCTTCACCACCCTCTGAGCTGTCACCCATTCTACACTCACGGTACGGTTGATTGCAATCCGCCTTGCTTCCTGGTTCCCCTAACGCGTGTCTTTCTCTCTCCTACACGATCTGTCTCTATACACCAAACAAAATCCGCCGGCTTCCTCAGTCGAAAATGGCGCCTCGCACACCAGTCTCCCGCCAAGAGTCAGAGATCGCTCCTGCTGCTCACACTGCCGCTTTTCCCGTGCGTCTTCCATATATTACGTGTATATGCAAATATTCAGGCCTTTCTTAGCGGATGACGCAAGACAGTGTCTCATTGGATGCTGCTAGTCTACCATATTTTGGTGGCAGGTTATTGGAACTCCATTGGCTGAAAATGACGGGCCGATAAAACACAGAACAAGCTGTTCGAAATAAAAGATTTTTAAACTGGGAAAACGGCAAGCGTATTGCTGCCCACTTTCTCCAACAAAAGGTGTAACTCCCTTGTTGAATATGCATATTGACAGATTTTTTGCTTCAAACTTATTTTTCACATGGCACATTTCCCCATAGGACAATTTAAAATTAACATTGTTGTCATTTAGTGCTGGGTGCGACACGACAAGTCACAAAAGAAAAAAAGTAAAATGCCAAATGGAAATATTTATTTGGGGCACTAGAAATAAGAATAAAAATGAAGATAGCCCTATGTGTAAAATTGTAGCCATTGGTCTTGCAAGGGAAGTTGGCTGAATAGGAGACACTGCAAACTGGAAAACTAAAAAAGGAAGAGAGTGTAGTACTTTACCCTATTACAAACCCTGTTTTTCAGATTTTACAGATAGACATAAAGGCCTTAACACTGATTGGTTGAATTTTCCGGGTAAATAAATGTATAGTAATATAGCAGATCAAATAGATGGCGCTAGTGCACTCCAAAAGTGTGGATCCAGCACATTGGATTTGAAATGGAACAGTGACGATGAGGTTAAGGTGCAGACTTTCACTTTAAATTTTAGGGTTTTCAGATCCATATTAGGGTGAACCGTGCAGCAGTTGTAGCCATTTTTACACGCAAATATATGGATGGATGACTTTAAGAGTTGTTTCTCCTAACTCATTTAGCAAATGAACTGTCAATTTATAGTGAAAAATAAGTCACTGTCCTAACACTTTTGGAGTGTATATACACTGCCTGGCCAAAAAAAAAGTCGCCGTTGCACCCATCATGCATAGTGCTCATTATACAAACCTCTGGAGGCAGTGTTATGATCTGGGTTTGCTTCAATTAGTCAGGTCTAGGCTCAGCAACATTATGCAGCAATACAATCAAGTCAGCTGAGTACCTGAATGTACTGAATGACCAGGTTATCCCATCAATGGGCATATTCCAGGATGACAATGCCAAGATTCATCAGGCTCAAATTGTGAAAGAGTGGTTCAGGGATCATGAGGAATCATTTTCACACATGAATTAGCCACCAGAGTCCTGACCGTAACCCCATTGAAAGTCTTTGTGATGTGCTGGAGAAGACTTTACGGAGTGGTTCGACTCTCCCGTTGTCAATACAAGATCTCGGCCAAAAATGAATGCAACTCTGGATGGAAATAAATGTTGTGACGTTTCCTAAGGTTGTCGAAACAATGCCACGACGAATGCACGCCGTAATCAAAGCTGAAAACGGTCCAACGAAATATTAGAGTGTGCGACTTTTTTTTTGGCCAGGCAGTAATATATATACACTACTCACAAAAAGTTAGGGATATTTGGCTTTCGGGTGAAATTTATGGAAAATGTAAGTTCACGCTACAGTGATATTATACGTATCATGAAAGTAGGGCATTTAAGTAGAAGCATGCAATGGTGATTTCCTCATCTCAAACAATTTATTGAAACAAAAGCCAACAACAGTGGTGGGTATACCACAACAAAAATGTCAATGTCTCAATAACTTGTCATGTGCCCTTGAGCATCAATTACAGCTTGACAACGACGTCTCATGCTGTTCACAAGTCGACATATTGTCTGCTGAGGCATGGCATCCCACTCTTCTTGAAGGGCGGCCCTCAGGTCATTGAGGTTCTGGGGTACAGAGTTACGAGCCTCTACACGGTGAGTCAGCTGATCCCATAGGTTTTCTATGGGATTCAGGTCTGGAGAAAGTGCAGGCCACTCCATTTGAGGTACCCCAGTCTCCAGCAGCCTTTCCCTAATGATGCGACCTCGATGAGCTGGAGCATTGTCGTCCATGAAGATGAAATTAGGCCTGTGTTGTTCATGCAGGGGCACAATGACTGGATTAATGATGTTATTCAGGTAGTATGGGCTTGTCACTGTACCATTCACAAAGTGTAGGGCAGTTCTGTATTGACTAGACACACCTGCCCACACTGTAACACCGCCACCACCAAAGGGTCGTCTGGTGACAACAGTGGCTGATGCATAGCGCTCTCCTTGACGTCTCCAACATCGTTGGCGGCCATCATTTCTGCTCAACGTGAATCGACTTTCATCAGAGAACAGCATTGAGGCCCACTGGTCCCTCGTCCAGCGTAAATGCTCCCTGGCCCATGCAAGACGATGACGCCTGTGCCTGGTGGTGTGGTCAGGTACCCTTGCAGGTCATCTAGCACGCAGACCACGCTGATGTAAACGGTTTCGAATGGTCTGACGTGACACTTGGGTGCCTCTCACCTCCCTTAAATGTGCCTGGAGTTGAGTGGCATTCATCATCCGGTTCCGCAGGGCACTGTTCACAATGAAGCGGTCATCAGTGTGGGATGTGGCCAAAGGACGTCCACTTCTATGCCTTTCTGTGACTCTTCCAGTCTCTCTGTATCTCTGTTGCAACCTGCTGATGACACTCTGTGACACTCTAAGCTCAGTGGCCACTTCCCTCTGAGAACATCCTGTTTGAAGCCTCGCAATGGCGAGGTACTGTTGATCAATTGTTAGGTGTCGTCTTGGTCTCATGATGTCAAAATGTGAACAGCATGATGAAGAGGACTGTTTAAATACCAATTCTAATTGAACCAGGAAATGTATTGGTCGATTCATGGATCAAACACCTGTTGTGAATTTTGCCGTTCAGCTCCTTGTTAGAGAACAGCAAGTTGTGCAAAAAGTACTGAAACATTGAATAGTTGGACATGTGCATTCAAAAGTTTAGAGAAGGTCAAATTAATTTCACCTGTAAAGGTTATAGTGCATTTTAGGTTCATCCTGAAATTTCACCCGAAAGCCGAATATCCCTAACTTTTTGTGAGTAGTGTATATATATATATATATATATGTAATGAAGTCTAATGCATTCATAAATTACCTTTTCTGCTGCCTTCTAATGGCAAAATAAAGAGACATGACCTGATTGAGCTCACTACGAAGGTTGGGGTGATGTTATGTGAAGTGCCCCATTAATAATTTTTTTATTATAATGTGACAGGATATACAAATATGGGACAGCCTGCAACAAATTGATATTTGATATTTTTTTCTAATCAATTCCTTGTGGAATATTTAAATAATAATTTTACCCAAAAAATATTTTATTGGATGATTGCATGCATTGAAATCCGTTATTTATGGGGAAAAAATATGTAAAATGAAATTTGACATTTAATATTACACATGAATCATGACACTGTTATTATACAAACGATTACTAACTAAACTGAAACAATTAACTCTTGACACAAAACACAACAGACCTGTCCCATGAAGTCATCATCTAATAATATATGTAAAGTTTAATTGTCTTTTTTTTTCTGTGTAACTAATGTATTTTTACAATTTACCAGTGAGTATATACTGTACGAAACATCACCAAACACTAATGCAAATTCACTATCCTGAGCAGGAATTAAAATACAAATCCTGAATACATACAGATTGCATCAATGGTTAAGACACTTTTGGGGAAGTGAATGGGAGGAAAACCAAGATGCAATCTGAACAAGTGGGTTTTCAGTCTTTGTCTGGACAATAATTTTGCTGCACTGACTACTGTTTGAAAATCGATATGCAGATTTTCTACAACCAGCACCGTTACCTGAGATCATTGACATTTTCAGATTAGAGAATAAAGAGCAACAATTAAAATCCCAGATTGTTAAAATAGATGCAGCTGAGAGGGGTTTGATTCAGCAAATTCCACAACTATCTTAATGGGCTTTCAGGAATAAAGGGGAACTACCAAGAAACATACTGGGACCTGATTTTCAAGGGAGTCATGGCGGCATCAGTACTGGCGTTACTGGTTCTATCGGCTCTGACTTGTTATTTTCGGGTTATAATAAAAGAACACAAAAAGGATGCTGAGTATCTAGAGTCATCTAGTGTTACTGGGACTCCCTTCCCTTGGTACGGCTCCATTGTGGTTGTTCCTGGTATCCAGTGGAGTCAAACATTATCTCCTAACAATATGTTGTTCCCGAGTTAACCCTTTCTCTCTTGTTTGCATATGGGTGTGAGATGGGAGTTAGGCAGCATACCTAGGTGACAATAACCATTTGGTTCCCTCCCACACCACATACAATGTCCATTTGTTTACCTGTCACCCAATCAGGGACAGGAACCTGCATTTTATTTCAGGTTTAAAGCTTGTACCCTACACAACACTATTTTGTGATTGAACTTCCTTGCTATTACCCGGTATCTTGTATACTCTAATGAAGACTATGTTGCATTGTAATTAAATTGATATTGACCTAAACTTTGGAACTACGAGTTATACTTTACAAAGGACATCATTTCTACAGGAGTATTGGTGTCACAGCAGAATGTTGTCCTCACAGTGAAAGAGCAACTGGCCACGGCAAAAGAGCTTTTGCATTTTACATCGAGGGTCAACGTCCGATGATCATTTTGCGAAAAGCGTGTGCTTCCAAGGCGTCGTATGGCCGTGCTGGCCAAAACCTAAATCAAACAAATTTAGCACACGCTTCAAATTGGGCCTACAAAAGAAAGAAATCCTGATTTTGTAATTCACACAAAATCAGCCCACTGGAAAGTGCATAATGATTATGCATAAAATACTGAATTAATTCATCTGTAATGCCGATTGATTTTGTAAATGTCAAGTGACTCATTTCATATGCATTAAATCCCGACGTACGTAATGAATATGCATGAAATCCTGACTTTGTTAATCACATACAAAATCATGACACTGCAAAGTACATGAAGAATAAAAAATCCACACCTATTAAAATGTTTGCATTTCTTGAATCTACAGAGTTTAATTAATTATTATACACTGTACATTTTGTAACTATGAACATTAGTCATCTTGGAACTTTGTTATTCAAATCAAGATTGAAAGTTTAATATTGGAACAATTTGACGACTTAGGAGTTCAATTTTGTTTGATTTAAATTGCAATTAGCTAAATGTTTAATTGTTTTTTCCGTCTAAGACATCACCAAGATGAACATTCTAAGTCTCATTTTTATCAACTTTTAGGGGTTATTTTGGGGTGATTTTTGCAAAAATGGCAGGTTGCAGGTTCCATTCCCAGCTAGGACACTGCCGTTGTACCCTTGAGCAAGGTACCTAACCTGAATCGCTTCAGTGTATATCCAGCTGTATAAATGGATAATATGCTAAAAAGTTGAGTAAGTCGCTCTGGATAAGAGCGTCTGCTAAATGCCTGTAATGTAATGTAATGTACAGAAGCAAAACAACAATGAAAATGTGTCACTGTCCTAATACTTTTGGAGTCCACTGTATATAGCACCATGTATTTTATCTGCGATATTATTATATATTTCTTTACTGGGAAAATTCAACCAATCACTGTTAAGGTCTCTCTGTAAAATCTGATTAACCGTGTTCTTTATAGGGTACAGTTCTACGCTCTCTTCCTTTTTTGAATTTTCCAGTTTGCAATGTATCCTATCCAGCCAACTTTGCTTGCAACACTAATGGCTACTATTTTAAATAGGACTATCTTCATTATAATTCCTATTTATACTGCCCCAAATCCTCCAAATATTTTCCTTTTATAGTGGAGGATTCTTTTTGCGACTTGTCATGTTGTACTCTGCACTAAATTGCAACAATGTTTATTTAAAACTTTTCAAAACATTTATTTTTGTTGCATGGGATCCCATGGTCCTCTCTGACATCTCTTTAGATAGCTTCTCACACAATTTTCAGCATGGCAACACAGGTACATTCCCCAGAATATCCCTGCTTATTTTTCCTATTAAAGTATTTTTGTCGTGCATGTTACCATCGTCGGCACAGACAGTCATTCCATCACCGTTGCCAACAAGGTGCTGGATGACTTCTGTGCAGCCACTGGCGCCCTAGTCAACAGGAACAAGAGTGAACTGTTTCTGTCTCAGCATTGGAGTGAGCCACTAACCGTTTCTTTCCCTGTGCGCAGAGATAACATTAAGCTCCTGGGGGTGACCTTCCAGTCAGACGGTGAAGGAAGGCTGAGCTGGGAGGGAACCCTCCGCCACGTCCAGGCTAAACTCCTGAGCTGGAGCGAGCGGCCTCTGTCTCAGACAGGTAAGATCCTGGTCCTGAAGGCAATAGTCCTTCCCATTTTCCTCTACTTGGGGAGGGTGTTTCCCCCAGACAAGGCCACTAGTAAAATCATTACTCGAATGGCCTTTCGCTTTGTCTGGGGGAGCACCATGGAAAAGTTGAAAAGAGCTACCCTCCTCAAGGAAGAGCGGAATGGGGGCAGGGGGGTTCACATCGTTGTTAACATTTTGGTGCAGGGTCTGGCCACACTGGTCCAGAACACTCGGAAGGTTGAGAAGGCCTCTGGTCCCTTTGCTAGGTACTATGCCACTCCCTTCCTGAGGACAATGGGCCTGTGTGTGCTGAACCTTACAATACCATATTGCTGGGACCCCCCATATGTATACCGAGCCCTGAGGGACTTTGCTTTTGGGGCAGGATTTCCCAGGGCCGGGCTGACCTCGTGTAGCTATAAAATAATCATGGCTCATTTAAGATCAAAGGAGACCATGACACTTCCGAGGGGCAGCACGACCCTGGACCCGTCTATAATCTGGGCCAATGTCCTAAATAAATGTTTAAGTAATAAGCAAAAGGACATTGCCTGGATGTCTGCCCACATGTGTCTCCCCACCAGGTAATTTATGTTCAAGCGGCACTTGGCCCTAACCGAGCGCTGCCCCCACGGATACACTGACTCAGAACACATTTATCATCTGTTCTGAGAGTGCTCCGTGGCCAGATGGGTCTGGGGCCTTGTTGTTTCCTCTGTCTCCTGTAACAGGTTGCTGCCGAGGTCCTCCCTGACTGCTGAGAGCGTCCTCTACGGATTCCGTGGAGGCTGCAGGACTCCAGAGCTCCAGCGTCAGTGGAGGATCGTAAACACTGTGAAGCAGGTCCTGTGGGAGGCGAGGAACATGAAGGTCTATTAAAAAACAACTGTAGACCTGGTCACTCTCAGGAGGAGGGCGCAAAACCTCCTCCAAGACGGCGTTATGGTGAACTATGCAAAGGACAAGCGTCTGGCGAGAGATAAATGGGGGGTGGACCATAGGAAATAACTGATCATTTAGTCCACCCCCCTCCATCCCAAAGGAAGAGAGAGAACTTTTGCCGGCCCAATAACCTGGGAGCGCATGTCTTTCTTTTTAATTTCAATGTCTTTGAGTCTTTTCCTTTTGTTTTAGTGATATCTCGTTTGAATGTGATGTTTCTTACTGTGGTGTTTTGAATGTTGTAAGTCTATTTTAAATGTAAAATTAAAAAGGGACGGGAAATAAAACTCCCCCCCGATAAAGAATGTTTTTAAAATGTGAAATGAAGAACTGTAGATTGTAATGAAATGTTTTTATTGGATTATGGAATTTAAAACCAATAAAGACAAATATTAAAGTATTTTTTTTATATATACATAATTGTCTAAATGGCTCAGGGTGACCTACTGCATCTAGGCAGTTTCATATTAAAAAAAGTTTTAAAAAATAAAAAAATAAAAAAAGCAACATAACTATTTAAAAAGGAAGCAGCTAAGATTGATGTTCCTTAAATGGAATCTCAAATGAATTGGATTCTTCACTTACACTCAAACATTGATCTGCTGATCTCACTTTTGGTACAAACTTTTTTGGGAGACACTTTTTGGGTGTTACTTTGGGTCACGCGCAGGTTACAGTCTGATGTATTAAAGTAACTGGTAAAATAGACATTCCAAGTTAAGAAATTGAATATGCCGTTTCAGAGGGGCAATACTACGCTATTCTCGTAATGGGCGGAAATAAACGCGAAAACACTTTCCATTCTTAGCATTTTTCTTTGTCATAAAATGTGTAGCACTTATTAGGCTATATATGTATTGATAGCTGGTGCGCTGGAAAAAGCGGGGTACACAGCATTAGACTTGTTTCCGTTAATTTAGCTTGAGTAGCCTAACAATCAAACAATACATTCGCTGACTAATTCAAGACTAATATCTAGCCTATAGAAAACGACAGAAATATCTAATTTGAGATTGTTTAACAAGGATCAGGCAATAATCGGAATGCGTTAAAGAATGTTATTCATTTTAAGACGGCACTCAAACTAGTCAAAGCGATTTAAACATTAGAAAGCATATTTATAGAGGACAGTTTCTTAAGTGTCTGGATTTACTCAAACATTGATCTGTTCATCTCACTTTAGGTAGCCCTGATCTAGATAGAACGTCGGTGCAGTTTTAATAAAACTGAGCACATATGAAATGGAGGAGACTATTTCTCAATGAAAAAAGGAGAACTCAGGCAGATTACAGGTTGACACAAGGGAAATGTGTGTACATTGTTTGGGTCAATGCACCTTTACTGAGGGGTTGTTAGGATGAAAATAGGCTAAACCTAACGTGACCTCACAAGTTTAACTAACGAACTAACATAGTCGTCGCTGTAATAATAGATTTTAAAATGTAGTCATGCTATATTTTTAAAAACATTTACTAGCCTACATTACAACATTACACTCCATTACAAACGACGTTCATATAATTGTTACACTCCACAAATTTAGCTTGTGGCTATTTTCATATGTATTGCTATTCTCCAATGCTCGGAAGGGTCGGAGCTGGAGGTGGGCTTTAGCTAGAGCCGCTCTTTTTTTAACACTAGGCGTCAATCAGGTCGTTTCTGCGCAGATATATACGCGCTATTTTGTAGGCTGGTAGGCATATTTTGTCGTTGGAGAAGATGTCAGGTCGCGGGAAAGGTGGAAATGTGGGATAATCTAAGCATGCTAAGATAAATCATTTCGAGTACTTCTTTGAAAGAAACGGGTGTTTTTTTATTGGGTCTAGATCAAAAGAAAGCTTTCGATTATGTTTCAAGAGAGTATTTATGGTCTGTAATGAAAATGTATAGTTTTCCAGATGGGTTTATTAATATGGTCAAAACGTTATATGCTAAATCAACAGTTCAAGTAAATGTAAATGGTCTCCTTACTGATTCATTTGAAATAAAGACAGGTCTTAAACAAGGTTGCCCAATGAGTGCTGCCCTGTACGTGTTAGCAATTAGCCTGTTACGTTCCACGTACTGTGTTGTCCTGCCCGGTTTTCCCTCTAAGTCTGCAGGAGGCCATTCACCATTCCATTCGCTATCCCCGCTGTCAATCATCGTTGTCCTGGTCCCGCCTCCACCAATCACATCCCTCCTCTGGAAGATAAAAGCCCTGTCTACTGCAGCTCTCCCTCTCTGTCTCATTTCGTGTTGCCTACCTGTGTGTATGGTTGTATGTGTGTAGTCCAGGCCCTGGGGCAGGTAAGACAGAGGCCTCTATACACTCGTGTTACATGCAGATAAGTTTATGTATAGACAATAAAACAGTCTCTTAAAAAGGAGATTCGGTCTGTGGTATGGGATAGGCTAGTGGAGCTGGGTATCTTTGTCCTGCCTGATGTCCAACCTGAGCTGGAGCAGGGTGGCGCAGCTTCCTCTGAAACTCCTCTTATAGAGGAGAAGGAGGAGAGGCCGCAGCCGGTTACTCTGCCGAGGTTTGAAAGTCTCTCGCCGACCTCGTCTGAGTCAGTGGTTGGGGCGAGATTGAAAATTCGTTTGGCCCGCCTGCACCTAGAACAAGAAGCCAATGATAAACAGGAAGCCCGAGAGGCAAAGGAAAGGGCGCAGAAACGTGAGTTAGAGCATAAACTAGCCATCCGCACACTGGAGATCGAAGCGGAGACTAAATTAAAACTGCGTAAATTGGAGTTGGAAAACGCTGCTATGCAAACCCCCACCTCAATTAGGCACGCACCACTTTCTGAGCACTATGACGTGCGGAGACGCGTAGCGCTTCCTCAATTTCGGGAGACGGAGGTGGACGCCTATTTTAACACGTTTGAGCGCCTTGCGACTGCACTTAACTGGCCAAAAGACATTTGGACCACGTTACTGCAGTGTAAACTGATTGGTAAAGCACAAGATACAGTTGCTACCTTATCGCTTGCCGACAGTTTAAATTATGAAGTCGTGAAGGCTGCGGTGCTCCGTGCGTATGAGTTAGTGCCGGAGGCGTACCGACAAAAATTTAGAGATTATCGAAAAGCCTTAGCCCAATCCTTTGTGGAGTTCGCTAGGGAGAAGGGTACTCTTTTCGATAAGTGGTGTGCTGCAAGCAAAGCAACCGACTATAGTTCGCTTCGGGAGTTAATTTTATTGGAGGAGTTTAAGAAGTGCACGCCAGAGCGGTGTGTAATATATCTGAATGAACAAAAGGTTACTTCCTTAAATGAGGCAGCGATCTTTGCTGATGAGTTTACCCTGACACATAAAAGTGTGTTTGTAACGTCTCGTGGGAAAACTGCTGATGCTATTTCACCTGATGCGTCACCAGTTAAATCCTCTAAATCTCCCCCTGCACGCCGTAAGGAAGAGAGAGAGTGTTTCTACTGCCACAAAGTTGGCCATGTTATATCGGATTGTTTTCTATTGAAAAAGAAAAGTCCTAGCACCCCAAAGCCTACCGGTTTTGTTAGAACAGTATCCGAACAGTCTCCCAGTAGCCGCGATAAAGGTGACGTTGGCTATGAGCCATTTATATTTGAAGGGCTTGTGTCTCTGGTTGGGGAACCGAATGTCCGAAAGACAGTTCGTATTTTAAGAGACACTGGAGCGTCCTAATCATTCTTATTGGCGGATACCTTACCCTTGTCAGATGCGTTCCATTGCATCAGGTGCAAATTAACACGGATTTAATTTCTGGCTGTTTTAAAGTAGCAGTGCGTTCTGCTCTGCCAGTACCAGGAATAGACCTCATTATGGGGAACGATATCGCAGGTGGTAAAGTACAACCTGTACTGGAGGTTTTGAAACATCCCGAGACGCCCGCTACTCCCGACGTCTCGAAATCTTCCCCTGACATTTTCCCTGCATGTGTGCTTACCCGTGCTCAAGCACGAAAATGGGGAGAGCAGGTTAATCTATCAGACTCCATTTTAGCCACTCCATTCACTAGCGATGTTCCAGTCCCCGAGTGCCCGCCTAAAAAGGGGAAGGAGAAACCATTGTCAGTGGATATGCCTTCGATTATGCTGCCAATCACTCGCAAACAGCTTATTGTTGCTCAGAAAGCTGATCCGAATCTTACCAATTGTTTTAATTCTGCTGTCACCCCTGAAGCTGCGAAAGAAAGGCCAGTATCTTATTTTGTGGAAAAGGACTTGTTGATGAGGAAATGGTCATTACCTGTTGCAGCTGGCATGGATTGGGGTGTGGTGACCCAGGTAGTAGTACCCGCACCTTATCGTCAGCAGGTGTTATCATTGGCACACGAGAATTGTTGGTCTGGCCACCTGGGTATAACCAAAACATACAACAGGGTGTTGCAACATTTTTTTTGGCCTAAGTTAAAGACCACGGTTACCCAGTATTGCAGAACATGCCATAGTTGTCAGGTAACAGGTAAACCTAACCAAATAATTCCTCCTGCTCCTCTCTGCCCTATACCTGTTATGGGCGAACCTTTCACCCAGGTGATAGCGGATTGTGTTGGTCCGTTACCGAGAAGCAGAACCGGTAATACATTTCTACTTACCCTCATGTGTGCAGCTACACGATTTCCGGAAGCTATTCCACTTCGTGCAATTACTGCAAAGGCAGTGGTGAGGGCTTTAACTAAGTTCTTCTCTACATTTGGGTTTCCTAAGACTCTCCAAACCGACCAGGGATCTAACTTTCTTTCAAGGATTTTTAAACAAGTGTTAAGTTCCCTGGGAATTAAGCACAAGGTCTCTTCCGCATACCACCCCGAATCGCAAGGCGCACTAGAACGCTGGCATCAGACTTTTAAATCAGTGCTGCGTAAATATTGTCTGGAAACAGGAAACAGTTGGGATGAGGGTGTGCCTTTTGCGTTATTTGCATTAAGGGAAGCTGTACAGGAGTCAATCGGCTTTAGCCCAGCTGCACTGGTTTTTGGGCACACCGTGCGAGGCCCGCTTCAGGTTCTTAAAGAACAAATAATGTCTGATGACTCGCCCGCTAAGTCTACCAAGGTGTTGGACTATGTTAGTCAATTTAGAGAGCGCTTACATCGGGCTTGCTCTCTTGCCAAAGAAGCGCTTACTACCTCTCAGAGCGCTATGAAAAAGCGTTATGACCGGAAGGCTGTTGCGCGATCATTTGAGGTCGGAGATCAGGTGCTGGTTTTACTGCCGGTTCAAGGTTCTGCGTTATCTGCTCGCTTCTCAGGTCCTTACACTGTGGAGGAGAAGCTAAGTGCCACTGACTACGTCATTCGCACTCCTGACCGCAGACGTCAGTCACGTATGTGTCATATAAACATGCTCAAGTTATACCATGCCAGAGCTCCAAAGCCGGAGCAGAGTAATGTTTTACCGGTTTCGGCTATTGCTTCAGTGTCCATGGTGTCCACCTCTGATCTAGATGGGGATGAGGATGGTCTGCTGCTCAGAAACGCACCACAGCAGTGCGCTAGGCTAGGATGCTAGCAGACCTGTCTTCCCACCTTGCCCACTTGCCCGAAGAACAACGTTCCGATATATATAAACTAATTACAGATTATCCCATGCTCTTTAATGACACTCCAACTCAAACGCATGTTATACAGCATGACATAGAGGTGAATAACTCTGCGCCTATCCGACAGCATCCATACAGAGTAAATGCTGCCAAACGGGCGGCCATGAAAAAAGAGGTACAGTACCTTTTAAACAACCAGTTGGCCAGTCCTAGTTCAAGTCCCTGGAGTTCGCCGTGTTTGTTGGTGCCCAAGCCAGATGGTACTCCTAGGTTTTGCACAGATTTTCGTAAAGTCAATGCAGTTACTGTACCCGACTCCTACCCTCTCCCACGGATGGAGGACTGCATTGACAATATTGGCCCAGTTAAGTATGTGAGCAAACTTGACCTGTTGAAAGGTTACTGGCAGGTACCCTTAACCTCCCGTGCTTCCGACATATCTGCCTTTGTAACCCCTGACGATTTTATGCAGTATAATGTCTTGGCTTTCGGTTTACGAAACGCTCCGGCCACCTTTCAAAGGTTGGTCAATATTGTTTTATCCGGCGTCCTGAATTGCAACGCATATCTGGATGACTTGATTGTGTATACCCGCACTTGGTCCGAACATGTGCACATCCTGAAAATTGTGTTTGACAGGTTGGCATCGGCTTCTTTAACTGTCAACCTTACCAAATGCGAGTTTGGAAAAGCCACAGTTACATATCTAGGTAAGCAGGTTGGCCAGGGTACGGTACGTCCGGTTAATGCAAAAGTTACGGCCATTACTAGTTTTCCAGTTCCTATGACCAAACGCCAGTTGCGCAGATTCATTGGAATGGCTGGTTACTACCGCAGTTTTTGCCGGAACTTTTCCTCAGTAATAGCACCTTTAACCAGTTTGCTTAGCTCAACAAGACAGTTTATCTGGACCGCAGATTGTCAACACGCCTTTGAAAGCGTCAAAGCTTTGTTATGCAGTGCTCCTGTACTCGCCGCTCCGGAGTTCGCGCAGCCGTTTAAGTTAGAGGTTGACGCGAGCGCCTTGGGAGCTGGGGCTGTGTTACTGCAAGAAAGTTCCGATGGAATTGATCACCCCATCTGTTTATTTTCAAAAAAGTTCACTAAGCCTCAGCTAAACTATTCCACCATAGAGAAGGAAGCACTGGCATTGTTGTTGGCGCTGCAGCATTTTGAAGTGTATGTGGGATCCAGCTCTGTCCCAGTTGTAATATACACAGACCATAATCCGTTAACGTTTCTATCACGTATGTATAACCAGAACCAGCGATTAATGCGCTGGTCACTCATCATACAAAATTATAATCTAATCATTAAACACAAGAAAGGTACAGACAATGTTTTAGCGGACGCATTGTCTCGGGTGTAAATAAACAAATAAGAAAAAAAAAGCACAATCCCATGATACTTTGTAGCTTACTGTATTGTAATTTTGTTTGTTTTTGTTTGTTTTTTTCTCTTTCCTATGGAACAAACTTTGGGGTTAAGTTCGTTCTTGTTGGTGGGCGTGTTACGTTCCACGTACTGTGTTGTCCTGCCCGGTTTTCCCTCTAAGTCTGCAGGAGGCCATTCACCATTCCATTCGCTATCCCCGCTGTCAATCATCGTTGTCCTGGTCCCGCCTCCACCAATCACATCCCTCCTCTGGAAGATAAACGCCCTGTCTACTGCAGCTCTCCCTCTCTGTCTCATTTCGTGTTGCCTACCTGTGTGTATGGTTGTATGTGTGTAGTCCAGGCCCTGGGGCAGGTAAGACAGAGGCCTCTATACACTCGTGTTACATGTAGATAAGTTTATGTATAGACACACTAGGAAAGGGGTGGTTGCCAATTGTGTATTTTTGGTAGTTGGTCTTGGACAGAGTAGTTGGATAGGCAGGCTTTTGTTTTATTGAATAGTTAGTTAGTCAGCTTATCTTTTGGTTTCTAGCTCTGTTTGGGTTTTGTTTATTTCTTTTCTTTGGCAACATCCGGGTCCTTGGGCCGTGTGAACTATTTGTGTCTTTGTTTGTTTGTGTACTTGTAAATATGTAAATATACTTTCACTGGGTATAATATACACTTTGCACACTAATCTTGTCTGCTCTTTATTATTTGCTCCTATCACGCTCAAACCCTTATCCCAGTCACATTATACATCTATAAATAAATTGTTACGCACCCCCCCCCCCCCCCCTACCCCTAGGCAATTGAGGGTCGTAACATAGCCCTCTGATAAAACAAATTTAAAATGATATTAATATTACAGGGATAAAAATAGGTGTTAATCAAGAAAGATTTGTAATTTCAGCTTATGCTGATGATGTTTCGGTATATGTGCATTCTCAAAGCGAGCTGGATATGGTTAATAATCATTTCAAAGCATATGAGGAAGTCTCTGGAGCAAAATTAAATCATGATAAAACAGAAGCTGTTTGGATAGGAAATGAAGAAAAAAAAACCCAGATCAATATAATCGTCAAGGACGAAATTAAAATACTTGGTTTAATAATTAGTAACAAAGATACACAATATCGCAATTGGAATAAAAAAGAACAGGAAATAGAAAATTAGTTTTTAAAGTGGAATAATAAAGGTATGAATTATAAGTTGAGAATTGATATAATTAAGATTTTTATCCTTTCAAAAATAATGTTCATTGCTAACATTTTCCCCCCGACAGAATCATGTATAAGAAAACTTAATAAATTATGTGTTCGGTTCATATGGGGAACAAACCGAGAAATTACTAAACGACAATATATGTACAAAAGCAGATAATTCGGAGGTTTGGGTGCTATAGATTTGGATATTAAATTAAAGATAGCCCTCTGTAAAATTATATTCTGTGGAATTAAGAGGAATGCTCCATGGGTTGGAGACTCTGTACTGTAGAGGAAAAGGCGAGGACGGGGTAGAAGTCTTATTCCTCATCATAAATTAGTCTATGGAGATTTTTTGGACAAATACAAGAATTTAGAAATTGACTGGGAGAAACAAACTAGTAAAGATATTTTTAAAATTATCAATGATGAAAAATATGGAGGTTTTTGCGAATATTGTGATCTAGCAGCACTCGATCGTGAGACTGTTGTAAATAATTTAAATTCTAAATACATCTCAGAGGAGTTGAGAGGAATGTCTTGGTTAGTTACATTAAACAGGCTTCCTGTGAGACAAGTAGTAAAATTGAGTTGTTTTGTTAAAACTACTGTCTGTCCTTTCTCTGAATGCGTGGAGCAAGAAACAATAAATAATTTACTACTAGAATGTACGAGATCAAAAGAAATATGGGAGAAAATAATAACAATTGGATTCAGCATTGATATTAACCTCAACGTGATTAAATATGAATGTATTACGGAGAATATACCAAGACAACACAAGGATTTTTATTGGATGATAATATGTATTGTTAAGATGAGAATCTGGAAAATCAGATGTAAAGATTGTATTGACAATGTATGTATTTCAAGTGCGGTGGCCTTTAAACAAATAATTTCCGAGTTAAAAAGGAAACGGACACATGATAGGAAAATGGGTCTGTTAAAACCGTGGGCCCTTTTGTATTTTTAAATTAAAAAGAAATATATATATATTTGTATTTTGTAAAATTAAATGTCTTGTAATTTAACAATGTAGTAAATGTATTGGGATGTAACACGATGCTATTAAATATGTATTATGTAAATGTAAAATGTTTTGTATTGTAAAGTATAATGATTAATAAAGCGCTTTAAAAATCGGAAAGGTGGAAAGGGACCAACAGAAAAATACATAAGTAAACTAAATAAAGAGTGTTGTAAATTAGTGTGGGGAACGAACAGAGAAGTTACCAAAAGAGAATTGTTATTTAAACCGAGAAAATTTGGAGGGTTAGGATCAGTAGATCTGAGTATCAAATTAAAAATAGCAATGTGTAAGATTGTTGCAACTGGAATTAATAGACAAATGAGTTGGATTGGTAATATTGCTCATTGGAAAAAAAAAAGAAAGGAAGGAATAGAATGGGACAACCTTATTTTAAACTTATGTATGGCGATTTTGTAGACACATTTAAAACATTTAGATATTGACTGGGATAAATATGAGAGTAAGGCTATATATAATTTAATAATTACTGAATTGTATGGTGGTTTCATTATGTATAGACAATTAACCAACATAGAATGTGAAAAAACTGTCGCACGAATATGGAATAAAAATCTTTCTGAAAGTATGAGAGATGTAGCCTGGTTGATATCTGTGAGGAGATTACCAGTAAGAGCGGTTGTAAAGTGGAGTTGTTTTGTTAAAACGAAAACTTGCCCAATGCCTGAATGTGATGCGGATGAAACTTTGGAGCATCTACTAATTGAATGTTCTCGCTCAAAAAAAATATGGGAACAGATTAAATGTATTGGGGTGAACATTTTAATTACTCCGGAAACAGTTTTTTTTGGGAAAATGTGTAATATTAATGAAAAAACTAAAGATATGTATTGGTTAATAATATGCCTAGTGAACTTACAAATATGGAAAACACGATGTAAAATGACGATTGACCATATGTATATATCCAGTGAATCTGTAATTAAGAACATTTTAACAGAACTAAAACGCAGAAGGACAATTGATACAAACAATGGTAACACAAGCATTTGGGAAATTCTGGTTTTTTAAACTCGTTTTTGATGTCAGATATCTGATGTAATTAACTGTATTTTTGTATTATGTGATAATTGTCATGTTTAAATGTGTGATTATTGTAATATTTGAATAATTTAAATAAAGTATATTTAAAAAATAAAAAAAAAGTATTAAAAAAAAAGGAAAGGTGGAAAGGGACTGGGCAAAGGAGGCGCTAAGCGTCATCGCAAAGTTCTCCGTGATAATATCCAGGGTATCACCAAGCCAGCGATTCGTCGTTTGGCTCGCCGCGGAGGAGTCAAGCACATATCCGGTCTCATCTACGAAGAGACTCGTGGAGTGCTTAAGGTGTTCTTGGAGAACGTCATCCGCGATGCTGTGACTTACATCGAGCATGCCAAGAAAAAGACCGTAACCGCTTTGGATGTGGTTTATGCTCTGAAGCGTCAGTGTCGCACTCTGTACGGCTTCGGTGGATAAACGTTTTTTTCGCAAACCCCCTCTTGTGTAACCATTCAAAGGCTCTTTTAAGAGCCACCCACCTGCTCTATGAAAAGCAGCGTTTCCTAGCGTGTACTCCTTGTCCCTTGTCGATGGCCTTGTAGAGAGCCAGCGCGCCGCCCAGTTTGTTCCAGTTGGTGCCGTCTGGTTGTGAAAATTCAACACACGTAGGGGATCCCCGACAATTGTGGTGAAATGTTCTATTTGGAATGCAGCGACCACGAAGCACTTTTGCTAGTTGCCGACAAGTCAACATTAACGAAAGCCGTATTGTGTTTGTAAAAAAATTAAATAATAAAATTGGATACATATTGTTTGGGCGGCGGCTGTATTAAGCAAATTACTTTTCAAGGGGTGAGTGTATTGGACTTTGCTTACGTGGGAAACTGCAATGACGGCACATTAGGACATTATTGAATTTAAGAAAGGCGCGGAAATGTAGAATGGGAGATACGGTTAAAAAAATCCTTTGTTTGCAGCAATCGGGCTAGGTTTTTCAGGCCCGCGAAATTCAGCCAATAGAGTTGCAATAATGGTTGACGAGCTGCCTCCAATGAGACTCGGTGTTACGTCACCGCTTAGAAAAGTATGACTATTTGCATAAAGCCCTTATATATGGCAGACGCATGGTGACGCTGGAGCATATGTTTCAGTCAAGCTTTCGATATGCCTGATGCCGCGAAGCCTGCGCCCAAGAAGGGTTCCAAGAAAGCCGTAACCAAGACGGCTGGGAAAGGAGGAAAGAAGCGGAGAAAGTCTAGGAAGGAAAGTTACGCTATCTACGTGTACAAGGTCTTGAAGCAAGTGCATCCTGACACTGGCATTTCTTCAAAGGCCATGGGCATCATGAATTCCTTTGTCAACGACATTTTTGAACGTATTGCTGGTGAGTCTTCTCGCTTGACTCACTACAACAAACGGTCGACTATCACTTCAAGGGAGATCCAGACCGCCGTGCGCCTTCTGTTGCCAGGTGAGCTGGCCAAACACGCAGTGTCTGAGGGCACCAAGGCCGTCACGAAGTACACCAGTTCAAAGTAATCCGTTAAACAACAATCCTCAAAACCCAAAGGCTCTTTTTAGAGCCACTCACGGTCTCAACAAGGGGCAAAAAGTAATTCACTGAGCTTTGTTTAGCGCAACAAGGTAAAGTAGGTGGGCGAATGAGAGCCGGGACTCAGTTTAATGCAGAGCGAGGCACATAGGCATGTTGGAAAGGCTTGGAACATGTTTCCAGATAGGAGCGTGCATGCGCCACACAATGGCTTATCCCTTGCTCGCGTACGCTCTACCCCTACAAAAAAAAAAACTGACGTCAGGAAAGCTCGAACTTGATTTAACAATGGAACGGAACACCACAGCTCTAAATCCTGGTGGATATCGCCATGGAGTTGATAGAAACTTCAGATCCGCCTGTCAGAATATAGCCAGAGATGATGCAGTGGTGACAGCTACGGGGAATTGATTTTGTAACTATGGGACTTGGGGAAAGCAAGCACAAGCAGCTGTTCTCCAAACGTCTACAGTATTACTTCAGTTTAATATGTTTAAGCAACATTAATATCCCATACGATTACATTAAACATCGAGCATCGTGGCATCAGTAATCTAAGCACATCACAAGCAAATAGGCTGGTTGAGGCGAGTTTCCCCCTCATCATTGTAAAGCGCTATATAACTGCCAGGCATTATTATAATGTAGCGGATTGTGACAGCGTTGCAGTACTTGTCCACTAGATGTCAATAGTGATTTATACAATGAGGAAAACGTTTTGGAGTCGTCGTTTTGCCTGGCTACTATTTGGCGCGTGTAGGTTTGCGATTCTCTTCGCCCTCCTCAAAATGAATGCATACCCCATACGGTGACATTAGATTAGTGATGCTCGATGTTTAATCACATCAAAAAAAATGGAACAAACTCGCTTCTCAAGTATTTAAGTGGCTCTTAAAAGAGCCTTTGTTTAGACGATGGTGTTCTTGGAAATCTTAGGCGCGTTCGCCCCGGATTCTGCGGGCCAGCTGGATATCCTTGGGCATGATGGTCACTCTTTTGGCGTGAATGGCGCAAAGGTTGGTGTCCTCGAACAGACCAACAAGATACGCCTCACTGGCCTCCTGCAGAGCCATGACAGCTGAGCTTTGGAAGCGGAGGTCGGTCTTGAAATCCTGAGCAATCTCCCTCACAAGGCGCTGGAAGGGCAGCTTACGAATCAACAGTTCGGTAGACTTCTGGTAGCGGCGGATTTCTCGCAGCGCAACAGTACCAGGCCTGTAACGGTGAGGCTTCTTCACGCCGCCTGTAGCAGGCGCGCTCTTACGTGCCGCTTTAGTGGCCAATTGCTTCCTGGGGGCCTTGCCACCGGTAGACTTACGTGCGGTCTGCTTGGTTCTAGCCATTGCGCCGTGCTCACTTTTTTGATTTCTGGTATGTATGTATCTTGCGAAGCCCACGACCTACGCCTTTAAAGCATTGCAGTAAGAGCTGATTGGATAGGTTTTTACGGAATCTCATTGGCTGGGATCCTGCGTGCAGTCACGGAGGCGATTGTTTTTTTTTGCTTCCTTTGCCGCCTGAAATTTAAACTTTTCTCTTACCGCCTTGGATTATTTATTCCAACATTGCAAAGCGAGTGTATGAATAAATAAATGCTCTAGCTATCTAAATTTCACGTGTGAAATATATTTATACACTACTCACAAAAAGTTAGGGATATTTGGCTTTCGGGTGAAATTTATGGAAAATGTAAGTTCACGCTACAGTGATATTATACGTATCATGAAAGTAGGGCATTTAGGTAGAAGCATGCAATGGTGATTTCCTCATCTCAAACAATTTATTGAAACAAAAGCCAACAACAGTGGTGGGTATACCACAACAAAAATGTCAATGTCTCAATAACTTGTCATGTGCCCTTGAGCATCAATTACAGCTTGACAACGACGTCTCATGCTGTTCACAAGTCGACTTATTGTCTGCTGAGTCATGGCATCCCACTCTTCTTGAAGGGCGGCCCTCAGGTCATTGAGGTTCTGGGGTACAGAGTTACGAGCCTCTACACGGTGAGTCAGCTGATCCCATAAGTTTTCTATGGGATTCAGGTCTGGAGAAAGTGCAGGCCACTCCATTTGAGGTACCCCAGTCTCCAGCAGCCTTTCCCTAATGATGCGACCTCGATGAGCTGGAGCATTGTCGTCCATGAAGATGAAATTAGGCCTGTGTTGTTCATGCAGGGGCACAATGACTGGATTAATGATGTTATTCAGGTAGTATGGGCTTGTCACTGTACCATTCACAAAGTGTAGGGCAGTTCTGTATTGACTAGACACACCTGCCCACACTGTAACACCGCCACCACCAAAGGGTCGTCTGGTGACAACAGTGGCTGATGCATAGCGCTCTCCTTGACGTCTCCAACATCGTTGGCGGCCATCATTTCTGCTCAACGTGAATCGACTTTCATCAGAGAACAGCACTGAGGCCCACTGGTCCCTCGTCCAGCGTAAATGCTCCCTGGCCCATGCAAGATGATGACACCTGTGCCTGGTGGTGTGGTCAGGTACCCTTGCAGGTCGTCTAGCACGCAGACCACGCTGATGTAAACGGTTTCGAATGGTCTGACGTGACACTTGGGTGCCTCTCACCTCCCTTAAATGTGCCTGGAGTTGAGTGGCATTCATCATCCGGTTCCGCAGGGCACTGTTCACAATGAAGCGGTCATCAGTGTGGGATGTGGCCAAAGGACGTCCACTTCTATGCCTTTCTGTGACTCTTCCAGTCTCTCTGTATCTCTGTTGCAACCTGCTGATGACACTCTGTGACACTCTAAGCTCAGTGGCCACTTCCCTCTGAGAACATCCTGTTTGAAGCCTCGCAATGGCGAGGTACTGTTGATCAATTGTTAGGTGTCGTCTTGGTCTCATGATGTCAAAATGTGAACAGCATGATGAAGAGGACTGTTTAAATACCAATTCTAATTGAACCAGGAAATTTATTGGTCGATTCATGGATCAAACACCTGTTGTGAATTTTGCCGTTCAGCTCCTTGTTAGAGAACAGCAAGTTGTGCAAAAAGTACTGAAACATTGAATAGTTGGACATGTGCATTCAAAAGTTTAGAGAAGGTCAAATTAATTTCACCTGTAAAGGGTATAGTGCATTTTAGGTTCATCCTGAAATTTCACCCGAAAGCCGAATATCCCTAACTTTTTGTGAGTAGTGTATATATATATAATATATAAAATATATATATAATATATAAAATATATATATATATATATATATATATATATATATATATATAATACCATATTTGATTTCCACAGAAAAGGAAATATATTTAGTATGTATATACTGTCAAGCCGGAAAGTCTGCACACCCCTTTCACCTTCTCCACGTTGTATTACGTTACAGACTTATACTACAATAGATTGAGTCCATTTTTTGCCTCAAGTATCTACACACAATAGCCAATAACTCTCCACCACCTAACTCTCTGTCTCATCCCACCCCTCAGCCCACCTTATGCATTTATATCATGACTGCATCAGCAGCGTGCTATTTTTATTTTCTTTTCATCTGAATGTTAGATATACGATTCTTGTTTGTGTCACAGTTCTAGGTTAGCATATTGGGATGGCAGGTATGCCATCAGTCAGGTTACAGCTTGGAGTACCATGCCCCATACCTATACAGCAGTGAGAGTTTGGAACTTTTCAGGGTTCCCTCCAGAAATAACCGCAATGACCACATATCGTCAGGCCTTAAGGACATTTGCTGCTATAACTTCTGACCTCATGTAAACACACAGAATTCAAATAAGGCTTCAAACGTCCACAAAATGAAGCCCCAAACTTGGATTATCATCTTCTTCTTTATCTTCTTACACAAATAATAATTCTCCACATTGGAGATTTAGCTTAATACATCACAACATCTGATCAAATCAGCCAATTGCAGGATACACAGGCAAAATGATTTTGTCGCATTTTAGTCCAGCAAAGAGGTGGCCTAACTACAATGTTAATTGATAAATGAGATGAGTATGATTTGTAGTTAAATCTATTTGTATTTTATGACTCAAAAGAGTGCACATATCATTTTGGATAGATTTGGAGACAGTAATGGACAACAAGATATGCATTTCACCCTCATATTTTGCATACTTGTGGATACTAAAAGGAGTGTCTGGTACCATAAATGTACACCGTTTTAATTATGTTTGCCATTTGGCCTCGCGGGACTTCATTGCAAACTAAAGAAAACAAACTATTGCCAAGTGCAAACACTGTTTGTTATTGGTGCAATAATGGAAAATACGGGTGAAATATTTTGCACATGTATTCCATGTAGTCAGTCAAACTTTATGACCACAATCTCTTCAGATGGTAAGATGGGGGTGGGGGCACAGGGCTAAGTCACATGTAATAATTCAGGAAACATTGTTTTGGAATAGCTTGTTTAAATTGTGAGAGCTAAGGTAGTCTGTTAATTAGTCGGGTCTGTTAAGGTTATACACCAGGATATAGCACGGTTCCTCAATAAGTTCTGGTGGATGCACTGAAGTCACGTTCTCCCGTTAAAATGCTCTCGGTTAGGGCCATTGCTAAATTAAAGTAATTACAATGTAACGTAGGACACAACCTTTTGGCAGTGTAGCCTCTATGACGTCACAGTAGCTTCAAAAGTAATGCGTAAATGAGCATGGCGGAAAGCCCTCCTCCCTGGCCACATGTTACAAGCCCCCTCCGACAGGTCTTAAAACAGCCTGGTCTCACTCCCAAGTCGTCACATAGCGACGCTTGGGCAGCTCCTACGGCGTCATCCTTTAGACGCAGAAGGAGGCATTTTGCGTCATTATTTGACGCACTCGTCTCGAATTTACGAATCCTACTATGGCGAAGGCTTTGCTCATGATAACCGACTGCGAGCATGCCCGCTCAGTCTTCGCCGTGTGCGCGGAGATCTTTCTGAGTTCGTGATTCCCGTACCCCACCCCCAACCCCTAAACATAACCTCACAGGAGTTCATGTAACTCGGGCTCATGCCCGAACTGTTAAGATAGTGGGCGAGCCCGACCACAAGAGTTCACGTAACTCTCTACCAGATGAAGAAAAAATAAAAATAAAAAAGCATAATATAGAAGTGCCACAACCAAAGACAAATTATGTGGCCACAACCGTCAATATACGACGCAAAAGGCTGCGTCAATATACGACGCAAAAGGCTACCTTTGGCGTCACATAGCGACGCTTGGGCAGAAGCGTCGCTATGTGACGAGTCCGAGTGAGACCACGTTGCTTAAAAACCTTCTGAATTTGCGGTCTTGCGCTCTTGTGCTCATTCGCCTACTTGCGTAATTACATTAGTGCAAACAAAGCTCAGTGAATGGATTTTCGCCTCCCGTTTAGAGTGTGGGTGGCTCTTAAAAGAGCCTTTGGGACGAGTTCGGTTCAGTTTGGGTTCATTTTGAACTGGTGTACTTCGTCACGGCCTTGGTTCCCTCAGACACCGCGTGTTTGGCCAGCTCTCCTGGCAGAAGAAGGCGCACGGCGGTCTGGATCTCCCTTGAAGTGATAGTCGACCGTTTGTTGTAGTGAGCCAAGCGAGAAGACTCACCAGCAATACGTTCGAAAATGTCGTTGACAAAGGAATTCATGATGCCCATCGCCTTTGAAGAAATGCCGGTGTCGGGATGCACTTGCTTCAAAACCTTGTACACGTAGATAGCGTAACTTTCCTTCCTGGACTTTCTCCGCTTCTTTCCTCCTTTCCCAGCCGTCTTAGTTACGGCTTTCTTGGATCCCTTCTTGGGGGCAGACTTCGCAGGCTCAGGCATATCGAAAGCTTGATTGAAACAGATGCTCCAGGGTTACCGTGCGTCTGCTATATATAAGGCCTTTATGCAAATAGTAATGCCCTTCTTAGCGGAAATGTAACACCGAGTCTCATTGGAGGCAGCTCGTGAACCATAGCGTGTTGGCTGAATATTGCAACTCTATTGGCTGAATTTCGCGGGCCTGAAAAAACGTAGCACTAGTGCTGCAAACAAAGGATTTATTTTTTATTTTTTTTAACCGCGCGACTCTTGTATTTCCCATTTTCCATTGATTAAAACAATGTTCAAATGAAAACGTGGACACTTGGAACTTGCATGTGCCGCCTCCCAAACAATAGACACAAAATAATACAAAAATGGGGGTTTCTACCAACAATAAATTAAGCCTATACAGCGTACGTTTCAGTATACGACATGCATACTCACATTATGTTCGGCAATTTAATTCCATTCGATACAGCTGCTCGACAAGTGATGTCTTGTGGATCATTTCAATACAATATGACGATGAACACAGTGCGCTCATTGCAACGACCGTCATTGGTGCGGTCTTGCTGGAAAACTAGCGAAAAGTGTGTGTGTGGTATGTTTCGTTGCTGCATCCCAAATAGAGCATTTAACCACAATCGCCCGGGGATTCCCTGCATGCGCACATGGCTTTGAATTTTCACAAACAGGAGGCGCGCTTCCTCTACAAGGCCAACGGCATTGTAGTAATAAAGGGACAAGGAGTACACGCTAGGAAACGCTGCTTTTCATAGAGCATGTGGGTGGCTCTTAAAAGAGCCTTTGTATAATTGCATGGAGAGGACCGAGGAGGAAAAAAAATTAACCACCGAAGCCGTACAGAGTGCGACCCTGACGCTTCAGAGCATAAACCACATCCATAGCGGTGACGGTCTTTCTCTTGGCATGCTCGGTGTAAGTGACGGCATCGCGGATGACGTTCTCCAAAAACACCTTAAGCACTCCTCGAGTCTCTTCGTAGATGAGACCGGATATACGCTTGACTCCTCCACGGCGAGCCAAACGACGAATCGCCGGCTTGGTGATACCCTGGATATTATCACGGAGAACTTTGCGATGACGCTTAGCGCCTCCTTTACCAAGTCCCTTTCCACCTTTCCCGCGGCCAGACATCGTCTTTCTTTTCAAATGGCAGAATATACTGACTAGCTTACAAAAATAGCACGCATATAACTGCGCAGAGACGACCTGATTGAAGCCTAGTGTCAAAGAAAAGGGCGGTTCTAGCTAAAGCCCGCCTCCAGCACTCCGAGCCTTCCGAGCATTGGGGACTTAATCAATGCATTAGCTGCCTACATGTTGTCTGATTGACTAATTGACTTACACTAATATGGGATATTTATTCTTTAGTATATAAATGTTTGATATAATGCGGCAATAAGAAGACAAATCATCTCTCGATACAATATCACTTTCAGAAAAAAAAGGTACAGCTGAAGTACATTCAACAATAATGTTCTATTTGGGTACTATTAAGTAACTTTTAGAAGCAAAACATGTTAAACATGAATTATCTATTGCTGGCTTCGGGTACAATTTTATGTACCGATAGGCTTATTGAACTGATAAGGGATCGTCCCTTATTTCAAGGGACGGTTGGCAACCCTACACCCCAGTGACAAGCGTTTGTATAGTTGTAGGAACTTTTTCGTACTTAAGAAAGACTCTCACATTTGTAGAAGGCAACAATCTGCACTAAAAAAAGTCAGTTGATTAATTAAAACATATATATGTATAATACCATGTTTGATTTCCACAAGGAAGAAAATATATTTAGTATGTATATGTTTGTGCAAGTCATAATATCTGTCTGTACTGATCCCAGAATTGTGGAATCAACTCGCCACGGAGGCAGAATCCCTGGTTAATTTCTGACACAAAACTTCAGACCCACCTCCTAACTCCCTGCCTAGTCCCACCCCTCAGCACTCCTTATGCATTTATATCATGACTGCATCAGCAGCGTGCTATTTTTATTTTGTTTTCATTCGAATATTAGATACACGATTCTTGTTTGTGTCACGGTTCTAGGTTAGCATATTGGGATATGTGGTCTGGGAGGGAACCAAATGGTTATTGTCACCTAGGTATGCTGGCTAACTCCCGTCTCACACCCTAACGGTGCCGTCGTCACCAGGCTTTGTTTCTAACACAGACATCATGAAGTCATGGCATGCAAAGGATATGCGAAAAAATATAAAAAATTTAAAGGCACAGTCAACTTAATGTATGTAAACTTCTGACCCACTGGAATTGTGATATAGTGAATTAAAAGTGAAATAATCTGTCTGAAACAATTGTTGGAAAAAGTACTTGTGTCATGCACAAAGTAGATGTCCTAACTGACTTGCCAACACTATAGTTTGCTAACATGAAATATGTGGAGTGGATAAAAATGAGTTTTAATTACTTCTACCTAAGTGTATGTAAACTTCCAACTTCAACTGTATATAATGAAGTCTAATGCATTCATCAAGAACCTTTCCTGCTGCCTTCTAATTGCAAAACAAAGAGACATGAACTGATTGAGCTCACTGTGAAGACTGCCAGTGAGAGCTGTGGAGGTGTTATGTGAAGTCGACTAAGTGCCCCTTGTCTGACTGTTCAATGGAGGAATCCATTGGCCATTTTTTTATCATGATGTGACAGGACAAACGAATATGGGACAGCCTGCAACAAATTGGATGTAACTTTGATATTATTATCAAATAAATTCCTCGTGGAATATTTAAATAATAATTTCCCCCAAAAAAATGTATTGGATGATTACATGAATTGCAACCCATTATTTATGGGAAAAAATATGCAAAATGAGGTTTGACTATTAATATTACACATTAATCATGACACTGTTATCAAACAAACAATAACTAAATGGAACCAATGAACTCTTGACACAAAACACAACAGACCTGTCCCATGAAATCATCATCTAATACTGTATGTACCGTTTAATTATATATTTTTTTTTCTGTGTAACTAATGTATTTTTACAATTTACCAGTGAGTATATACTGTACGTCACATCACCAAACACCAATGCAAATTAACTATCCTAAGCAGGAATTCAAATACAAATCTTGAGAGCATACAGATTGCATCAAAGGTTTGAAAATAATAATATGAATAACAATACGCATAATAATGGAGAGTATTGACGAGTCCAAATTTACCAATAGGCCATTTCCCCCATTTAACGTTAGTGTGCTCTTTCCTTTTTTGCAACCAAACTGCCATTTGACTGTGAAGTACATTTCCTGCTCGCTGGCCGGTTAGCCGAAATGCATTTATCCGTGAAGATGAAGTCGAACGTGCAGATAATGTACCGGATTGTGACAGCGTTACAGTACTTGTCCACTAGATGTCAATAGTGATTCATAAAATGAGGAAAACGGTTCGAGGAGTCGTTTTGCCTGGCTACTCTTTGGTGCGTGTATGTTTGCGATTATTTTCGCCCTCCTCAAAATCTATTCATACCCCAGATAGGCTGCCCCTTGGCTAGACTGCAACGCTACATCACATGCGCAGATCGTTTTTGTCAAAAATAGTAAAAATCGTTGTGGTTATTTATGTAGGAAACCCTGAAAAGTGCCAAACTCTCGATGCTGTATAGGTATGGGGCGTGCTCCATCAAGCCATAACTTGGCGGATGGCGTACCTGCCATCCCAATGTGCCAACCTAGATGCAGACCCGAATCGCGTACCTAACATTCGTATGAAACCAAAAAAAATAGCACGCTGCTGGTGCAAACATCATATAAATATATAAGGAGTGCTGATGGGTGGGACTAGGCAGGGAGTTATAATGTGGATCTGCAGTTTGTGTCAGAAAATAACCAGGGATTCTGCTGTGCTGACCTCTGTGGGGAGTTACTTACACAATTCTGGGATTAGTACAGGCAGATATCATGACTTTTGCAAATATGTACAGACTCAGTAGACTTTGCTGAGGAAATCAAATATGCTATACTACATAAAAACAACAAAGACCTTTTCTAGTGGAGATTATTTACTTTTACAAATGTGTGATTGTTTTTCTCTCACTCAAAGAAAATACAAAGGTGCGAAAAAGTGCCTAAAACGCCTGTCACAAAAACAAAGATCTAAGGGATTGAGGTATCAAACGAGCCTCAAACCATCACTCTGCTGACAGATATGCAGTAGATATGGATGGTTCGCTTTAAGGGTTGTTTCTCCTGACAAATTTTCCTATTGAAGTCTATGGAAAAGTAAGTCAGGAGAAAAAACCCTTCAAGTAATCCATCCATATCTACTGTATTTCTGGCAGCAAAGTGATGATTTAAGGCCTGTTTGATACGTCAGACCCTTGATGACTTAGAGCCATTTAGCCAACCATGTGCGTCCATACTGTTCCAGTGTAATTTACAGCTAAATAAAGTCCCACCCCCCCCAATTTCCATAGAGATCCATTCAAATGCAGAGACGTTATAGTATCGCTTGTAAGAGTACCAGTAGTAGTACCAGTAGTAAGAGTATCAGACGGCGAAGGAAGGCTGAGCTGGGAGGGAACCCTCCGCCACGTCCAGGCTAAACTCCGGAGCTGGAGCGTGCGGCCCCTGACTCAGACGGGTAAGATCCTGGTCCTGAAGGCAATAGTCCTTCCCATTTTCCTCTACTTGGGGAGGGTGTTTCCCCCAGACAGGGCCACTAGTAAAATTATTGCTAGAATGGCCTTTCACTTTGTCTGGGGGAGCACCATGGAAAAATTGAAAAGAGCTACCCTCCTCAAGGAAGAGCGGAATGGGGGCAGGGGGGTTCCAGACATAGCCAACACCATTTTGGTGCAGGGTCTGGCCACACTGGTCCAGAATACTCGGAAGGTCGAGAAGGCCTCTCGTACCTTTGCTAGGTACTATGCCACTCCCTTCCTGAGGACGATGGGCCTGTGTGCGCTGGACCTGACCATACCGTATAGCTGGGACCCCCCATATGTATATCGAGCCCTGAGGGACTTTGCTTTTGGGGCAGGATCACCCAGGGCCGGGCTGACCTTGTGGAGTTACAAAATAATCATGGCCCCTTTACATTGCCTGGATGTCTGCCCACATGTGTCTCCCCACCAGGTCACTTATGTTTAAGCGGCACTTGGCCCTGACCGAGCGCTGCCCCCACGGATGCACTGACTCGGAACACGTTTACCATCTGTTCTGGGCGTGCTCCGTGGCCAGACGGGTCTGGGGCCTTGTTGTTTCCTCTGTCTCCCGTAACAGGTTGCTGCCGAGGTCCTCCCTGACTGCTGAGAGTGTCCTCTACAGACCGCGTGGAGGATGTAAAACACCAGAGCTCCAGCGTCAGTGGAGGATCGTTAACATCATGAAGCAGGTCCTGTGGGAGGCGAGGAACATCAAGGTCTACCAAAAAACAACTGTAGACCTGGTCACTCTCAGGAGGAGGACGCAAAACCTCCTCCAGGACGGCGTTATGGTCGACCTGGCAAAAGACAAATGTCTGGCGAGAGAGAAATGGGGGGTGGACCATTGGAAAGAACTGATCATTTAGTCCACCCACCTCCATCCCAAGGAAGAGAGAGGAATTAAAAACAGAACATTTGCCCGCCCGATAACCCGGGAACTAATTATTTTTCTTCATTTCAATGTCTTTTGAATCCTTTTTTTTCTGTTTCTGTGATTTTTTCGTATGTGTTGTGTTTCACTGTGGTGTCCTGAATGTTATTTGTTTCTTTTAAAAACTAAAGGGAAGGGAAATGAAAAGCCCCCCCGATAAAAGATGTTTTAAAAATATGTGAAATGAAATGAAGTGATGTTTGTAATTAAACAAAATGGTTTTATTGGATCATGAAATTTAAAAACCAATAAAAGACAATTGTAAGAGTAGCAGAGAATAAGATATCAAGAGGTTTTTTTTTTCATGTTGTTGGGTCACAGACATCAGGAAGTCATGGCATGCAAAGGATATGCCATCAAATATAAAAAAATTTAAGCCACAGTCAACTTAGTGTATGTAAATTTCTGACCCACTGGAATTGTGATATAGTGAATTAAAAGTTAAATAATCTGTCTGAAACCATTGTTGAAAAAATTACTTGTGTCATGCACAAAGTAGATGTCCTAACTGACTTGCCAACACTATAGTTTGCTAACATAACATCTGTGGAGTGGTTAAAAATTTGATTTAATGATTTTAACCTATGTATGTAAACTTCCGACTTCAACTGTATATATTTATATACAGTCCCCTCCACTATTATTGGCACCCCTGGTAAAAATTAGTTAAATGGGTTATAAAAAATTCACCATTTTGTGAATTAGCTTAATGTCACTCTGAAGAAATGAGAAAAATCCAACCTTTAATTGAAGCAAATTTATTATGAGAAAAAAAAAAAATCCCTCATCTAGAATTAATTATTTTTAACAAAACCACGTGTGTCACAATTATTACCACAATCCTCTGCAACATCTGAAGAATCTGCCCATTTCTCACCACCTACTCCTCATTTATAAAAAAGTACTTGGATGTCATCTTTAACGTTCACGTAAGCACATTTCTTTTAAATGGATGCAAGCATTATTTATAAAAATTGGCTGCGCTTGTTTGAAATAGCGTACGTCTGTCGTACGTACCTTTCATCTATAAATCTCAAACTTAAAATTGAACGCATGGTTTGCCACGTCCTCCAATTAAGCTTGCGCAGCCATGGTTGAGTTTTTATTGTTTGCTTACAGTAGACTATTCATAGGATACATTATGTTGTCTTTAATGAGCAACACTTTGTGAATCATAATGAATCTCGCATTCACCATGCCCCAATTTACAAGTTTCTGCATGTCATACAATAATGGTATATAATGTAAGGAAGACTTAATTTCAGTAATTAGACTTTCAGTTTCCTTTTCAATTTAGAATGAAACTCATTTTGTAGGCTGATAACATCGACAATTTTCCATGCCAAATAAGCGTTCACGTGCGGCTCAAGCCTGCAATACTTTGGCATAACCAGCAGGTAATGGGCATATGTCAAGTGATGACTTGAAGTGGATATGGATGGATCACTTCAAGGGTTGTTTCTCCTGACAAATTTTCTGATCGAACTCTATGGAAGAATAAGTCAGGAGAAGAATCCCTTTACGTTATCCATCCATATCTACTGTATTTCTTGCAGCAGAGTGATGATTTAAGGCTTGTTTGATAGGTTAGACCCTTGATGACTTAGAGCCATTTAGCCAACGAATGTGTTCCATACTGTTCCAGTGTAATTTGTCTGTCTGTAAACAATTGTTGGAAACATGACTCATGTGTCTCATGCACAAAGTAGATGTTCTAACTGACTTGCCAACACTATAGTTTGCTAATATGAAATCTGTGGAGTGGTTAAAAATGAGTTTTAATGACTTCAACCTAAGTGTATGTAAACATCCGACTTCAACTGCATATATAATGAAGTCGAATGCATTCATAAAGAACCTTTTCACTATGCATTATGTACATTTACAAAAATAAGTCAGGATTTAATGCGTATTCTACCAGGTACTTTGCAGTGTCATGATTTTGTATGTGATTTATGAATTTGTTTGATTTTGGTTTTGGCCAGCACGGCCATATGACGCCTTGGAAACACGCGGTTTCTACCAATGATCATCGGAAGATTACCCCTGATTTAAAATCCAAAAGCTCTTTTGCTGTGGTCAGTTGCTCTTTGGCTGTGAGACCAACATTTTTCTGTGACACCAATACTCCTGTAGGAATTATGTCCTTTATAAAGTATAACTCGTAGCTCCAAAGTTTAGGTCAATTTAATCAATTTAATTCCAATGCAAAATAGTCTTCATTAGAGTATACAAGATACCGGGTAATAGCAAGGCAGTTCAATCACAAAATAGTGTTGTGTGGGGTACAAGCTTTAAACCTGAAATAAAATGCTGAAATAAAATGGAGGTTCCTGTCCCTGATTGTGTGACAGGCAAACAAATGGACATTGTATGTGGTCTGGGAGGGAACCAAATGGTTATTGTCACCTAGGTATGCTGGCTAACTCCCGTCTCACACCCTGATGGTGCTGTCGTCACCAGGCTTTGTTTCTAACCACCACCCCCACCCCGCCGATAATTGAGTAAGGCTGATTGCGTTAGGTGACCATCCAAAAACACTGAAGCAGGAAATGTATTGTTCCCTGTATTGACCCATATGCAAACAAGAGAGAAAGGTTTAACTCAGGAACAACATATTGTTAGGAGATAATGTTTGACTCCACTGGATACCAGGAACAACCACAATGGAGCCGTACCAAGGGAAGGGAGTCCCAGTAACACTAGATGACTCTAGATACTCAGCATCCTTTTTGTGTTCTTTTATTATAACCCGAAAATAACAAGTCAGAGCCGATAGAACCAGTAACGCCAGTACTGATGCCGCCATGACTCCCTTGAAAATCAGGTCCCAGTATGTTTCTTGGTAGTTCCCCTTTATTCCTGAAAGCCCATTAAGATAGTTGTGGAATTTGCTGAATCAAACCCCTCTCAGCTGCATCTATTTTAACAATCTGGGATTTTAATTGTTGCTCTTTATTCTCTAATCTGAAAATGTCAATGATCTCAGGTAACGGTGCTGGTTGTAGAAAATCTGCATATCGATTTTCAAACAGTAGTCAGTGCAGCAAAATTATTGTCCAGACAAAGACTGAAAACCCACTTGTTCAGATTGCATCTTGGTTTTCCTCCCATTCACTTCCCCAAAAGTGTCTTAACCATTGATGCAATCTGTATGTATTCAGGATTTGTATTTTAATTCCTGCTCAGGATAGTGAATTTGCATTAGTGTTTGGTGATGTTTCGTACAGTATATACTCACTGGTAAATTGTAAAAATACATTAGTTACACAGAAAAAAAAAGACAATTAAACTTTACATATATTATTAGATGATGACTTCATGGGACAGGTCTGTTGTGTTTTGTGTCAAGAGTTAATTGTTTCAGTTTAGTTAGTAATCGTTTGTATAATAACAGTGTCATGATTCATGTGTAATATTAAATGTCAAATTTCATTTTACATATTTTTTCCCCATAAATAACGGGTTTCAATGCATGCAATCATCCAATAAAATATTTTTTGGGTAAAATTATTATTTAAATATTCCACAAGGAATTGATTAGAAAAAAATATCAAATATCAATTTGTTGCAGGCTGTCCCGTATTTGTATATCCTGTCACATTATAATAAAAAAAATGATTAATGGGGCACTTCACATAACATCACCACCACCTTCGTAGTGAGCTCAATCAGGTCATGTCTCTTTATTTTGCCATTAGAAGGCAGCAGAAAATGTAATTTATGAATGCATTAGACTTCCTTACACATATATATATATATATATATATATATATATACACTGCCTGGCCAAAAAAAAAGTCGCACACTCTAATATTTCGTTGGACCGTTTTCAGCTTTGATTACGCCGTGCATTCGTGGTGGCATTGTTTCGACAACCTTATGCAACGTCACAACATTTATTTCCATCCAGAGTTGCATTCATTTTTGGCCGAGATCTTGTATTGACAACGGGAGAGTCGAACCACTCCGTAAAGTCTTCTCCAGCACATCACAAAGACTTTCAATGGGGTTACGGTCAGGACTCTGGTGGCTAATTCATGTGTGAAAATGATTCCTCATGATCCCTGAACCACTCTTTCACAATTTGAGCCTGATGAATCTTGGCATTTTCATCCTGGAATATGCCCATTGATGGGATAACCTGGTCATTCAGTACATTCAGGTACTCAGCTGACTTGATTTTATTGCTGCATAACGTTGCTGAGCCTAGACCTGACTAATTGAAGCAAACCCAGATCATAACACTGCCTCCAGAGGTTTGTATAGTGAGCACTATGCATGATGGGTGCAACGGCGACTTTTTTTTTGGCCAGGCAGTGTATATACACTCCAAAAGTGTTAGGACAGTGACTTATTTTTCATTATAAATTGACAGTTCATTTGCTAAATGAGTTAGGAGAAACAACTCTTAAAGTGATCCATCCATATATTTGCGTGTAAAAATGGCTACAACTGCTGCACGGTTCACCCTAATATGGATCTGAAAACCCTAAAATTAAAAGTGAAAGTCTGCACCTTAACCTCATCGTCACTGTTCCATTTCAAATCTAATGTGCTGGATCCACACTTTTGGAGTGCACTAGCGCCATCTATTTGATCTGCTATATTACTATATATTTATTTACCCGGAAAATTCAACCAATCAGTGTTAAGGCCTTTATGTCTATCTGTAAAATCTGAAAAACAGGGTGTGTAATAGGGTAAAGTACTACACTCTCTTCCTTTTTTAGTTTTCCAGTTTGCAGTGTCTCCTATTCAGCCAACTTCCCTTGCAAGACCAATGGCTACAATTTTACACATAGGGCTATCTTCATTTTTATTCTTATTTCTAGTGCCCCAAATAAATATTTCCATTTGGCATTTTACTTTTTTTCTTTTGTGACTTGTCGTGTCGCACCCAGCACTAAATGACAACAATGCTAATTTTAAATTGTCCTATGGGGAAATGTGCCATGTGAAAAATAAGTTTGAAGCAAAAAATCTGTCAATATGCATATTCAACAAGGGAGTTACACCTTTTGTTGGAGAAAGTGGGCAGCAATACGCTTGCCGTTTTCCCTGTTTAAAAATCTTTTATTTCGAACAACTTGTTTTGTGTTTTATCGGCCCGTCATTTTCAGCCAATGGAGTTCCAATAACCTGCCAACAAAATATGGTAGACTAGCAGCATCCAATGAGACACTGTTTTGCGTCTTCCGCTAAGAAAGGCCTGAATATTTGCATATACACGTATTATATGGAAGACGCACGGAAGAAACGGCACACGGCAGTGTTTGTTTCAGCCAAACAGCCGATATGCCTGAGCCTGCGAAGTCTGCGCCCAAGAAGGGATCCAAGAAAGCCGTAACTAAGACGGCTGGGAAAGGAGGAAAGAAGCGGAGAAAGTCCAGGAAGGAAAGCTACGCTATCTACGTGTACAAGGTTTTGAAGCAAGTGCATCCCGACACCGGCATTTCTTCAAAGGCCATGGGCATCATGAATTCCTTTGTCAACGACATTTTCGAACGTGTTGCTGGTGAGTCTTCTCGCTTGGCTCACTACAACAAACGGTCGACTATCACTTCAAGGGAGATCCAGACCGCCGTGCGCCTTCTTCTGCCAGGAGAGCTGGCCAAACACGCGGTGTCTGAGGGAACCAAGGCCGTGACGAAGTACACCAGTTCAAAATGAACCCAAAGGCTCTTTTAAGAGCCACCCACACTCTAAACGGGAGGCAAAAATACATTCACTGAGCTTTGTTTGCACTAATGTAATTACGCAAGTAGGCGAATGAGAGCAAGACCGCAAATTCAGAAGGTTTTTAAGACCTGTCGGAGGGGGCTTGTAACATGTGGCCAGGGAGGAGGGCTTTCCGCCATGCTCATTTACGCATTACTTTTGAAGCTACTGTGACGTCATAGAGGCTACACTGCCAAAAGGTCATGGCCTACGTTACATTGTAATTACTTTAATTTAGCAATGGCCCTAACCGAGAGCATTTTAACGGGAGAACGTGACTTCAGTGCATCCACCAGAACTTCTTGAGGAACCGTGCTATATCCTGGTGTATAACCTTAACAGACCCAACTAATTAGCAGACTACCTTAGCTCACACAATTTAAACAAGCTATTCCAAAACAATGTTTCCTGAATTATTACATGTGACTTAGCCCTGTGCCCCCACCCCCATCTTACCATCTGAAGAGATTGTGGTCATAAAGTTTGACTGACTACATGGAATACATGTGCAAAATATTTCACCCGTATTTTCCATTATTGCACCAATAACAAACAGTGTTTGCACTTGGCAATAGTTTGTTTTCTTTAGTTTGCAATGAAGTCCCGCGAGGCCAAATGGCAAACAGAATTAAAACGGTGTACATTTCTGGTATGCAAAATATGAGGGTGAAATGCATATCTTGTTGTCCATTACTGTCTCCAAATCTATCCAAAATGATATGTGCACTCTTTTGAGTCATAAAATACAAATAGATTTAACTACAAATCATACTCATCTCATTTATCAATTAACATTGTAGGCCACCTCTTTGCTGGACTAAAATGCGACAAAATAATTGTGCCTGTGTATCCTGCAATTGGCTACTTTGATCAGATGTTGTGATGTATTAAGCTAAATCTCCAATGTGGATAATTATTATTTGTGTAAGAAGATAAAGAAGAAGATGATAATCCAAGTTTGGGGCTTCATTTTGTGGACGTTTGAAGCCTTATTTGAATTCTGTGTGTTTACATGAGGTCAGAAGTTATAGCAGCAAATGTCCTTAAGGCCTGAGGTTATGTGGTCATTGCGGTTATTTCTGGAGGGAACCCTGAAAAGTTCCAAACTCTCACTGCTGTATAGGTATGGGGCATGGTACTCCAAGCTGTAACTTGACTGATGGCATATCTGCCATCCCAATATGCTAACCTAGAACTGTGACACAAACAAGAATCGTATATCTAACATTCAGATGAAAATAAAATAAAAATCGCACGCTGCTGATGCAGTCATGATATAAATGCATGAGGTGGGCTGACGGGTGGGATGAGACAGAGAGTTAGGTGGTGGAGAGTTATTGGCTATTGTGTGTAGATTTTTGAGGCAAAAAATGAACTCAATCTATTGTAGTATAAGTCTGTAACGTCATAAAACGTGGAGAAGGTGAAAGGGGTGTGCAGACTTTCCGGCTTGACTGTATATACATACTAAATATATTTCCTTTTCTGTGGAAATCAAACATGGTATTATATATATATACATATATATATATATATATATATATATATATATATATATATATATATATATATATGTGTATATATATATGTTTATATATTTAATGTATTATATATATATATATATTTTTTTTTAATAAATATTATTTTTTAAATGAAGCAACTGCCTTTTTCTAGTGCAGATTATTGCCTTCTACAATTGTGAAATAGTGTTCCTTAGGTACAAAAAAGTGCCTACAACTATACAAACACTTGTCACTGGGGTGGTACCCTATAAGTACATAAAATTGCACCTGAAGCCAGCAATAGATAATTAATGTTTAACATGTTTTGCTTCTAAAAGTCACTTAATAGTACTCAAATATTATTGTTGAATGGACTTCAGCTGTACCTTTTTTTCTGAAAGTGATAATGTATCCAGATATGATTTGTCCTCTTATTGCTGCATTATATCAAACATTTATATTCTAAAGAATATCCCAGATTAGTGTAAGGGATTTCAATCAAACAACATGTAGGCAGCTAATGCATTAATTGCATGTAATGTGCTGTGGCAAATAATTCCTATAGCTGAAGTACTAAATCCGCAAAGTCGACTCAGTGTTAACACACGTATTACACTTTTTCTTCACAAGTTTCGTGAGTTTGTTGAAGTGATTGCTCAACTCTCCAAGTTGTAGCTCTGAAAAAAACACAAGGAAATACTCTTGCTTCAATAGTCTGTCAAACATAAGAACAAATACTGATTGAATTCCAGCCAAAGCAAATGGGAAATAAACCTGCATTGTGCTATAATCTGTTTCATTAAAACATGACGGAAATTAAATAAATCCTTTCAATAATGCTTTCAATGAAATTAACAAAGTCATTGGTCGGAATGACATCCAACCGTTCAAACGCTTGCTCAAACCTTAGCATTTGATTGACGTTCATCAATTCTGCAAGGAGTGCTTTATTTCTCACAGGAAACCTTTTAACATTGTATTGCTTCCGTTTTTACAATTTAATTATTTTGTTATTCTTTTTTTCCAAGGGCGTTAGATTTAATTGTCATGTATGGAAGGGCAGGTTCCACACACGCTGACTTAAAAGCCAAAAATCTAACGGTGGATATCAGATGCTAGAAAAAGGCAGGTCTAGTTTTTGCCTGGGCATGCCCGGCCAATGTTCAGAAGTGTACAATAGCGGACACATTCATATAGCTTTATACTAATGGCGATAGGGAATATACGTTGGTCTTGATGTAACACACTAAACATTGTTTTCAAAATCAGAAAGTTTGGTTCAACAAAATGTGCATATGTAACGGCGATGGTTGAAGAGAGTTCTATTACCGTTGGACTACGTGCTCAGTGTGCTTTGCTGCCAGCAATAAAAGTCCTGCTTAAAAGTCCCACTTGAGTATTTCACTACTCTTTTAATCTTTTCTGATTTGATACTGTTCTTCTTTCAATGGTTACCGCACAATTTCCAAGTGTGTGAAATGTTTGATAGTTTTTGAAGGCGGTTCTTGTGGGAGAAGCACCTCGAAGAGGTACTTGTCACTGGCAAGTGGCGACGTTTTCGACTGGCTGGAGAAAAAACTGCAATATTGCCCAGTACACAGAAGTTAATTTGCGAGCAGAAGGGCCTTTGTTGAACGTTCCTGACGTTTTTCGCTTGGGAAATAACTGAACGGTGTGTCATGTTATCAATATTTGGCGAAGAGAAAACACAAATGAGCGGAGTTTTCAGGAGCAGAGAAACGCTGTGCCGGACTGGCTGAGTCTACACGGTCCTCATGTAGCATTTAAGTCCATCCCCCTGCCGCTCAAGCAGCTAAAACGAAACGTTCCCACTGTCCTAGGAGAGAGAATCCAACGAGAGACAAATGGCTGAAGTTGCTCCCGCTCCTGCCGCCGCCGCCGCCCCGGCTAAGGCTCCCAAGAAGAAAGTAGCAAGCAAGCCCAAGAAAGTTGGGCCCAGCGTCGGTGAGTTGATCCTGGCGGCAATTTCTGCCTCCAAGGAGAGGAGCGGAGTGTCCCTGGCTGCCTTGAAGAAAGCGCTGGCCGCCAGCGGCTACGATGTGGAGAAAAACAACTCGCGCGTAAAGTTGGCTGTCAAGAGCCTGGTGACCAACGGAACCTTGCTTCAGACCAAGGGCACCGGAGCCTCTGGCTCATTTAAGCTCAATAAAAAGCTGGCGGAGAAGAAGCCCGCAAAGAAAGCAGCACCTAAAGCTAAGAAACCCGTTGCGGCTAAAAAGGCACTAGCGAAGAAGCCAGCGGCCAAAAAGTCACCGAAGAAGGTCAAAAAGCCTGTTACACCTAAAGCGAAAAAGAGCCCTAAGAAAGCCAAGAAGGCGGCCAAGAGTCCAAAGAAAGCCAAGAAGCCGGCTTCAGCAGCTGCAAAGAAGGCGACCAAGAGTCCGAGGAAAGCAAAGCCGGCCAAGCCAAAAGTTTCCAAAGCCAAGGCCGGCAAACCCAAGAAAGCGGTTCCCAAGAAGAAGTGAGCAAATTGTACGGTGATGCAATTTCACAAACGCCAAAGGCTCTTTTAAGAGCCACCCAGAATTTCTTGAAAGCGCAATTTCGTTCCATTTTCAGCCAGCTTGGCTACATCATTGGATATTGGGCGTTATGAGCGTAGTGCTAGGCTATTCGTGTGTTTATATAAGGTTTATGGTACGAGCACAACGTAACTGGACATTTTTAGGAATTTTCAAATGCCGCCTGGGCGGACTTTGTCCCAATTTCAGAAATGTCCAGCATCCAGGTTAAAACAGTAGGCCTACATTAAACATTAAAGTTACTTTATATTGAGCGGAATTCCTTTCACTCGGGATGACGCCGCCGCCTTTTGGGCTAAACACTTCAAAGGATATGAAATGCCATTTAAACTCCACGGTTGCGGGTGAATTTGAATAATAAAAGTGCTTTTTGACATCGTTTGTTGTTTTAAATCTCCGAGCAGTCGTAAATATCGCTGGTTTGAATGAGTCTGTTAAAATGACTGGCCATTTTTATAAATCCCGTATTATTATTATTGGACAGCTCTAGGCGCGAGGCCACAATAAAACGTGTTGTTGGCGTGCTGACGGGTATGTTTGGGCCAATTGTCAATAAAGCTGGTCTACTATGAGTAGCCTACTGGAAGCTGTCTTCGGTTGTCCCGGCTTTTCTTTCTCGGCAGGTTTCAAATAGGTCGTCTTACTTTGGCCATACCATTCATTGAAGGGGATGGGAGATTGGTAAACATTTGTATCCATTTTTTTTACAGGCATTTAGCAGACGCTCTTATCCAGAGCGACTTACACAACTTTATTTTAGCATTTTTTACATATTAACCATTTATACAGCTGGATATATACTGAAGCAATTCAGGTTAAGTACCTTGCTCAAGGGTACAACGGCAGTGTCCTACCTGGGAATTGAACCTGCAACCTTTCGGTTACAAGGCCAGTACCTTAACCATTATACTACACTGCCGCCCCGCTTTTTGTGTGCGTTAATTTACTCATGCACCTATTAATTTATGCTACTATTCTATGTAACTGTTTCAGTAACCCGACCAACAACTTTTTTGCATGGCTATTTTCAACTTATTATATTTTAATATTTATTTTTTTTGTTTATATAGATATACAATGTTTCTTATATATTCATTCTATGTATGTATTTTATTATAATTCTCGCTTTTAACCAAAGATCAATAAAGTTTGTTTTAATTAAATAATCTGGGAAAACTAGCAATACGCGATAGGCATACCATGCATACACAATGGGAACTTGAATTCCCCAAGTAAAAACTGTCCTCTTTCCTTGTCCCCCACCCCGCCTCTGCCAATAAAGTTCAGCAATATATAGAAAATAGCAGAAGCTCTGAGCTATCCAGTCATGGTGCATAGTTTGTTGTCCAGAGATTTGTGATTAACATAATTGTATTGTGTGTATTTGTGTGATTAGAAGAACGTGAAGTTTGTTTTAATCAAATAATCTGGAAAAACCAACATTGCGATAGGCGTAACATACACGTAGAGAGCTAGAAAGCCCCCTAGTAAAACCTGTCCTCCGTCCTTGTTCCCCCACCTCGCCTCGGCCAGTAAAGCTCAGCAACGGATAGAAATGAGCAGAAGCTCTGGGCCATCCAAGTCAGGTCCATCGTTTGTTGTTGAGAGATTCGGAGCTTAAATTGAATTTAGACTTTAAAGGAATGACAAACGATTATGGGACATAAATATCTCAACAGAGCCCAACACAATGCCTCCCTGAAACAAAAAAAATAAAAAATAAAAATGGGACAGGGGCACAATGTGATGACGGAAATGTCCACCATTGTCCACCACTGTCCACCATGCTCCAGACACTGCCAAAACACAACATCCCATCACAAAATGAATGTTGTCTGAAGGCCCATCTGTGGCATCTGCATCACACACAATTTAGAGCTACAGTTGTGTTAAAAAAAAATAGCAGTACAACATCAGTAACCGGATTAACCACTGTTATTAGTAGTAGTGATATTTCTGCATGGCAAATAATCTACTTGTAGATGTAGTAGTGTAATAGAAAAACAACAGACCCAACTGTCATGACATGGACGCTGCTTGTTCTGAGTAATTGACTCATTCGTTGAAAGGGGCGCGTTCAAAATAATAGCAGTGTGGAGTTTAATTACAGAATTCATTAATTCTGTGAAAAAACAGGTGTCATTAATTGTCCTTTATTAAGGAAGAAGGGAAGCAAATGTTTCACACATTATCAAATATATTTCCTTTTGAATTGCTAAGTAAAATGGGCCGTTCCAAACATTGTTCGGAGGAACAACGTAATTTGATTAAAAAGTTGATTGGAGAGGGGAAAACGTATAAAGAAGTGCAGCAAATTATAGGATTTTTTATTATGCTTTTATAGCTCAGTGTGTATTCTTACGGTCTCAGTATGCTCTCCTGTGAAATGTAGGCTATCGCAAACGCAAACCGAACGTTGAAACAACAGTTCCATTTGAAACAGAACTATTTCTCCGACCACACTACCTCGCATTGACTTCGGATAAAATTACCTGCGCAACTTCAGCCTCTCTCTCTTCTCTTGCTCTCTTATCATCCATCTCTTGTAGTTCCGTGTCCGTGTATTCTGGCTCAAATCTGTAGCCAGTAACGTCAGTCAAAATCGAATTCTTCGTCTTCGTAATCATTATAGTAATCCATCATCCAAGTTTTTTTTGTGCAAAGTGTAGCCTACGTTGCTGCAGGTAAACAAACGCAGACTGCTCACCTAGATAGTTTCGTAGGTGTTGGGCCTATTTCGATAGGTGTTGGGCCTATTTATCGTATACCAGGGATCATGGATCAGTTTGAACACATCAAAATACTTGAAGAGATTATGTTGCCGTATGCCGAAGAGGAAATGCCCCTGAAATGGATGTTTCAACAAAACAACGACCCCAAACACACGAGTAAGTGAGCAACATCTTGGTTCCAGACAAAAAGGATTGAGGTAATGGAGTGGCCAGCTCAATCCCCCGACCTCAACCCCATTGAAAACTTGTGGGGTGACATTAAAAATGCAGTTTCTGAAGCAAAACCCAAAAATTCACAGGAACTGTGGAATGTAGTTTGTTCATCCTGGGCTGAAATACCTGTTTCTAGGTGCCAGAAGTTGGTTGACTCGATGCAACGCAGATGCGCAGCAGTTATCAAAAACAATGGTTATGTAACTAAATATTAGTTCAGTAATTTAAAGTGGTTAAATCTTGAAAAATTTCTTCAGTTTATACAGTAAGTGTTTGAGTTTGAAGAGAAAAATGTCGACACTGCTATTTTTTTGAACAGATTCATATTCCTTTTCTTTGCTTCCTGTAAAAGAATAACACAGACTTGACAAAATTTGTTAATGCTTTGATTTGGAATTGAATGTGTAATGTTTCCACTACATTTGAAATATGGAACTAAAAGCTATTAAAAAATATTTGCACTTTATTCACTTTCTTTAACGCACTGCTATTTATTTGAACACAACTGTATATATTTGGATTTGCTTACTCATTTATTATTTATTCAACGTGGTCTCACGCGGACTCGTCACATAGCGACGCTTCTGCCCAAGCGTCGCTATGTGACGCCAAAGGTAGCCTTTTGCGTCGTATATTGACGCAGCCTTTTGCGTCGTATATTGACGATTGTGGCCACATAATTTGTCTTTGGTTGTGGCACTTCGATATTATGCTTTTTTATTTTTATTTTTTCTTCATCTGGTAGAGAGTTACATGAACTCCTGTGAGGTTATGTTTAGGGGTTGGGGATGGGGTACGGGAATCACGAAATCAGAAAGATCTCCGCGGACACGGCGAAGACTGAGCGGGCATGCTCGCAGTCGGTTATCATGAGCAAAGCCTTCGCCATAGTAGGATTCGTAAATTCGAGACGAGTGCGTCAAATAATGACGCAAAAGGCCTCCTTCTGCGTCTAAAGGATGACGCCGTAGGAGCTGCCCAAGCGTCGCTATGTGACGACTTGGGAGTGAGACCAGGCTGATTTATTAAACATTATCATTTCATCCTTACTCATGTGTGCACGTTTTACAATTATTTTATTACTCTTATCTACTTAATTTAATTACTAACAGTGCCAACTACTTTGTGTATGATCATTTTTGATGTACTTATTTGAAAACTCTCCTCGCACCGCCCACCTCCGCCCCAACCAACCGAACCTTGGTCTATGAAGCTCAGTAACATTAGAGAAAAGAGCCAAAAACAGGTCTGTTTTTGTTTCAGATATTTGGATTTAAAGGATAAGTTCGCTATTTTGGACCTTGGACCCTATTTGCGGTCTGTCTTCCATGAACCTGACACATTGAGTCCATTTTTTTCGCTGATCGGTCCAGTATTGAGTTCGCTACAGATTTCCTGTAGGCTCTCACTGGGCTACAATAGAAGTAAACGGGGAAATTATAAATGTTATGGAAAAACAACGATAAATGTGCTTTTATAGCTCAGTGTGTATTCTTACGGTCTCAGTATGCTCTCCTGTGAAATGTAGGCTATCGCAAACGCAAACCGAACGTTTGCGTTTTGAAACAGAACTATTTCTCCGACCACACTACCTCGCATTGACTTCGGATAAAATTACCTGCGCAACTTCAGCCTCTCTCTCTTCTCTTGCTCTCTTATCATCCATCTCTTGTAGTTCCGTGTCCGTGTATTCTGGCTCAAATCTGTAGCCAGTAACGTCAGTCAAAATCGAATTCTTCGTCTTCGTAATCATTATAGTAATCCATCATCCAAGTTTTTTTTGTGCAAAGTGTAGCCTACGTTGCTGCAGGTAAACAAACGCAGACTGCTCACCTAGATAGTTTCGTAAACGGCCGGCACACCTTCCCGCTCCCCTACCCCCGACACATAGTACTCCGCGGGAGCAGCGAAAAGAAGCAACAGAGAAATGCTTACTTCCAAGCCATGCCAAGCACGTAAAAATGTTCGGATTGAGATACATTTCACAGGAGAGCATACTGAGACCGGTAACAATACACCCTGAGCTTCCCGTCTCGTTTATTGTACATGAAAGCACATTTATCGTTGTTTTTGCATAACATTTATAATTGCCCCGTTGACTTCTATTGTAGCCCAGTGAGAGCCTACAGGAAATCTGTAGCGAACTCAATACTGGACCGATCAGCGAAAAAATGGACTCAATGTGTCAGGTTCATGGAAGACAGACCGCAAATAGGGTCCAAGGTCCAAAATAGCGAACTTACCCTTTAAGTATTTGAAAGGCTGAAGTAATGTCTGGTTGTGGAAAAAGGTATAAACAGACATACAGCGCTATTATAAACTTATGTATGGTGATGGTGACTAGTAGATACATTTAAAAACGCTGATATTGATTTGTGCAATAATTAAAGTAAACTCATGAATTATATGGTGGCCGTATTATGTATAGTGACGTAATTACTACAGAACATGAAATAACACCTTCTCAAGTGTGGAGAGAAAAAAAACACTTCTGAGAACATGAAAGATTTTGGCCTGGTTGTTATCTGTGTGAAGGTTGCCTGTGAGAGTGTTAGTAACATTGAAACATTGCCCAAAGCCAAACTGTCAAGCAAACAAAACTTAAGAGCACTTGAATGCCATCGGTCTAAGGAAATACGGGACTATATTACATTTATAAATGTAGACACAGGCAACTAATTGTTCTGAAACTTTGTTTTATGGGAAGATGTGTAATATTGATGAAAAATGTAATTATACGGTTAATAATATCTATTGTGAATGTAGCAACATGGAAAATGCCTTGTAGAATGACAATTGACCACATTTATATTCCCAGTGACTTAGTGGTTAAGATTATTTTGACATAATTAAAAATTTCGACAAACAGTTAAAGAATGAAAGCACGGACAAACCTGTGGGAGATCCATTACTTTTTAGAGGACGTCGGATGAAATATTTTGTGTGTTGTGTGTGCGTGTGCGTGTGCGTTAATCTGCAGTAGCCTACTGGATGTTAACTCACGATTGCCATTAGTTTTCTCATTTGTTTTAACCCGGACATCGTTGTAACTGAAAACTTTTAAAACCTTATTATGTTTTGGTGAAAACTTATGAACTTGTCGTAAAAATGTAAACACAGTTGTGCTGGTTTTAGGGAGGGGGCACAGGGGAGATGGTGGTCACCCTGCAACTACTTAACACAATAATGGCACAGGCATAAAATCCACGATAGCTCATGGAAGATGAAGGGCTAATGATATCATGCCTGTATTTTGAAGGGAGTGTGGCGGGTGTCGGCCGCCCTCCAATTACCTAACAGGGCAATTATTTTTGATTGGACGAAATGCCAGCAAAGGTGCAACCAATGGGTGGATCGAGTGAGGGTATAAGAAAGACACTCATCTAACAACATTGTTATTCTTCGTATCTTGTAAAACAGCGAACATGAGTGGCAGGGGCAAGACTGGCGGAAAGGCGAGAGCAAAGGCTAAGACCCGTTCATCCCGGGCTGGACTCCAGTTCCCGGTTGGTCGCGTTCACCGACTTCTGCGCAAAGGAAACTATGCAGAGCGTGTTGGTGCGGGAGCCCCGGTTTATCTGGCCGCCGTGCTCGAATATCTGACTGCTGAGATCCTGGAGTTGGCCGGCAACGCTGCACGAGACAACAAGAAAACCCGCATCATTCCCAGACATCTGCAGCTGGCAGTGCGTAACGACGAAGAGTTGAACAAACTCCTTGGAGGCGTCACTATCGCTCAGGGCGGTGTACTGCCCAATATCCAAGCTGTTCTGCTCCCCAAGAAGACCGAAAAGGCAGTGAAAGCCAAGTAATTCTTGCGTCGCTCCCACAAGTACTATTCATCTAAAGGCTCTTTTAAGAGCCACCCCACATCTGTATAAAGAGCGCAAAGTTGCCATTTCAACCAATTCAACTGCGTTACGACAGTTTGTCTTGCTTAGCGCCGTGCAGTGTCCGTAATTTATATACAAGGGAATCCAATCGGCACAACTTGTCTGGATCAGTGGTCCTCGTGTTCGGTCCTGGGGACTACTGTGTACATTGGATCCAGACCAGACGATCCCAGAAGTTCCTCCTCTCTCTCGCCCCCCTCTTTCTCAATTAAAATTGTCATGTTATTTGCCACCGTAAGCCACATTTCAGCAATTACTACCGATGTGTGTGACTACCACACACATTATGCGTAATCGTTTGCAATATAGAACAACCAGGTAATAAAGGTGGACCGATCACATTAAAGACTGAGGTGAATCAATAGGCTTTTAATTTGTGAAAGTGGAGACATGGCCACTAAAACACCGTATGATAGATGAAGAATTCAAAGACACACTTTTTTTGTGTTGGACATTTAATCAAAGCCTTTTTATAGAATAAAAGTAGCTTTCTTGAGTAACCAAATATATAAATATATTTCACACGTGAAATTTCGATAGCTAGAGCATTTATTTATTAATGTATTCATTCATACACTCGCTTTGCAATGTTGGAATACATAATCCAAGGCGGTAAGAGAAGAGTTTAAATTTCAGGCGGCAGAGGAAGCAAATAAATCTACCCAATCGCCTCCGTGACTGCACGCAGGATCCCAGCCAATGAGATTCCGTAAAAAACTATCCAATCAGCTCCTTACTGCAATGCTTTAAAGGCGTAGGTCGTGGGCTTCGCAAGATACATACATGCAAAAATCAAAAAAGTGAGCACGGCGCAATGGCTAGAACCAAGCAGACCGCACGTAAGTCTACCGGTGGCAAGGCCCCCAGGAAGCAACTGGCCACTAAAGCGGCACGTAAGAGCGCGCCTGCGACAGGCGGCGTGAAGAAGCCTCACCGTTACAGGCCTGGTACTGTTGCGCTGCGAGAAATCCGCCGCTACCAGAAGTCTACTGAACTGTTGATTCGTAAGCTGCCCTTCCAGCGCCTTGTGAGGGAGATTGCTCAGGATTTCAAGACAGACCTTCGCTTCCAAAGCTCAGCTGTCATGGCTCTGCAGGAGGCCAGTGAGGCGTATCTTGTTGGTCTGTTCGAGGACACCAACCTTTGCGCCATTCACGCCAAAAGAGTGACCATTATGCCCAAGGATATCCAGCTGGCCCGCAGAATCCGGGGCGAACGCGCCTAAGATTTCCAAGAACACCATCGTCTAAACAAAGGCTCTTTTAAGAGCCACTTAAATACTTGAGAAGCAAGTTTGTTCCATTTTTTTGATGTGATTAAACATCGAGCATCACTAATCTAATGTCACCGTATGGGGTATGCATTCATTTTGAGGAGGGCGAAGAGAATCGCAAAACTACACGCGCCAAATAGTAGCCAGGCAAAACGACGACTCAAACGTTTTCATCATTGTATAAATCACTATTGACATCTAGTTGACAAGTACTGCAACGCTGTCACAATCCGCTACATTATAATAATGCCTGGCAGTTATATAGCGCTTTACAATGAGGGGGAAACTCCCCTCAACCAGCCTATTTGCTTGTGATGTGCTTAGATTACTGATGCCACGATGCTCGATGTTTAATGTAATCGTATGGGATATTAATTTTGCTTAAAAATATTAAATTGAAGTAATACTGTAGACGTTTGGAGAACAGCTGCTTGTGGTTGCTTTCCCCAAGTCCCATAGTTACAAAATCAATTCCCCGTAGCTGTCAGCACTGCATCATCTCTGGCTATATTCTGACAGGCGGATCTGAAGTTTCTATCAACTCCATGGCGATATCCACCAGGATTGATTGTTAAATCAAGTTCGAGCTTTCCTGACGTCAGTTTTTTTTTTTTTTTTTGTACAGGTAGAGCGTACGCGAGCAAGGGATAAGCCATCGTGTGTCCCATGCACGCTCCTATCTGGAAACATGTTCCAAGCCTTTCCAACATGCCTATGTGCCTCGCTCTGCATTAAATTGAGTCCCGGCTCTCATTCGCCCACTTACCTTGTTGCGGTAAACAAAGCTCAGTGAATTACTTTTTGCCCCTTGTTGAGACCGTGAGTGGCTCTAAAAAGAGCCTTTGGGGTTGAGGATTGTTGTTTAACGGATTACTTTGAACTGGTGTACTTCGTGACGGCCTTGGTGCCCTCAGACACTGCGTGTTTGGCCAGCTCACCTGGCAACAGAAGGCGCACGGCGGTCTGGATCTCCCTTGAAGTGATAGTCGACCGTTTGTTGTAGTGAGTCAAGCGAGAAGACTCACGGGCAATACGTTCGAAAATGTCGTTGACAAAGGAATTCATGATGCCCATGGCCTTTGAAGAAATGCCAGTGTCAGGATGCACTTGCTTCAAGACCTTGTACACGTAGATTAGTGTTGTGTCGTTCGCGAACGATTCGTTCAAAAGAACGAATCTTTTGGGTGAACGAACTGAACTGAATCACTTACTGAAAAGATCCGTTCATTTCTCAGTTCAGTTCAGTTCACGAACGGATCTGATCAGCAGCGAGCGTGCACCGTGCAGGGAGGGGGAGGGACTGCCGCGAGCGAACGTGATTCGTCCCTTGCGAACCAGTTCTGCTGTGCTGAACGAATCATTCGCATTTGCTTCTTCCTCTTCCATTTCGGACGTATTGTTCTAAGTATTGTATAGCCGAAATGAGTACCGTGTTTGCGTGTTGTATACTAGAAAGTTTTTTTTCTTTTTTTTCTCTAATTTGTTTCCTAAATTGTTCGAAATAAAGTTTATATTTAAAAAAAAATTATAAAAAAAATTCGCGGGCGGGCGCCGAGCGAGGCAGCGAGCGTGCAGAGTGGACTGATTCGTTCACTGCGTGACGTGACGTGATCCTGAGTGATAATCAGCGGCTCAAACTGCCAGAATCAGGCCCAGCAAGTTAAGACTTAAAAGTCATTGAAAACCAGCGTTCACCTCCAATATTGATATTCAACGAGGAAACTTTTAAAATATCAAGATTTGTAAACGGAGTTTGGCGCATTTGTCAAAGCGACAGCACTTCCGCATGAACTGTTCGGCCGTCAGTTCACTGAGTGAACGAACTGTGACGCAACGGTGCAAGTTCAGTGATCCGTTCACTGAAGCTACTAGACACAGTGAGTTAACGTGACGTGATCCTGAGTGATAATCAGCGGCTCAAACTGCCAGAATCAGGCCCAGCAAGTTAAGACTTAAAAGTCATTGAAAACCAGCGTTCACCTCCAATATCGATATTCAACGAGGAAACTTTTAAAATATCAAGATTTGTAAACGGAGTTTGGCGCATTTGTCAAAGCGACAGCACTTCCGCATGAACTGTTCGGCCGTCAGTTCACTGAGTGAGTCGGACTACGCAGTACGCAGTCGGAGCTCCGCCCAAGCACTGAACGATTCGGTGAACGAATCTTTTGAACGAATCTTTTTAATGAACTGATTCTAGTGATTCGTGTCACTGAAGTGAACTGTTTTGCCCATCACTAACGTAGATAGCGTAACTTTCCTTCCTAGACTTTCTCCGCTTCTTTCCTCCTTTCCCAGCCGTCTTGGTTACGGCTTTCTTGGAACCCTTCTTGGGCGCAGACTTCGCGGCATCAGGCATATCGAAAGCTTGACTGAAACATATGCTCCAGCGTCACCATGCGTCTGCCATATATAAGGGCTTTATGCAAATAGTCATACTTTTCTAAGCGGTGACGTAACACCGAGTCTCATTGGAGGCAGCTCGTCAACCATTATTGCAACTCTATTGGCTGAATTTCGCGGGCCTGAAAAACCTAGTCCGATTGCTGCAAACAAAGGATTTTTTTAACCGTATCTCCCATTCTCCATTTCCGCGCCTTTCTTAAATTCAATAATATCCTAATGTGCCGTCATTGCAGTTTCCCACGTAAGCAAAGTCCAATACACTCACCCTTTGAAAAGTAATTTGCTTAATACAGCCGCCGCCCAAACAATACGTATCCAATTTTATTATTTTATTTTTTTACAAACACAATACGGCTTTCGTTAATGCTGACTTGTCGGCAACTAGCAAAAGTGCTTCGTGGTCGCTGCATTCCAAATAGAACATTTCACCACAATTGTCGAGGATCCCCTACGTGTTGAATTTTCACAACCAGACGGCACCAACTGGAACAAACTGGGTGGCGCTCTGGCTCTCTACAAGGCCATAGATATAAGGGACAAGGAGTACACGCTAGGAAACGCTGCTTTTCATAGAGCACGTGGGTGGCTCTTAAAAGAGCCTTTGGATGGTTACACAAGACGGGGTTTGCGAAAAAAAAAAAACGTTTATCCACCGAAGCCGTACAGAGTGCGACCCTGACGCTTCAGAGCATAAACCACATCCATAGCGGTTACGGTCTTTCTCTTGGCATGCTCGGTGTAAGTCACGGCATCGCGGATGACGTTCTCCAAGAACACCTTAAGCACTCCACGAGTCTCTTCGTAGATGAGACCGGATATGCGCTTGACTCCTCCGCGGCGAGCCAAACGACGAATCGCTGGCTTGGTGATACCCTGGATATTATCACGGAGAACTTTGCGATGACGCTTAGCGCCTCCTTTGCCCAGTCCCTTTCCACCTTTCCCGCGACCTGATATTTTTCCCAACGACAAAATATGCCTACCAGCCTACAAAATAGCCCGTATATATCTTCGCAGAGACGACCTGATTGACGCCTAGTGTTAAAGAAAGGGCGGCTCTAGCTAAAGCCCACCTCCAGCTCCGACCCTTCCGAGCATTGGAGAATAGCAATACATATGAAAATAGCCACAAGTTAAATTTGTGGAGTGTAACAATTATATGAACGTCGTTTGTAATGGAGTGTAATGTTGTAATGTAGGCTAGTAAATGTTTTTAAAAATATAACATGACTACATTTTAAAATATATTATCACAACGACGACTATGTTAGTTCGTTAGTTGTGAGGTCACGTTAGGTTTAGCCTATTTTCATCCTAACAACCCCTCAGTAAAGGTGCATTGACCCAAACAATGTACACACATTTCCCTTGTGTCAACCTGTAATCTGCCTGAGTTCTCCTTTTTTCATTGAGAAATAGTCTCCTCCATTTCATATGTGCTCAGTTTTATTAAAACTGCACCGACGTTCTATCTAGATCAGGGCTACCTAAAGTGAGATGAACAGATCAATGTTTGAGTAAATCCAGACACTTAAGAGACTGTCCTCTATAAATATGCTTTCTAATGTTTAAATCGCTTTGACTAGTTTGATTGCCGTCTTAAAATGAATAACATTCTTTAACGCATTCAGATTATTGCCCGATCCTTGTTAAACAATCTCAAATTAGATATTTCTGTCGTTTTCATTTCTTAATAACTATAGGCTACATATTAGTCTTGAATTAGTTAGCGAATTGATTGTTTGATTGTTAGGCTACTCAAGCTAAATTAACGGAAACAAGTCTAATGCTGTGTACCCCGCTTTTTCCAGCGCACCAGCTATCAATACATATATAGCCTAATAAGTGCTACACATTTTATGACAAAGAAAAATGCTAAGAATGGAAAGTGTTTTCGCGTTTATTTCCGCCCATTACGAGAATAGCGTAGTATTGCCCCTCTGAAACGGCATATTCAATTTCTTAACTTGGAATGTCTATTTTACCAGTTACTTTAATACATCAGACTGTAACCTGCGCGTGACTCAAAGTGACACCCAAAAAGTGTCTCCCAAAAAAGTTTGTACCAAAAGTGAGATCAGCAGATCAATGTTTGAGTGTAAGTGAAGAATCCAATTCATTTGAGATTCCATTTAAGGAACATTAATCTTAGCTGCTTCCTTTTTAAATAGTTATGTTGCTTTTTTTCTTTTTTTTACTTTTTTTAATATGAAACTGCCTAGATGCAGTAGGTCACCCTGAGCCATTCACACAATTATGTATGTATATAAAAAATACTTTAATATTGTCTTTATTGGTTTTTAAATTTCATTTACAATAAAGACATTTTGTTTTTACAATAATAATCTTCATCATTTCATTACATTTCACAGTTTTAAAACAAATTTTTTCAGGGGGGTGGGGGATTTTTATTTCCCCTCCCTTTTAATTTTTAAAATTAACATGCAACATTCAAGACGCGTCAATAAGTAACATCACATACAAAAAGGAAAATTTACAAGACAAAATGGAAATCACAAGACATTGAAATGAATGCAAAGCATGCGTTCCCGGGTTATTGGGTGGGCATTGTTCAAGTTTTTTTGTTCTCTCTCTTCCTTGGGATGGAGGGGGGTGGACTAAATGATCAGTTCTTTCCAATGGTCCACCCCCCATTTCTCTCTCGCCAGACACTTGTCCTTCGCGTAATCGACCATAACGCCGTCTTGGAGGAGGTTTTGCGCCCTCCTCCCGAGAGTGACCAGGTCTACCGTTGTTTTTTGGTAGACCTTGATGTTCCTCGCCTCCCAGAGGACCTGCTTGATAGTATTAACGATCCTCCACTGACGCTGGAGCTCCGGTGTTTTACATCCTCCACGAGGGCCGTAGAGGACACTCTCAGCTGTCAGGGAGGACCTCGGCAGCAACCTGTTACGGGAGACAGAAGAAACAACAAGGCCCCAGACCCGTCTGGCCACGGAGCACTCCCAGAACAGATGGTAAATGTGTTCTGAGTCAGTGCATCCGTGGGGGCAGCGCTCAGTCAGGGCCAAGTGCCGCTTATACATAAATGACCTGGTGGGGAGACACATTCCTTAATAGTTTGTTTCCTCCTACAAATCTGCAATTTTTATAATCCAAGCATTTGTTTTGTAGGTTCCGGTGCATCCTGAGTATTCAAAGATATATTTCTGGAAAGTTGACGAAACTCGTATCACTCCAAAAATGCTCCGACGCCACTTCAAGGGTATGATGGACACCTTCCCTGACCTGGCCTCCAAACTGCAACGGGGCTGTGACACCACAGAAGAAATGTACAGGACCCACAACCCTCAGAAGCCAAGTACCCCTGAGATTCACAACGGATACGCAACCAAGTTCAGTGGTCCATTTTCCATTGAGTCTATTTTGAAGAAAGAGACTTTCTCTCGGAGGATTCCCAAATCAGGCGTGCTCTGCACATTGCCAGGCACTTTGGATGGACACGCCCAATGCTTGAAACGCACGCGGACAGGATTTGGAATGAAAAGGAAGAGTGACCTAGAAGACCGTATCTGTGGACCAGCAGATAGCAGAACTGAATTCAGAGGGTACATGAATGAGCAGGCAAACTCCTTGCTCTCCACAAACCGATATACCTCGGAATATTCGACTCCGGAAATCCGGAGGGTACCCGAATGTCACGAGACAATCAGACCGACGAAGAGAACGCGCATGTGTCCTGACTTGCCTGACACCATGCTCCCACGACAAGTCATTGAGTGTCACTTCCAGCGTGCCATAAAGTTGAACTTTCCTAACAATCTGCTTTCTCCTCTGAATGCACATCATTTTAGTCAATGGAATTTTGGACTGTGAATAATTGTTGCAAGCACCGTGCAATTTCGCCCCACCGTAGTTCCTCATTGAAAAAATGTATTTTGTTGTTTACTGTACTGACTTGCACTTAATAAATATATTTTCCTTAACTTGTTGCTATGGCCATTGTTATCGACACTGTCGTTGCTGTGGATTTGATATAGGCCTAAAGCCCAATCCGTGATTTTGTCATGTAGGTACATTCAACAAGTCTGCGAATCCTCCTATGCATTTTTGTCCCCTGTAGGGGACACGACTCTCTGGTCTTATTCTCAAGGACCATATAAGCTACTATGCTGAAACCTACACTACAAGTCTCAGAAGGATATATCTGAACGTTTTAGAACATTTCTGCTTGTGTTACTGTACACCATGAATAAGTTACTGTGGTTGATATTACACAAATTCTCGAAGTGAGGGCACACTGCTATCGAGCAGATTATATATTGACAATATTGAATGTAGAAAAGACCGAACAATAGTAGGGGATAGTTGCACGTCTATTGAGACTCCACAAAATCGTATGTGACATTAAGATGAATATCATTTAATTCCGGTTTCAAGTTGCTTTTCTCGAGTTAACGGCTTAGTCTATCACTTACAGTCAAGGCTAACGTGTCCTGATACTATTCTTATATTTTTTATAAAATACCAATTTTGGCGCAATTAATGCTGTTTCAATTAATCTCTACATTGGTGATACGCAAATACGTATCGCCAAAGCACACTCTGTTGCACCAGATATTTCCGCTATATATGAAATATATGCGTAAAATCCGTGATTTATGTTTCATTTTGGAAAGTCACGTTCCTGTAGCCTTTGTCATCTGTGTGCGTGTATAGGTTGAGCGTCAACAACACATTGCTATGGACAGACTGAAGGCATTCTAGTAAAACAGTTGGAAAAACTCCATAACGGTTTTTTGAGAAAATGTAACATCTCGAAAGTGGAAACATGAGTATATAAAATGACACAGAGAAGACGCTTAACGGCCGGAAAGATAATAAAGGGATGGTGCCATTTTGCGCGCGGTTCCGTAAGCGAATTGATAATGCATCTTTTACAAACACACGACGCAATTCGTTTTGCACAAACAACGTTTTGCCATGCATTATCTCGTGGCTTGTTTAAGTTGTGGTGACTCCTCAATTTAGCCACGAAGCAGAAGAACCTGCGAATTCCAACTTGGGTTTTGGAAGAAATTATTCTGATGAAGACGAACCAAAGGCAACTGTCTACTGAATTAATTATTTATTTTTACCAAATTATACCATATACATTTCAAGATTTTAAAAACGCTCGTCTTCTTTTGTATATTTTCCATTCTGCTCTAAATCCTTGTTGCATTATTAAAGATAAGTGTAAAAACGCGTAATTTATTTTTGACTTGTATTTCACAATGCTGTAGCTTCTTCCTACGTGGTCGTGTAGCGGTTCACGATAAGCCATTCAGCCTATAGACCGTCTGAAAAGAAGTTGAGTAAAGGCAAACATTCGATACATTCTCGGAGCAATTTGAATAATTTTGTATTTCGGATGCCTAAAACAAGGTATCCATAATGGCACAATGAAGATGGCAAACCCCAACAAACATATAGACTACAATGTACGCACGTTTTTGTTCCAGAGATAATCTTGCGATTTTAACACGTACAGCCAAATTGGTCTACGACAAAAAACGTTCATGCTTCCCATTATCTCTAGGCGTTTTTAGAATTCAGTCAGTCATCGTTAAAGCGACAATATCGAACTACCAGCAAATTCCCCCTGTTTAGTTCCAATTTTTTTTGCAGAATTGATTCAGATTAAAGCACGCGTAATATCACAGTTTAGTACACATAGATCCTCCTATTTAACAAATTAATACCACTTAGACGCTAGGATCAAAAACTCTTATGTTGTTTTGTAGAGGCGTATGGCGAATTTTAAATATTTAGCAAATCACATAACACAGTCGTGACTGAACTCAATGGCCATGTAAATTTAAGCAAGGGCTGTTCAAAACTGTAGATTCTTTACATTCCACGTTATTGTCTTGCTAATCCCTACTGAATATTGAATTATTGTAAATAAAAACGATTGACACTATAAAAAAAATGAACTAATGGAGTGATGATTGGACTGAAGGTCTGTAATCAGCTGGAATGTGGGGAACATCGCACGGACAAATTCAATTCACTTTGAAAGTACATCAGTAAAAACAGACTAATATGGACTTTCATTATATAAATTGAATCGTGCCTTTTAATTAAGATAACTATAAAGTTGCAATTAGATGTCACCAATTGTAAATAATAATAATTCTATTGATATTGAATTCTCCAGAAAAGTCTGTTTATTTCTAAATGAAGGTACGTTTCGTGGAATAAAGGAAATGTTTTAATGAAAAATTTTTGAAGTGATTCAATTTAACAATTCGATATATATTTTTGTTACTGTTCTCATGAGTAGAAACATACAATCAATTGGGATTCTGTCATACAATATCATAGCCTCAGGGCAATGATCAGTCGAAGATAGTTCAAGCGCTCGATAGAAAGTATCAGAGATTTTATAATATATACGGCCCAGTGAAACTGTTGAAACGGATGAAAAGCCGTATCACTTTGAATTAGTGTGGGGGTTATATATCACTCTTCTGATATGCGATTGTGTAATTACCAAATCACATTGGACAGGAAAGAATGGCGATAACCACTCCTGCACCATACCACGTTTGGGTAAATGAAAACACCTGCTGCAGTTAATACTAACGGGTCACCATCCTCACTCACACGACCGTCTCAACATTTAACACCTTCACCTTTACGAAGTGGCCATATCCCTTCAGGAATGCAAACCTTCTGCTTCGCCCATTGTTCTGAAAGAGTATAAACGGGAGAAAATATTGGCGGACATCATTCGAGACCCATCGATTCAGCCGCACGGTAACAAACTGCACTACTTCCAGTTACGTCCAAGTACAACCCCGAAGAGATGAATAACGCGCTTAATATCACCCTCCAAGGGAGCCGATCATGCAACCAAGCGCCACCCAGCGGATTACAAAGAAGAAAATATCAGCGATATGCCAAAAGCCACAGTACATATTTGGGACTGATAGCTTGCGTCATTAAGCAGTCTCCAAATAAAAAAACTAACCTTGTGCCAGGTAAGATACGGCAACCATTTCTGTAAAGCTGTGCCAAAAATGTTGTCATATAATTCCGGCTAAACTGTGTAAAAGTCAAGTTTTGGCTATCTATTGGTGTGACATATTTTCTTTCTTTTATTTTTAACAGATCATGGACAGCTTGAAGCCCTTCGTCTCAGGTGAAAAGAGGGGTCTTGCACGTAACATAAGTGTCTGCTTGTCGTCCAACGACTGTTTCGTGAAGGTTAGTAGCCTGCCGTTGACTAAATTTCACCTTAAATCCACATATTCTAGTATTCCTTAATAATTTGTTTCCACATATTCCTTAAATCCACATATTCTAGTATTCCTTAATAGTTTGTTTCCTCCTACAAATCTGCAATTTTTATAATCCAAGCATTTGTTTTGAAGGTTCCGGTGCATCCTGAGTATTCAAAGATATATTTCTGGAAAGTTGACGAAACTCGTATCACTCCAAAAATGCTGCGACGCCACTTCAAGGGTATGATGGACACCTTCCCTGGCCTGGCCTCCAAACTGCAACGGGGCTGTGACACCACAGAAGAAATGTACAGGACCCACAACCCTCAGAAGCCAAGTACCCCTGAGATTCACAACGGATACGCAACCAAGTTCAGTGGTCCATTTTCCATTGAGTCTATTTTGAAGCCACCTGCAGCAACTATTTTCTATTGGTTATTTTATAGTTCAGAATGTATAACTGACTGTCTGTACTATTCATGTTCAGTACTAGGGATAGCTCCTACGCTGTGAGAAAGTTGTGCTTTGTCGGATCTGCTTTGTAGTCGCGTCAATGACCTTCAATATGCACTTATTGTACGTCGCTTTGGATAAAAGCGTCTGCCAAATAATTGTAATGTAACGTAAATGGTTGGCTGGTGCTCTCAGAATCAGCTGGTGTGAGATAAAGCGAGTTCCGTGTTCCACTTTTGATTGAGTGCTTGTGGTAGCAATCGAACAGGACATCAATTCGCTGGAACTGTGCTCCACTTTGGAGAACGGTTTCTACAAAGACGTCTGCAAGGTCTCCAAAAGTCTTTGCTGCTTGTGGCTCTCCAATGGCAATGACCAGTGCTTGACCATCAATGACAAGCATACTTGTTCTCATCTCCGAGGGGTTCATCTCCGAGGTCGCCCACATAATTTTATCCACAGCGTACACCTTTCCTTGTTTGATTTGGGTTTTGGAAACAGGAAAATTATGAAACTACATTATAGTTTTGTATTTGTTTTTTGTTTTTTTACAATGCTGAATTCTGCTGTTTAAATTGTTTTAACTTTAAACCTGTAAGTCGACAGTAATGTTAGCCAGCTAGCGTACAGGTCTGTTGCGTGAACGTAGACGTGATGATGTTGATAAAAATAAAACATCCTAATTTACCTAGTAACTGATAACGTACCGGAATGAAAGAGCTACTGATTGGTTTGTAAGCATGCTTACCCTGGGCATATTTAATAGCGGGCTGAGGGAACAAATTCAACACCTTATCCATTCTTCTCAACGCTAGAGAAAGCAGAGAGAGAGAGTGCTTACACTTGCAGGTGGCATGTGAAGGAATTTTCTGTTTTACAATATGTGTGTATTAACATGGAGAAAATCACATGATTATTATTAAACATTTATTATAGTTTAGATTATTGGTAGATCAATTATATTGAATTAAGTAATTAAACATATACTCTATGCAAACACATGAGCTAGGCCTGCTAGGCCTCAAGCAGGCTCTGTGTCTTTATCTTTCATTTCTGCAAGAGACAGGCAGTCTGTGAGATGGATGTTTCTGTTGAACATTCCTGACCAAGGCTGAAGGTTTAAACACTGTCTAAACACTGGAAAGTTTTAACACCCCTGTTTTCTGTATTATTTAGGAATACGCCCCTTGTGGCAAATCATTAAGGAGTGTGTATAAATGTTGGTGTATTCTGTTTTCAAGTCAGAGTGATCTGGTGAGATCCTCTCATTCTGGTTTATCTGCAAATAAACTAAAATTCTTATTCTTATTAATATACGGTTTTTGTGGTGGTTCTGTTTGGACAGACTTTCTCACTGTGTGTAAAAGGGAAATTCCACAACATAATTGGCGTAGTCGGCAGGATTGCTATCTTGATTTTCTCCTACACAGATTTCTCTCAGGTCGGGAACGGCTTAAGACAGTGATCACTGCCGGGAGTTCAGACCCCAAAACCGCAACGCACCTTCTCACTGAGAGAGGTAACTGTAATCAGTCACCTAGAGGAAGGACGGCGGCGACCGGACCGGCAAGGAGTACGGTATCTTTCTGGGGTGATCAATACGCAATCCTAGAAAAAGAACCACAGGTGAGCCGCCACGGCAAAACGTAGAAAGAGGCCAGTAGGGCGCTCAACTTAAAAGTCTGACTAGGGACCGACGGGTTCATCACTCTGTAGAGTGATTCAAACTGTGGAGGCTGTATGCTGCTCCCACCCATGGCAAATGAAAATATTTTTAGAGCTCAACATTTTGGTAATGTGGTATCATTTATTGTCAGTAAATGCGAATGATATACACGGACCAGTACAGGAGAGGCATTTTTGCAGAGGAGTTAATTATGGTTATATTATATATATATATATATATATATATATATATATATATATATATATATATATATATGATAGAGGTGATTGGTTCAAACAAAAAGAAAAGGCAGTAATAGAAGATAGTGAAGAATCTGAAACTGATTCTGACTAAAATTGGTGCACTAATAAAAAAAACTAGAACCTTAAAATTAATAAGGCATTGGTGTTGGGGCAAACACACGACAATGGGTTTGAAAAATTTTAAGGAACAGGACTCGGAATTTACGGGTCCAATGAAAATAATGCATGTCAAATATGGTCCGGCAACCACACACCAGCGTATTAAATGGGAAAAATTAGGTTTCCCTAAAAAAGGCTCTTTTAGCCCAAATCAGATTGACAACCTAAAAATGCGGATGTGGTTATATCAGACAAAAAATTGTAATAGATTCAAATGGAAACCTGACTGGGATGCAGTAAAAGAGATTTGTGGGAAAAAGAATCAAAATGAAGGCAGGACAAACTGACTAAAAAGGGGGAAAATAAAAATAAATCTACTGTGGAGAGACCGAGACAAGACAGTTCAGTGTTATCTCCTGTTATGCATTCCGGCGGCTCTTTGTATCCCGATGTAACACAGCTTGCAAAGTTTAAACAAAATTAACTTGGATTTGGACTGCCATGTGTGTCCTCCAGCCTATTTTCCTCTACTGTGAAACTGTTAATGATTTTCTTGAGAGACTTACAGAAAAGTACGACGCGCACAGTGGACTGGATTATAGCCTGATAACAACGACACCCTTATGCCGTATGAGACCCAGCTGACCCACTGTTTCCTGGATGGCTTGGACAAACAGCTGGCAACAGCTACGAAGAGCCGTGTTGGCTGGCAGACTCGGCGACTGAAGGATGTTCTCCGTTATGCCGTTCACTGCGAAGAACAAGCCCGTGGACAGCAACAAGACCGCGACAAGTCACGGCAGACGTAAAGGACGGGACCAAAGGAAAAGGCAGAGACCCAATTCCATGGGACCCACTTCCATTGCGGATTATAATGTTTGCCGCAAATGCGGACAGAGGGGACATTGGGCTCACGGTTGTCTGCATCCCAGTAATGCCGATAATTAGGACATGGCCCCCCCAAGGGAATGTCACTTTCCAAACTGGATTACCTGGACAATGAAGGTTTGAGGGGGGGGGGGCACGTATGCTAACGGTGGTGAGTCTACTGGTTTTCTGTATCATACAGTTCCAAATGCCTTACCACTTTGGTCATTAAAAGTCCATGAGCGAGCATTAGACTTCATTGTGGATGCGGGAGCTGGTCGGTCTGTAATAGCAACTAAATCATGGGGTTCAAAGCCCTGACAGGATTTCAATGCGGGCTCCACTATTACTTTGAAACATGCGTTTCTATTCTCCCCTGTGTGTCCGGTAAACCTGCTTGGCAGAGATTTAATGTGCAAATTAGGTCTGGTTGTACAGTGTACTGATGACGGTTTAACAATTGACAGAGCTGCTATTGTAGTGGCGACAGACTGACAGAATTACAACTGCAGGTAACAGCACACTTCAGTCGAGATAGTGATTGGGGAAAAAAAAAAAACTGGTACGGTGATTTTACACTGAAGACTACATTGTTTTTGGTTGGTTGCGATTTCTGTGCATTGTCTGTACAATTGAGCTCAACACAACAGCCATTCTATTCCATTGCGGGAAGTGCACCCCATGTGTCTGTGCAAAGCCTCAAATAAAAAAATGGGAGGACACAGGGCCATGGGTAAAATTATGTCTGAACACCATGGACTGGGAAAAGACAGGGGAATTTTCAAAATATTCTCCCTCTCTGCGTGTTACTGCGCACCAGTTTGCAAACTCTCTGACAGCTGTCTGCAGCATATATGCGTTGCTGTGTGATACACACACCTATTTGCATTTGTCAGACCCGAAATTCAGTGCAATTCCCTCTCAATTGTGGGCAACGTCCCAATATGATGTGGGGCTCATAGCTGGAGTTACTCCACTTCAAGTAACCCCTAAATCTGAGTACAGACCATGCAAACGTCAATATCCCCTACGCCCAGAAGCCAAACACGGCATTGTCCCCGTGTTTGATGCGTTGCTAGGGGCTGGTGTTGTGGTTCCCTGTCCTGACTCTCCATGCAACACCCCTATCTTGCCTGTAAAAAAGCCTGATGGGTCTTGGCGTTTAGTGCAAGACTTGCGAGCTGTAAACAGCGCCGTTCAACAGGGCGCTCCGGTTGTGCCCAAGCCTACTACCATACCATCCTTGCTCAAGTCCTGGGCAATGCTAAATATTTTTCTGTGATCGATCTAACAAATGCATTCTTTAGTATTCCTAAAGTATAATATATTCCATAATAGTATATATTATGTTGATGTACATTCCCAGTACTGGTTTGCCTTCACTTTTAAGGCTAAAAGGTATACCTGGTCTCTGCTACCCCAGGGGTACACCGTGTTTTTAGCAGCACTGCAGGAAAACTTGGAACAGTTCCAGTTTTCTTTAGGCCTAAGTACTTTGATTCAATACGTTGACGACCTCCTCGTTTGCTCCCCAGATGAGCACAGCTGCATACATTTTGGCGACTTCTGCAATTTCTGCAGAAGGGAAGTTTTTGGGGACTGACAGAATCCAGGCGATTCTTGACCTCCCTAAACCTTCAACAACAAAGCAAGTAATGTTTCTTTTTGTCTTTTTTTTCTCTCTCCCCGTCCTGACCTCGCCACCACTATGCTATCTGTCAAGGGAATGCTGCTCCAACACAACCCCCCCTCTGGGAGCTGCAGCCTCCTCAGCCCCAAGGCCGCTGCTGCTGACTCAGCCCGTCCCAATACAATTCTCAGTCTTCACACACAGGCTGCTGCTCCCACAGAAGCACCATTGGCCTCTGTGCAGGACTGCCAAATTGGGGCCACACCCAGGAAAAGGCCAATTGGAAGCGGGACGGCACCTACACTGATAGTGCCTGGCTGGGCCCCACTGGTAAACCCTGTTTACCTCGTTTTTTATTTCCTTACTATCCTAAGTTTACACATGGATTGGATCATGTGTCAAAAAGGGGAATGGTCTCTTTGGTGTCCAGACACTGGGACACAAGCGGATTTTCTATTTTTGTGAAAAGTGAAACCTTTGTGAAAAATGCGTTATTTGTGTTGTAAACAAAAAATAAAAAAAATTGCATAAGTAGAAAATCCGCTCGTGCCCCAGTGTCTGGACACCAAAGAGACCATTCCCCCTTTTGACACATGATCCAATCCATGTGTAAACTTAGCATAGTAAGGAAATAAGTACATAAGACATAGTTATATATAAAACATGAAACCACAAATGATACACAACGCAAAACAAAAACGATTAGTATAAATTAAATTCAAATAAAACATACAAGGGAATTCTATGAAGAAACAATTCAGTAAAAACAATAAAAATAATAATAACAATAATATTAATAATAATTCAATAAATGGCATATTAATAAAAAAATAGACTATAAAGGCTTTACTAAAAAGATGAGTTTTTAACTTGGACTTAAAAAGAGACAACGTGCCCGCATACCGTACATCGAGGCTGTTCCACAGCAATGGTGCTCTGTCTCCCGTGCTCTATCCGTCTGTTAATTACATTCACCATGTCTGCCTGAAATTTGGTGTGGGTTATGTCGTTGGAGCCACTATCAGGTTAGTTGGGGAGAGCTATGGTATTTTATTTGGCCTAACCTAGATCACATTATCCCATAGTAAAATCAATGGGTCAAACGTCGATAGTTATTTTATCTGAAAATAGGCTATTGCCATTTGCCAGCTAGCTATCTGGCTTGCTTATGCTTATGCTTATTTGGCAAAAAAAATACACAAATACTAAGAACAATCATCTTACCTCAAGATATTTCATGTGGATAAATCTTATAATGCAGAGATAGAATGTTCACCGCTGACCTGATCCCATGCACATATTTAACACAGCTGTCCTCATTTTGAACTGACACAGCAGCAACATTTTGGCGGTCTTTTTCGTGTAGGCTAATTTGCAACATTGTTTCTGCCGCATATGAAATGGTGGTATATCACTGGAGAGAGACTGTTCCACTTTGAAAACGCTTCTCATTTTCAAAGTAATCTCACAAGTAATCTACGTATTTTGGGAAAGTATCTGTAATCTGATACCCTCTTTTTGATAGTAACTGTATCGGAATACAGTTACAGATTTTTTGTAATCTGATTACGTAACCCCGTTACATGTATTCCGTTACTCCCCAACCCTGTTTCCTAAATACAGTATGTACTGAACAGTCTGACATTGTTTGAATAATATAGCAGAAGAAAAAAAGTTATAAGCACTGACTCCATGTTCAGCTAATTGACCGTTGTTTATCTCGCATGTAACATCATTTTGAAAGCAGTCAATGAATGTCAATGTCAATCAACACAATAACATTCCTTGCGACCGTTCCTTGCGATTTAAGGTATCGATAGTATGAAATTTTGACGGTTCGCCTAGATTTTTTTTAGGGATATGATAACATCTCGCACTGTTGTTTTCATTTTGTCATATTTTCGTCAATAGTAGGATGAAATCAAATGTTTAATATCGTCATGGTGCAGAGTTTTCGTCTCTTTGTCGTTATCGTTGACTAAATTAAAAATCCGTCAACGAGCATTTTTGTCATTAATTTCGTTGATTAAATTAACACTGAAGTGCATATTAAATAAAATTGCCATACCTTTGATTTATTTTGGAGAAGGGAAGCTGGAACAAGCGTTGATGTCCGTCAACGATAACGTTACATCCATGATACAAAGCGAAAAGCGGAAATGAGGTGGCAGAGTCAACTGAAACAGACCAATCGCAAGTCTGGATAAGAGGATCTATTAGCGGTAAAAAATAAACGGAACAAATAATTAACTTTTGACGGAAATCTGTCTGTAGACGGAGCTCTTGCACCCATGTGTTCCGGAACAACGCCATTCTCTCGCCTTGGGAGCCAGTTGTTATCTGATTGGTATTGGCTTTGTGGCCACTCTGCTCTCCCCCCCTGACTAGAGTAGAGTTTGCGTATATAGGCCTGGGTGTGTACCCACCCTGCCACATGTTTGGTGGAAAACAGACAGTGTTGTAATTTGAAGAGTTTAAAAGGTCGAGATTTCAAGAGTTGTCCATTACATGATGGGTTTTTATTTTAATCTTTCTTTTTCTTTCATACTTACTATTGATAGTAGTGATTTTATGTATGTTAAAATAATCAGTAGTACATTTATAATGAAAACTTTTCCTTATAACTGACTATGATTTTGTTTTCTCTATAATTAAATGTTATTAATCAAAGGTAAAGGAATCATTCAATGGCTGATGGAGTGTTATGGCGTGTATCTGCTGGTATCTGGGAGCGATGCTTCGGCTGCCCCCTAGAGAGGGAGTCGGGGAATTATTTTTTCCGGAGTTTTGATTGGGTTTCCTGGTTTTATGCCAGTTTTATCCCACACAAGTGTGCCGGTTTTTCGGTTCCCCTTGGGTATTGGAGTAATGCATCGCACATATCCGTCCATGACCATTGTAATGATCCTGATAATCATGTAATCATTCATAGTGTTATTAAACTGAATCACTTACTATTGTATCAGAAAATTGGTTGTTATCATAGAATGATAAAAGGAGGGAAATGTGAAGGAATTTTCTGTTTTACAATATGTGTGTATTAACATGGAGACAATCACATGATTATTATTAAACATTTATTATAGTTTTGATTATTGGTAGACCAATTATATTGAATTAAGTAATTAAACATATACTCTATACTCTGTGTCTTTATCTTTCATTTCTGCAAGTTCTGCAAGAGACAGGCAGTCTGTGAGATGGATGTTTCTGTTGAACATTCCTGACCAAGGCTGAAGGTTATCTAGAGTCTAAATATATAAATGTGTGTATAAATGTTGGTGTATTCTGTTTTCAAGTCAGAGTGATCTGGTGAGATCCTCTCATTCTGGTTTATCTGCAAATAAACGAAAATTCTTATTCTTATTAATATACGGTTTTTGTGGTGGTTCTGTTGGGACAGACTTGCTCACTGTGTGTAAAAGGGAAATTCCATGACAGGCACCAAAAAGCTCAGACAAAATTAATGACTGCTGCTGCACTGGGACCAAAGATGACAACTCTTTTAATGAAAACAAACAAACGGTTTATATTAGCACTTTTATTTTAATATTTCCCAGTGTTCTTTTTTTCCTTTTTCATTGGGTAAGCACTGCTTACCTTGTTTATATGGACAGCACGTCCTTGGCACATACTGTACCTTTCCCTGTGAGGAGGTGAGCTTCATGGTTTTGTTAGCGGCCTCCATTGTTTTCAGCTTCTGTTTCTTGATAGGTTCAAAGAAGGTCTTGGTAGACAAACCATTCTGAAAGTGATCCCTGATGAATGCTTCCTTTGCTGCCTTCCCAGCTGCATCAGCTCGCAGGACATCAATCTCGACCTCTGGGGGAACGGGAGCACCAGATGCGATATTGTAGAGGTGATCTTTGTCAGAAATGGCAAAGGGGTCAGTGAAGTTTCTGATAGCATCAAGTGTTTTCTGCACGGCATCTTCACATTTCTTGATCTCAGCAGCCTCAAGCTCGCGATACTTTTTTGCCTTAGTAGAACAATCAGGGTCTTCAATGAGTCCGCACATCTTGAGCATGCTCTTGAAATACTGGGCACGAGCAGATTTGGTACAGTACCAGTGCTGATAGGCACCAAACTTGGAGAACAGTCCCCCTAGACCACCTGCAAAGGGTATAATATTTTTTATTGGTTAAAAAACCTCATGTACAAACTTTGTTTTCATGTAATACAACAATGCAGTACTAAAATTACCTGCTGACTTGGTGAACTTCATGAACGTTTCCTCCATGGTCTTGTCAACTGCAGTCTTGTGCGGCCAACGTGGCATTTGTGCCCTGCTACTGTCAAAATCTCGTCAGTCAGTGATCTCGTAGAACTGCAGTAGTTCTTGCAGCTTGAATTGGTTACGCGCATGCGCGCAAGCGTCACATAGCATCAAAGCCACTTGCAAGAAAACGGGAGCGAAACTTAAAACAGACGGGAAACCTTAAAAAGGAAGAAAAAGATAGAGATAGCTGACTTATTTAGTGCTCAACTGAATCAATCCTCTCTGTTTTTAATACCACTTAACGTTAACGTAAGTTCAAGTTGACAGCTATTTACTAGCTTGCTAATTAGAATCCGATTAGCACTTGTCTGTTTCGTACTTATTACCTACGCTAATTAGCCAGTTTTATTATCTGGCTTTCTAACACTGCACTATCGCCTTTCCAGAACAATGCCACGATTTAAGAGAAAAACGTTTGCGAGATTCGGCAGCAAAGTGCATGAGACTGGATGACTGTCAAACGGTGGGTTCTAAAGTTGCATTTCCATGGTTCAACTACGGTTGCCAACCAACGCATATAACTCAGGTCGAATTTTTTCATCCATTTTTCAGCTGACGTTAAACTGCTACCTATTTTATCTGCTGAACAGCAACGTTGCACATGGCATATTCTATATATCCTAGGTTGCAAATACCTAGCTCAGTGGTTCCCAAACTCAAATAATTTATGTTTTTCATGTCATTTGTGTTTTTTTCTAATTGGAAAGTCAAGTTATTTATTTGTAGGCTCCAAATCCTCTTATTTCATTCAATGGCCTTTGTGCCCTGGGTATGTGGCCTTTGTGCCCTAAAAACATTTGTGACGCCGAAGGCCAAATGGCCTTGCCCCTAAAATGACGAAATTCCAAGCCTGGATGCCACCCTTCTCGAGAAGCTCCTTCGCACCAGGGTGAGACAGATCCATGTTGGTAAAGAACATCTCCAACCAGACTAAGTACCTGTGGAGCAAGGAAATACCAATCTCTGTAACTAGCAAATCAACAGTATGGTTAATATCCATAATTGTAATGCAAAGTTCTGGGCACATTTGTTTTAGTGTTACAGTGTTACAATGTTTTTATAGCCAAACATGAGTTACCTGGAGTAGTTAGGCCCATCAAATGCAAAGAACAGATTAGCCATCTCACCATTGCACTTGAGATTGTTGGTCTCCACAGAGTAAATGAGCATGAGGATGAGGTGAACTTGCTCGATGAAGCCGAAACAGAAGTTTGCAGTCTTGCCCAGGTGATTGGCACGCACCTTGTCCTCAAACTCCATATATTTGTTGATGATGGTGAGAGTTCAGAGCAAGGTTAAGATGCTCTCGGTTGCAGGACTTGACCAGGTTTAGGAGGGACATTGCGTTGTCTACCTGGATGTTTTCCTCATGCACAAACCTTTCCATCAGCAGCCATTCCATCGCCTCACAGACAGGCTTCAGGCAGACCAGCACTTTCGCATAAGCCTTCCCACTGAGAACACTCTTCATGCAGCCACTGGTGATGAGGCCAGCCTCAAGAAGGATTTCAGCATAGCCCGAACCCCTGAACTTGTGCCCAGTTACCATGCCCATGTAATTCATCCCAGTGTGGAATGCGCCTGGGGTGATTATATGTGACCTGTACTCCTCTGAAAATTTCCATATGAGGGGAAGGGCCTTCATGCACCCCCCATGGTCAAATGTGCTGAGGACATATTTCTGTCCAACCTCAGTGGTGGCTTCTTCAGACTGTTTCAGCAGTTCCTGGATAACAGAGTACTCTGTGAATGGGTGGTTGATTGGGGTGAAATAATCAATGGTTGACTTGTTGGCAGGCTTGCTTGCTGTGGCAGAGATGAGTCCACCGAATGCGGGGACCGGCTGCTTCCCACTGCTCCCCATCATCCGCACCAAGACCCACACCAATACTCCATCAAACGTACCTTGTACACCATGTCATTCTCTGCTGGAGGTGTGAACACCGCACCATATGGGAATTTTGGACCAACTCAGTTGTAAATATGCAAAGGAGGCAGGGTTCTTGAGGTATTTACCTTGAGTGACCGACTCTTTCACAACGAGGCAGAGTTCGCTCCTGTGTGCTCTCGAAGCCAGGTTTCACCTCTTGAATCATGATGCCACCTGTGCTATTCACAATGTTTTGTCCATGGGACATTGGTGGTGATTTTGTTTAGGTTATCCCATTCCACATGAAACACATCATTACCTTCACCAGTGATGATCTGACGAGTCAGGTTAATTGACATTTCTTCAATGGCCTTGGCTATGGCTGTCTCAACCTCCAGGCCGAAGTCGTAGGACTTCCAAGTCTGTTAAGTATGATGGTCAGCTGCCTGCTACGATACAGGTGACGAACTGTGCAGCAGAGGAGGATGTGTTTTGGCAGCTTCCACTCACCATTTGTCACAGCACAGCAAGGTCCTAGAACAATATTACTACTAATTATGATTGTTAACATGAGGGGAGTAAATAATAATAACTAGTATTACCTGGCCAATAGACAGCACAAGGTGATGTGTCTTCATACACTTTTCCCCAACCTCTGCTTCACCATTCACAACAATGTTGAGCTATTTGGTCAGTTCGGGAGGGAGGAGATCTTCAGGTTTGATGTCCAGGTCATCAGCTGTGGGAGGACAGGGTAGGGACTTGGAGACATTAAAGCCTTGTAGGATCACATCTTGGAGGAGGAGAGCAACATCCTCATACTTGTCCCTTGAACCCAGTTTGTAGGCACAGGACACAGCGTCCTCCACAGTGATGCTGGCATTGTAGACAATATTTAATTGACAAAGCCCTTGTCACCTGGTTTCACATTGGCAAACACAATTTTCTCACTGATATTGTGATCCTGGAGGTGTTAAAGTTTCGCACTATAATCAGGCATTGGGTAGCCATGCTGCTCCAGTTGCTTAACGTAGAGTGCAAGGTAGAAAGCTGCACCATTTCATTCTTCTCAATGATATAGTCATCGATAAAATTTATTACAGATGAGAATGCCTCCTGATGAGCAACATCCCTGTGGGGCTGTTCTGTATCAAAGTTGCAGATATCAATTTGCCTCTTCGCACGGACACAATTTCGATATTTGATATTGAATAAATTGTGACAGTAAGGGTGGTACTGTACTTCTCTAGCAAACATATCTTTTCCTTTCACCTCACAATGCAGACAGGTATATCCTAGTGCAAGGGCTCGATGCTCAACCAAGCAGCTGGCCTGTATTTCCACGATGGAAACTTTATTCTTTCTTGAGTTTTCTCGAACACTTTTAACTCAAGTTTTTCACAGAATATGCATTTTGGTGGGAACAGCCGCCCTGCAGAAGATGATGGTAATTTTCGAGGAGATTGTGATGTTAATGTTTCAAATGGTCTTTCACAAAGTGCTGAAAGCACCCCCGATGTTAACCAATTGTTTCTAAATATACACCCTCAAGACCTTCACGGATTTGATGACAGACATCTGCCATGCGATGAACTGAGTTATGAGGCTCAGATAGTCTTTTGTTTCGAATATCATGAAGCTTTGCCAAAGTATCAGTTGGTGATCTTTTGATGTTATGTCTGTCTTTGATGCTAAATGATATAAAGTCACCATGATCAATACCAGCTACAAGTAAAATACAGTTTTGGGGCAGGTGTTTATATGATTGTTCTAAATCAGCTGGAGCAATCTTTCTTTTCCTTTTAGGCATGATTGTCCACCACTAAATTTATCTTAAATTCTGAGCAATATTTACCCCTTATCCTGGTGAGCCTGCTACAGCATAGAAATGACAGTGAAAGTGCTGGCGAAACACTAGACTTGGAGTTATGGAGACCCTGAAGTCCCTCTCCATGGAAGTGGGTCAGATGGGGTCCCAGGTTTCGCAGATGTCTGCCAGCCTGCCTCCTCCAGTTCCTGCAGCACCACCCAGTCCACCCGCATCCATGCAGCCTGCTACTCCGCCGCTTCCCCAGACCAGGGAACCCTGCATTCCCCATTCAGAACTACAATGGCGATTTGGGGAAATTCAGGGGTTTCCTGATGCAGTGCGATCTCGTTTTCTGCTTGCAACCCGGTTCCTACCACACTGACTAAGCGAAGATTTCCTTCATCATGGCCCGTCTAGGGGCAAGTGCGCGGAAGTGGTCCACCGCGATTTCGGACAGCCAGCTCCCTGCCAGTTCCCATTACCCGACGTTTGTTTTGGAGATAAGAAAGGTTTTCGACCACCCTGTGTGCGGAAGGGATACCATCCAACGCCTTATCCATCTCCGTCAGGGGTCCCGCAGGGCTGCCGAGTTTGCGGTGGAGTTCCGGACCTTGGCTGCGGAGTCCGACTGGAATGACGCGTCACTCCAGGGGGCGTTCCGTAATGGATTGAGCTGGGTCTTGAAGGATGAGTTGGCGGCAAGGAACAACGCCAGCTGCCTTGATGACCTGATCTCCCTGCCCATCGAAGTGGACAATCGGTTGCGGGCGCGCCAGAGGGAGAAGGTGGGTTGTTTCACCCCTTCCTAGCCGGCATCGCCACTCTGCCTCTTGCCATCCCCCTCAATGCCTACACTATGGACGAGAAGCTCATTGCCTGGGTCACTCACACCACCGAACTACTGCACCTGATCCTGTCGGGTAATCACTGTGAAACCATCCAATTCCACATCATAACCTCTCCTCAGTTTTCCATGGTTCTCAATTATGCCACGAACAAGATCCAGAGTTGGAGCCCATATTGCCACTCCTCCTGTCTACAGTCAGCCCTATAACCCACGCTGTTCCTCCATCTAACCCCCAGCCGTCGAACCTGTCTTCTGTTCCGCCTGTGTATCATGACCTAGCTGAAGTATTCAGTAAATGCCATGCATTGTCAATTGCCTCCCCATAGGCCTTGTGATTGCTGCATTAACCTACTTCCAGGGGCTCCACTGCCGTCCAGCCGCCTGTTCAACCTGTCTCGACCGGAGAGTGGGCAGGTGAAGACTGATCCTGAAAAAATCCAGGCAGTGGCAGAATGGCCCCCACCAACCTCCCTCAAACAGCTTCTCCCAAAACTATTCTTGGGAGAACCAGAAACTCCATCCCTGTGCCTTCTTCTCCCACCGGCTGTCCCCCGCCTAGTGCAACTACGACGTCGGGAACGGTGAGTTACTCCGGAAACTCGCCCTAGAAGAGTGGAGACATTGGCTGGAGGGAGCAGAACAACCATTCATAGTTTGGACCGACTATAAAGATTTGTCTTACATCCAATCTGCTAAATGCCTCAACTAGGGTTGCAAATTCTAAGGAATTTCCTTGATCGATAGTCGTCAACGTTAATGAACAATCAATCGATCAATCAATAACAAAACATGACATAGAAAATACAAAATGCATGTTTTTTTCCTCAATCAAAGCTTTATTGAAACATTTGAGAAATACGCCTGTTTCATAGCATAACACAAATATAATTATGAACGCTGTTTTGTTTAAGTATGATATTTTAATAAGGCACGGGAAATTGCGCTCACTCTTCCGAGGCGAATCAGTGACTAACACGTACGTCTATGACATATACAAAAATAAGATGAGCCTTAATTAAAAACTTAAATTTGCAAAATGATTATGAAATAGATAAATAAAGATAAATAACGTTTTTGAAAACTATAATAGGTTCCCTCTTGAAATGAGAAAGCTACGACAAACTACGACAGCTCAGGCCTCAGTTTAAAACTTAAACTGCATAAGTGCAGTAAATACCTAGGCCTGCTGATTTTTATTTAAGAATACAAGCATGTTTACGTTATCAGGGGTGAGTCGTGTGCGCAGTCGGTTTACAGCGAGACCAGCTGCTGAAAATACGTGTTCCGATGGGACCGATGTCCCAGGCACGCATAAGTAGCGTGCTTCATGGTTGAGTGAGTCTTCTTCTGTGTAAAGTTAATAGCATGTTCAGTGTTTCCCCTATCATTGGCGCCCGGCCAAACTCACGTGCCGCCTGGCTTGGACAAGAGGGAAAATAAATAATTTTAATTTAAAAAAAAAAATTATATTATTCTTTTTTTATATATAATCTTTTTTTTATTTTTTTTCATGTAGCTGCAATATTTCCCTTACCGCAGAATTCTGGAATGATCAAAATAGCATCTGGAAAAACCCTTGTCAAAACAGCTTCGGTTTCCCCTTAGGCCTAATTCAAATTTTCAATGGCAGCGCTGATATTATGAGGGTGTAATTATAGTTTCCGCCTCTACGCAAAATGGCGCACTTTCGTCCGTTTCGCTATCTGACCAGAACTCTTGCATTTTAGTGTAGAGTAAAAGCTAATACTGCACAGTCGCGGATCTATGGGTGGACCTGGGTGGGCAAGCTGTCAATCTGACCCCCTAATGTTTAACTTAATGATTGCATTTCACCAACAGCTCCCATTGACACAATTAAGATGAGACCGCAAATAGTTCAATTTGATTGTTAAATTTGAAATGGTCGATCGATCAAATTATTAACGGCAATTAATCGATCAACGATTAATCGTTAACACCCCTATTTTGTGCCTCACAAGCAGTCGAGTTTTAAAGATCTAACCTTTTCAGAATCTTTCAAGCACAGCAGTGCTAAAGCTACATTGATATATTATGCCTGTGCTCCGGTCAAGTGTTGGTTTGGGGAACACGTCAAAAAAAACATCCTCAAAATCTTTAAGAATGTTTGGTGGCAGGAAAACAAGGCCAAGGTTTAACAAGAGCAAGTGCTGTTGATGCAGAAAAATCGAAGTTCATAAGTCTTTATAGCCTAGGGGAGAACTGGGATGAGAGAAACACAGGACGAAAGAATAACATCGATTTTAGTGAAAACTACAGAAAGCCAAATGCCGTAGATCAGTAAGTATGTGACACGTGTAATAATTTCACTCTGCAAAAAACCAGTGATGTGCGTCCCGTTTTGGCGGAGTGCTAGACCAAAGTTATTCTTGACCGCTGAAAGTAAAATATCGAAACCGGAAGTGTTTTTCGGTTGCATAAGTGTGTTTATGTTTTGAATTTTCCAAACATGCATAATTTTCTTAACACAACTGTTGACTAAAGGACAGCATAGGTTTCGAATGGCATGCTTGCGAGACTTAAGTAGCTGCTAGCCAAGTTGAAAGCAAGCGAGACACGAGCGGGACGAAAGACACACTGTTAAAAGGCCGTGGTGAAAATCAATGCACAACCTTGGAATACGTATTGACCCCATCAGAACCGAGTATTACAATGCCGTGGTATAATAAGCATCAATAAATGATGTCTAGTAGCTATTAATAAAGGTGAGTTGTATGGAGCTCAATAACTGAAAAAAGTATTTGAATTTGAATTTAGTATATTTGACTTATATACGTGTGACTTTTCATAAACTTGAATTTTTTTGTGCTGTATTTCATATATTTGCATTTAAACAATGATTGAAATTCAGATTTTCTAAATTCAGATCCATAAATACAAATCTATCTTCTTCAAATTTCTGAAATTCAGATTTTCAAAATTCAGATCCATAAATACAAATATCTCTTATTCACATTTCTGAAATTCAGTTTTTAAAAATTCAGATCCATAAATACAAATCTTTCGGATTCAAATTTCTGAAATTCAGGTTTTAAAAATTCAGATCCATAAATACAAAGCTCTCTAATTCAAAGTTCTAAAATTCAGATTTTATGTTAACTAGGCCAAAGGTGAAGCATCCAAGCTTCCCAGGAAAAGTAGAAGCGTTCGGAACTGTCAAACTCGCATTTAGCCAATCACAGAGCTGCTAGACTTCAGCTAGCAGCGGCAAGTGCAGCAACGCTGTTATTTGTTACTTGTTTATGCTGGTAACAAAATTCCCGTTGCTATTAGTGAGGGACACATACAAGTTGTTTGTCAGAAAATATAGCCTCTCTAGCTCTATTGACTTTCGAGTAAACCGGATGAATGTAAAAAGTTAATCTTTTGACCCGGTTCTCCCCTACTTCACATCTTTTGCCAAACATCTGCAACTGTACTTTTACATGAAGTATTTTGGATTATTTAAGACTTAAACCATACAATTTCTGTCAACAGCATACCATGATTATCATGTGTTGGGTCCAAGCAGTATCAATACAACTGAATTCAGTAAAAATACCAGTATCAACTCACTCACTGCCGAGGGCGCATATATGCACCCAAACTGCCAACGTTCTAGACTGCCAGGGGCGGATATATGCGCCCAACACGTATCACATGTTGAAGCTTCATTTTCTAGCCAATTACAATATTATTGCTGGGTAAATATATCATGAAACATTGAATAAATGTGGTGGTATGTCAACATGTGTTGTGATTGAGATTTCAAATAATGATATAACAGCTACAACTAAGCTAACTTGCTAGCAAATTTGAAGAAAGCCACCTTAGCGGCCACATTTGTTAGCCAAACTAAGGGTAAATCGTTTGGAAAGTATAACCCCTTTGATTTAACGTTACGTTATATGCTTCAACAAGCTGTAACCTTAACGGTAAACACCTAACAAGCTAACGTTACATAGGGTTTCTAGTGTCCCAACTTTTATTTGGACTTAACTTTGTCCAAACGATTTATCCTTCCATGTCCAGAGATGATAGTCTACTTAAATGCATTTGAACTCTGACTTCACTAATATTCAATTTAGTCCCTCTGCTAATATGTTAATTTTATCAATTAATCTCATGTTTAATTGAATGGCATACATTTGACATGAAATTGTGAATTTAACAGTTTACATTTTATTGGTCTTGATGTTAGTTGTCCCTCACAAAAGATGAGCCTTATTACTGTCCTATGATGTTGACTGCTATGAGGGGCAAGGAGTGGTGAAGCATTTGCTAAATGTCTACTAATAAACCAATTACTCAAAATAAATGTCTAAGGCTAAAACAAGGACCATGTATGAGGTTTAAACATTTGTCATTTGAGTTTAATCATTTAAAATGTTGGGCAGCTATATTGGCTGGGCAGTCCCTGAGTGCTCGGTTCCAGAATTCCATGGCAGTTAGTGAGTTAAGGAGCATGTGCACAACAGCAAGGAAAAGACTGGACTTCAGGAAAAGCAGGAGCTGCTGGGAATCAGATGTGCAATTGGAATTCCATACGGCAATGAAAACATTCCTAAAACTAAAATGCGTGCGGCAATTAGAAAACCAATGTTATTACACAGCGGTGTATTGCACTGAGGGGAGTTGGATTGAGTTATTGGTTTGTTGAGGCAGTTGTGATGCTCAAGGGTGAAATGCCAATTCTCACTGGAAGGAACACCCATGCAACAAAAGGATTATTTTTCACCATGTTTTATTATAAAATGCCCACCCAGGTACTAGACTAGAGGTTTGTAGCGTCTCCGCACCAGCAGTGTCCCCAGCACAATCATGCAGACAAATCCCACTGCAGCCATCACTCCAGCTATTATCATAGCCTCAGAGGGACCTAGGAGGCAAAGGTGGAAATAATACATGAAGGTGTAGGCTCAAACAAGCCAGTCTGAGCAGTTCTAGAAACAGGCAGGCAAGATGCCCATCTCAGGCTGGACAAGAGTATTACCTTCTGCACGGTCATCTGCCTTCACATGGCTGTGGGACTCGGGCACATCTTTGGCAACCTCCTGGACAACAATGGGGCCTAGGACTGCAGTACCCGCATACTGTGCACCTGGAAAACAGAATAAGCTCATATACTGGCACCAACAGGGAGGGAGTGTCAGAAAACTGCAGCAATTACAGAAGCCAAACCTGAATCCACACTCCTGCCCTTCCTTACAACACAGCTGGTGTCACAGCAGCTACATGCCTGGTCATTCCCAGATGCACTAATCCACCTGAAAGAGGAACAAGTTAGCCAGACACCTGCAGCTTCAATACCACAGCATTGCCCACTACCAAGTTGACCAACCGTTCCTTTCCAGGAGGAAATGAGCAGGCCTTCCCTTCTGAATGTGCCAAAGCCACAGTGGCCTTCAGATGGCAGAAAATGTAGATCTAGAGTCCAGAGAAAGATAGCAGTTAGTACTACCCACTGCCACCGTCAGAAGGCACGCCTCCAAACTGCAAACAAATTTACTCACAGCACTCCTGGCCTCCTGGGCAAACCTGAAAGCATCCAGTTGGAATTGCAGCTTATCATCCTGTACCCTTGACAGGAACTGGGAGCGGGAGTTGGTCAGCTTGGAATCCATTAGACACCTGGAAGGGAAACATTGTAGATCCATCACATCCATGAGAACGGCTACAACTAGAGCATACTCACCCATCGTTCTCAATGAATGCATATCTGGGGATTGCATTCATATCAGGGTCCAGAGTAGCTACACAGGTATCCACAAACACACGGAGGGGCATGTGGTTTGCCTGGACCACAGAGACCTCAATGTTAATGAGGTCCCCCAGGAAGAAGACATTGGATCCCCTCTCCAGCTGCCAGTGATCTACCAGGAACAGGGAAGTTAAAGCATATGGTCAGGACAAATTCAGGTGAAAAATTCCAAGATTTACTCAGCTTAGCTTACCAGCCATGAGCCTCATGGAGAATACAAGGAGTTCCTCAGCAGACAGGGTAGAGTGGTAGGGGATCCAGGTTGGTTTCAGGGCATTACTGCTCACGTTATGCAGCCTGCAATGAAGGGTGGGGAATTCATGAATCAGATGAAATTTGAAGGGTACAAATTCAGGAACCAATAGTTGTATTTGAAGCCAGGACCATGTGAAGACAAGCTTAGGAATTATAGACAGGGACTGCAGCCTTTTAGGAAGGAACATCAGCTACAAAAAACAAGGTATACTCATTCTAGAGGAAGAGAATGCCTTCTAACCTCATGTAGTGGCATTGGAGGCCAACCACTGCACTTGATGTCCTGATGATGGGAGTGGCACCAATTGAGTTAGGTTGGTAGTTCAGGGCAAAGGTGTAGACAAGGGCATCTTCCATCATCTGGAGAACACAAAGATCCATTAGTTACAGTACATTAGCCACATATGCACTCTGACCATGTAAAGACATGATACATACTGCAAGTACACTTCCGCAGCCATGCAGCTCAGTCTCAAACAGAAGCACTTCAGAACCATGCTGCCCAACAGGTCCACAGCCTCCCAGGTTAATGTCCGATGGTTGGATCAGGTGGCCAATGCCAAGCAGGTCCATATCCACCTCAAACTGAACAGAGCTTTCCCCACAGTGCACCTTCACAGCATTAGGCTTAGGTGTCGGAGTTTCCACTACAATAGTGGGCTCCTTCTGGGTCGGGCGTGGTGTGACGGGAGCCTGGGTGAAACCCGGTATCTTGTGGGTTGGGCGTGGCGTCACGGGAGCCTGGGTGAAACCCGGTATCTTGTGGGTCGGACGTGGAGTCACAGGAGCCTGGGTGATGCTCGGTATCCAGCGGGTCGGGCGTGGCGTCACTGGAGCCCGGGTGATGCCCGGTATCCAGCGGGTCGGGCGTGGCGTCACAGGAGCCTGGGTGAAGCCCGGTATCCAGCGGGTGGGGCGTGGCGTCACGGGAGCCCGGGTGATGCCCGGTATCCAGCGGGTGGGGCGTGGCGTCACGGGAGCCTGGGTGAAGCCTGGTATCCAGCGGGTGGGGCGTGGCGTCACGGGAGCCTGGGTGATGCCCGGTATCCAGCGGGTCGGGCGTGGCGTCACGGGAGCCTGGGTGAAGCCCGGTATCCAGCGGGTCGGGCGTGGCGTCATAGGAGCCTGGGATCCCCATTGAGCATCACATAAACACCCAAACAAAACAAAAACTAAGAACTCAATTAACAACCTCACTCCACCCATTGTGAATCAGAAAGAAATCTAGCACCATTCACAATACCGCCTAAAGCCCATTTTATAGCCAGCTGAATATAATAGCCCCTCCTCTTTTATCATTTCACTCATTTTCTCCAGCCTTAATGTGTTTCTGTCTCATTTAATTTGCACAGCTGGTAACTTGTCATTCGTTCATGTCCGTCACAAGTGATTAATTAATTAATTAATTACTAAGTCATTAATTTCCTAAATTAATTAACTTTGGAAAGCTTAAAACAAAATTCAATTCTTTGGGTTGGGAACTGTGTTCAAACACACTTAAAATCCATCTCTCTTTTCTTATTTGCCCCCCTGTCTTCTTGGGACTCCGAAGGAGCTAACAGGCTGCCTTGACAGGGATTGTCCAATGTTTATTAAACAAAGGCTGGTAGTGATAAGATGAGAAAATCCCCTTAGCATTGTACTGACTCCAAACAAGTTGGGTCGATTGCAACGTGCCTTTAATTTGGAGTCAGGATAGGTCTTTCTCAAGACTTTCTCTATTTCCTGGTTGTAGATGAAGTCCAACAACAATTTGCATTAATCACCCTGGCAGCATGCTCTTCAACTCGTTAGTACAGTTCTGGTTTTTGATTTAGCCTAGCACTAAGACACCTGATTCAACTAATGAACTAATCATGTTTTTCAATCAATCAAACCTTGAAAGTTGTGCTGATTTTAGTTTTTGCCTTAATATCAGCAACCAATTCAAACCCAAGAAACCAGAGGTGGATTCCAATCGCTCATTTTTATCAGTCTCCTCGGTCCTCGCCTGACCCGGAAATCGATCGAGGTTCACCATCTGTAAGGACATTCCAAACCGCTAAATGTTCCTCGGAGGAGCGAGGAGTGGTGAACGAGGACGCTCCCGGAGGGTGCTTCAGTCAGGAAACACAAGTGTAGGCTTTGCGGAAGCCTTTTCACTGAATGTGTGACGTGTATAAATTATCCACCACTCTTCACATCTGCCATGTCGCAGGCACACCCCTACACAATTACAATTTCACCGTTCCTTTCCATTTATTATAACGCGCTAATCCATAATGACACTCATTCTTTATAACTAACAAAAGCACAATTTATTAATAAAAAAATAAGCTAAAAAGCAGTACAGCTATGCACGTGAGCATAATATGACATTGACGCTTTATTGAGCAAGGACATTCCATTTGCCTAATGCATGTTGCCTCGTTTCCTCCTTCCTCATATCTCATCCTTGCATCCTTTCCTTGCATCCTCCGTTGGGCAGAGCTAAGGAGTGAGGAAAGGATGCAAGGAGTAAAAATAAAAAAAAAAAGCGATTGGAGTGAACCCTAAGGATGTGTCCCAATACTATATTAATTACGTATTAACAGTTACATGTTAATGTGTTGACGCAAACCGCAACTTAAGTTACATTGTATACTGTACATGTAAATACTTGTACTCAAAACGTTCAGGCAGTTTTGCATACTTCCGGGTGGGAGAGATGGAAAGGAGGTGGAGAGTCTATTAGGACGCAGCCTAAGTGTTCATTCCAATCGCTAATTTTAACCGTCCTCATCTCCTCTGTCCTCGCACAACCCGGAAATCGATCGAGGTCTACCATGTTTAAGGTCATTCCAAACCGCTAAATGCTCCTCAGAGGAGCGAGGAGTGTGGAACGAGGAGGCTACCGGAGCATGCTTTAGTGAGGAAACATGAATGTAGCCTTTGAGGAAGCCTTTTCTCGTGAAAAGTGTATAAATTATCCACTTCTCCAGATCTGCCACGTGGCAGGTACACCCCTACACAAATCCGATTTTACCGTTCCCTTCCATTTTTCTAATGCGCTTTCATACATAATGAAACTCATTCTTCATGACTAACAAAATCCACATTTATTCATGAAAAAGAAGCTAAAAACCATTGTAGTTAAGCGCGTAAGCATAATATGTCGCCTCGATTCCTCCTTCCTCGTATCTAATCCTTGAATCCTTTCCTCACGTCCTCCGTTGGGCGGAGCTAAGGAGCAAGAAAAGGATGCAAGGAGTGAAAATAAGCAATTGGAATGAACTCTAAATTGCCCATATGAGTATGAGTGAGTGAGTGCATGGGTGCCTCCCAATATTCTTCTCTCCTCGCTGGAGGACAGGTGAAGGCGAGTTTGAAGCCGCTTCGCTGGTACCCTCCAATACTGGGACAGTGGAGGGAGGGAGGACACAAAGATTGGCTTCTGAGGCATGGAGGAGAGGAGGTGGTAGTGGAGGAAAGGAGGATGGAACTTTTGGACGTACCCAAAGTTGTGTGTGCTTTGCGATGGATCAGCGCCATATGCTAATCTATAATGCTTTTTTAGCCTCTTCATGAGTAAACGTGGTTGGTGCTGGTCAAAGAATGAGTATCATTATGGATTGAAACGCTTTATAATGAATGGAAAGGCACGGTAAAACTGAATTTGTGCAGGGGTGTACCTACGGCATGCTGGACAATTCATACACTTGTTTCATTGCTGAAGCATCCTCCGGGAGCAAATAGTGGTTTGGAATATCTTTAAAGATGGTGAACCTCAATCCATTTTGGGGTCAGACGAGGACGGCTAAAATAAGCAGTTTGAATGAATCCGAAGCCTCAGCAGTGCTGAGCCAATATGGCTGCTGACATTCAATCTTTAGACTGATCCTGTCAATGTGCAAATGTTTAACACATTTTACCTATTGAAGAGAATTTTGTTTATGAGGATAGATGGCACACCTACTGGTTCAGTTCACTATGAAACAATGTTGATGGAAATATTTATTTTCAGTGCGGTTATCAGGACTCACACATTTGTGATGTGCAATATTGAACGGTTTTCCATTAATCTCAGCTCTGGCTTTTGTAGAAAGAACAACATAATCACTGCTAATTTGAAAATGATGTCAAAATGAGTTGGCTGCTCATGTCTGTTACTTCGTATCAGGTTCAACGGAAACTTTAAAAACAAAAGTTAGGCAAAAAGTAATGTAGTGCAAAAACGTGTCATTACAAATTGACCGAGATGCATTATTCCCACACTCCAGTGTTGGTTTAGGTGGTCTTATTCTAGATTAATTTTAAAGCATAGGGTAATCATAACGTCATATAATGCCATCTAGAATGTAAAGCAAACCAAAGTGAAAGGCGGGAAATTAACGTCAGTGTAAATTGGTCATCATTTCATTAATTCACTCAAATCTGGAATTCTTTACCGGTATTGCAGTGTAAAGACTGCTGTGGTTGATGTTAGTCGCCCTCTGCATTTCATACCGTTTGCATTTTGTTCTACTTGGCCACCTGTGGCACTGAATGAGTTATGGAGCATGTGCACAACAGAAAGAAACTGAACCTCAGGAATAGCAGGAGATGCTGGGGCTCAGATATGGACTTCCAATTGCGTAGTATAATGAAAAGGTTCCTCAACCTAACACGCAGCAAATCTCATCAGTGCAGAACTTGGGAAACCGATATTACGCAGCTGACTGAACTGAAGGCAGTTGGGTTGGTTGAGGCAGTTGTGATGCTTGTGAAACGTAAATGATCACTGCAAGGAAGACAAGGTTGGATTCCTTTTCACCATGTTTTATTCAAAAATCCCCACCGAGTTACAAGAGTAGAGGTTGAATCAATCAATTTTTATTTGTATAGCTCATTTCGTACAATTTAATGCAATGCGCTTTACATTATTAAGTCAATCAATAATAAAATCAGTCAATCAATAAAATCAATAATCAATATACTGTAAGTCTATAAAAACAATAAAAATAAATAAAAAACTAAAAATAAAACAAAACTATAAAAACATAAATAAATAAATAAATAAAGCAATACATAGATAAAATAAAAATGGAAAAATTGTCCATGAATGTCCCTCGGTAAAAGCGAGAATAAAAATGTCTTGAGTTGACATTTAAAAAGGTCTACATTGTCAACTGCACTTAAAGCGGGTGGGAGATTGTTCCAGAGGCGGGGACCATATGAGCTGGAAGCAGCCTCGCCATATGTTTTAATCTGTGATTTAGGAATTATTAAAAGAAGTGAGTCAGAGGATCTGAGGGCTCTGCTCTGAACATATTTAGGTTAGTTAGTTAGTCTGCAATATAACCCGGTGCAAGTCCATGGACTGATTTAAAAACGAGTAGAATAATTAAAAAATCAATTCTAAAATTTACATCTTAAAATCTTTTTCACGCTGATTTTACATGTCGCAAATAGGGCTATTTAAGGAATGTATAGGGCTATTTAAGGAATGGCTTTTATGGTTAATTTCCAAATATATAAAAATTAAAAATAAATAAATAAACGTAAATATTGTTGCATCTAACATCACTATAAAAAAACAAAACAATCAGTGGTTATGGTAACCTTAAAATGAAATGAACACTATGTGATTTATGGGCTTCTAAAACGCACTTAACTGTCTACCACTGGTCTGGCGTAATCGTTAATCTACGAGCGTTATTAAGTTAAGATGCTTTTGGGAAACGCACCCAAAGTTCAAGAAGCTTCGTATGAAGGGGTTTACGACGTCTTAGCCTAACGATGCTTTCGGGAAACGCACCTCTTCATTTTTCTAAATTGCACTTTCCATGTTTTGATGAATTTTTTACCAGCTTAAGACAAATTATAAATTAGCTATGCATGCGATGTAGAATGAATGTCCCATGTTCACATTTTGCTGATTGTGCTATATTGCGAACAATTTAATTAAAAGAGGTTACCAAACTGAGCAAATGAAAGACCGAGATGAATCAATAGGCTCCTAATTGGTAAAAGTGTGGACACATGGCCACAAAAACTAACCATTTGGTTGATAATTAACAATTCAAATACAATGCAAATTGATAACAAGCCAAACCTGCATTGTTAATTTTAAGGAAACAAAATTATGAAATGTTACGTGTTAAACTACCTAAATAGGAGCATATTGAGATTCACCTCAGTCTTTAATTTGATCAGTCACAACTATTTTTACATAGTTTGCAATATAGCACAATGTGAATATGGGACGTTTATTCTGAATGGCATGCACATAGCCATTTCTCACGTCATGAAAAGCACCTAATTAAGAACAAATAACTGTTCAAATTCTGGGGGTGTGTCCCAATAGTCGAAAAATGCACCCTCCCTTCCTCCACTACCACCTCCTCTACTCCGTGCCCCAGAAACCGATCTTCCTCCCTCCCTCCACTGTGCCAATAGTGTAAAAGATGAGCGAAGCGGCTTCAAACTCGGATTCTCCTCCCCTCTGGCGAAGCATACATCGATCCTATTGCGTTTTTTGGTGACATCATCGTGCACACGCCCACAGAGATTTAAAGGCAACAAGTGATGATGCGTAGCTATGCCTTACATGAATTTCCCCAAGATAATTATGCCCCAATGCAAGATATTTAGCCTAAATTGTGCGTGTGTCAGGTTCACACATCGGACATAGTATCCTACAAACGGATAACAAAATGGCAGTCCGTTTTTGTGGTTCATATCCTACATAGAAATTCGCCAATTTAGGTCGGGGAAACAGCTTTATTTGCTTGCACATTAATGTTGATTAACGAAAATGACTATACATAAATATAGCCTGAGCATGACAGCTACCATTTCAGTATGAATATGCATTAATGAATTTATTCAACCAATCGTGAAGCCCAATCTCAGTCCATGTTCTCAGCCAATCAATGCTTTTATTGCGATTCATTTCCGTTTCCGAAATATTGTATCCGCATTTTGTGCCCTCAACTCCCGGCAGGCCCGTTACACTCTTCTTCAGAAGATTCAATTTCACCCTCACATACAGACTCGGATCCCGCAACATCAAACCTGATGCCCTGTCATGCCAATTCACCTCAGAAACCAGTCCTGCTAGTCCTGACACCATCATGTCTCCCTCCTGTGTGGTGACTTGGGAGATCGAGGGTCTGATTAAGACCGCCCAGGAGACTCGACCTGACCCCAGAGCTAACCCTAACTCTTGTCTCTTCGTTCCTGATTCTGTCCGCTCCCTGTCTTGTCTCCTCCCCTTAATTACGGGGTTTCCCGTCTTACTGGCCTTAGTGCTTAATGAATCCCCTTGCTGCGTTTGGTCCCTCCTACCTCACACGTCACGCCCCCACTACAATAATTAGCCCAGCCATTTATGGCATCTCATTTTAGCTAAATTTCTTGATAAACTTGTGAATGAGAATTTAGGACGTGAAAGCATTCAGCTACATAGGAAATGTTTTAATCTAATCTACGAGTGAACCGGCATTGGGAACCTGTGCATCAGTCTTTCAGGCACGGAGGTGCCCACCCATAATTAATTATATCTTCTATCTCCATTTGTCATGCGATTTTACCGCTTTCTGTGGGACTTTACCGTTACCTGGGAATTAGGTGGAGCCAACCACTGCTCTTCAGCCACAGTTTACAAATTAGTTTGTTAGCTAAGCTAGTTTCTTTGAATGCGTGGGTGGAACCATAGTGGAAGCGTTCATATGCTTGCAGGTGATTGGAAAAACCTGTGAACTTTTCATTTGGAAACGTTTCTGAGACTTCCGGTTTTTCATTGTGGCTTCCAGGTCTAGGTTTGCAAATTCCAAATTACGGTTACAGTTATATTTTGTTGCCAACCACACTGACAAAACGCATGTATGTAGAGAACCGAGCGCACACTCCTAAAATGAGTTCCGCACATACAGATAAAAAAAATTATGTACACCAATCATAATCAATTTACACTTCAATAAATTTTAGTTACAAATTTAGATAAAAAATTTTCAATTTGACTTACATTAAATTTTCAATTTGATTTTGATTTTACACCGGAAGAAAATTTTGTACATTTTAAAGTTAAATGCATCAATCTGGTGGACTTTGAGAGCAAAATTAAAAGTCTAGATCTATGAAGAACTTTGTGCTCTTGTAAACAATTTAATCATAAACAACATCGTTGATTGTATAGATATGAATGGTGATGACACGGCAAAAAAGTCACACCCAGAAAGCATGGTAACGAGACGGAGTTTAACAGTTCACAAATGGTCAAAACACAAAATTGACTAGAGCATACATTTGAGCTTCGAGTAATCCATTTCATATTGTTCTATTTGTTTAGATTGGTACCTATAAGGATTTGAATCAGCGAAAAACAGAATTATACCAGTAATTCACCTGTTCGAACTGAAGAAGAAGCTGTATCATTCAGAAATTTGCTACAGAATACATTTATTTCAGAATAGTCACATACAGTATATATATAATAACCATAACATACGTCGCCTAATGTATTTAAATACGTTTAAAAAAGAACGTACGAAAGCGCGTGTGTATTCACACAAGTACAGCAACGTATTTCAGCCCTCAGTGCGAGGGGTGGTCACTGCGGAAATGTCGACTGTACGGGACTTTGGCGAAATATAACAAGATAAACTCTTCAGGGTTCATGAGAAAACAGCTGTAGCTGAATATACTGGTAAGTAGGCCCTACTTGGTTTCTTAAACATATTTATACGAGAGATTTTGGAGCAAAAAATTAGGTGTCTTCTAAACCGAAAGTGCATCAGGTACTGTATATAGTACAGTAAGCAAGGGAAAACGGCGAATACTCATTTGTACAACGTTTTAAAAAAATATTATTGTTTATATACGTGAACATGATTTTCTTAGCGTGTATAAACGGTGCATTTGATGCATTTTACAGTCTGTGGCTGTAGCCAGAGGAGGGTCGTACGTGCTGTGGGCTACTAATAGCACCCTCCTAATTTATTGCACGGCAGTGTAACTGGAGAAGCTGAGGTTTTCGCAAGAGGCTACCCTTTAAAAAAATACTGCGTCAAAATTTTCGGGGTTTTCTTAAAGCTGTAGTTTATAATTTCAGATGAACATGAATACTGTAATTGAGACGGATACGTCTCAAACCACTAGGGGTGAAGTTTATAGGGTGTCACTTTTCATAAATAGAGATGATAACATTTTTATGGAGAACAGGACAGTTTATTTTATGAATAGAGATGATTGAATTCCCTAGCCAAACCTTACCTACTCCTATCCTTAAGCCCTTGCTCTCCTCTCCCTGTCCTCCTCACATCCTTCTCTCTTCCTCTTTCTCCTCTCTTCCTATTTTTCTTAAAACCGGCTCCTTGAAAAAAAACACTCAAAATGATGCATGTTGCCAAAAACAGTACTTTTGATTGAGTGGTGCAAATAAATCTAGGTCTCACCAGTTTAGGCATTTTAATTGCAGACCTTATAATCAACAATACTTTGGTTTAATAAACACCTGTATTCACCCACACAAAACAGTTTAATTGCTATTTAAACCTGTCATTTTTCATAAATATAGACCAGGACATTTTGTGTTAGATGGCTAGCTTATGAACATTTTATGTTTTTGACGATTTGTGTGTTTATTGTTGAAAACGTAAAATGTCCACTTGATAGCTAACGTTTTTATATAACGTTAGATAGATAGCTAGCTCGCATTGAATAGCTGACGTTAATAGTTCGCTTGGTATCAACCCACCATTCGGGTCATACTACTAGCTAGTTAGCTAACGTTAGCTAGCTGACATTTTCAAAATGAGCTCACTGACTGAAATTTTCAACAATAAACACATGAATCGTCAAAATAATACTGATTACATTAACTAGACTAGATATGCCAGTGATGCCACTGAGGTTTGAGGAAATTAGAAAGCAAAACCGCTTTTATTATCGATTGCTGAGTTTCTTGACAGCGTCCAGCATACCTGTAGTGTATCGCGATGAACGTCATTTGACAAGGATCTTTGACTAACGCAACTGGGTCAGGGGACCCTGCAGTCGCGCCTTCCCATTGGCTGTATCGGCAGTAGGCTGGACTTGGACTTGGGATTATCGAAACAGCGAGCAATACCTTTGCCCTATTGGTTGATAGAGCTCGCAATGGAAAACTGTAGGATTTTCGAAAAACTGCATGTCACAGTCTGGTGGTAGTGACCAGACCCCTAGCCTAAGTTTGGTTTTAATATTTAATGGTTTTCTACTTTTACCTTTTCTACCTTTGTTTTAAGATAAAATTGTTTTATTTTGTGCAGATATGAAAGCAACTTATACCTCGCTAGCTAGGAAGACAGTTAGCCAGCAAATGTTCATAGCAATGGCTTAATTTTAGTTAGCTAGCTCACTCATAAGCGATCTTACAGGCAGGTACAGACAATAAACATGTGTTTAAACTTTTTAACAGGGACATGCTGACATTGAGTCGGCTTCACATAGTCTAATTAATTCAATTAGGCTACGCAGTCATTAAATCAGACAACGCAGGGTGATGGGGTGGAAAAGTGAAGTTAGGCAAAGGCGCCAGCCAGTGGACTACATTAACTGTAACAACGTGCATTGTCAGAAAATTAGCTGTGGATTGTGAAATAATCTGCAGGGGACAGAGGTGACAGGTACTGGAAGTGCGTGGGATATGTCCCCCGCATACCCCGCATCCGTTATGAGGCACCGTTCTGGACAAAAGTCGTTTGAAAAACACGAGAGGAAACAAACTACTTTTGCGCAAGAGAGATCCATTTATACCGCGAGAAAGGTCCAGTTAGCTTGCAAGAGCAATAGAGTCATGACTATTTTCGTAGGCCAATTCAGAAGTGTCTTCCGCCATGGGTTCCCTCTGCAGATTCCCAATGCTTTTTCCCATAGGGATTTGAACCACACATGCAATAAATATAAGTATAAATATAACGTTACGCTAAAGTGAACTCCATTACTACAACAATCGGTCGCATTCAACCAATGTCACGTCACCTCCACTCAGAGCTGCCAAATTACCAGAGTTGCCAAAACTGATAATACGTATGCGACTTAGGCTTGTCCTTTCTGAAGTCGCAGGTTGCGTTTTTTTTGGGCTGGTTTTTAAAAAATCTGGGTGCTACTATTGTTCAAAGACATTAGCTAGCTTTAGATATTAATTTAGCTACTCCACCCCATCCGCAATCGCCCTACTGCCCTTTTGTTTAGGCGTGTTTTTTGACGATGAGGTTGTTTAACTGTCTCCTGAGAGTTGGCAACACTGCCATGAATGTTACCATTGCTTAGCAATGCTGGGTTAGCTAGCTATAGCAAGCTAATGATAGCTCATGACAAGTCATATTAACATTTAGCTAGCAAACTAGCGATAGCTTATGGCAAGCCATTTTAACTGTTATTCGACTTCCATACCTACCTTATTATTCCTAACTAATGTTAGTTGTCCAATGTCCTAGCCCGCTGGCCATATGAGTTAGCTAGCTACGATTGCCTAGCTAACGTTAGCTGCCGTTTGTGCCAACTAGCTGGCCATAAGTCCTAGCCAGCTGCTAGCTAGGTCCTAAGTGCAGCTAGTTTAACTAGAACGTTTGTTTTGCTTACAAAATAAAATGTAGCCGCAAACAGCAGCTTTCTAGGCAACTGTGGTGGTTAGCTAAGTCATATATGGCCAGCTAGCTAGGAAAATAGGCAGCTAATTATGACTAATAAGGTAGCTAGCTATGAAAGTCAAATAAATATTAAAACGGCTTGCCATACTAGCTTGCTGGCTAGCAAGCTAATGAGGACCTTAGTTTTAAGTAGTATTCATTCATATTCTAGAATTTCATATAAAACAAGTTGATGTGGAAAAGTTTGAAAGGAGCACTGACACGACTAGCTACCTACACTTGATAGAGTATGACCTGCCACACTACTCTACCATCAGAATGCAGCCGAGGTGCATTCGGCTTGGCTGACACCACCCCCTCCCGGGAGAGGAAATCAGCACAAGCGTTAACGGATCCCGGCCGATGGATCACCCAGAACCGAAATGGCTGGAGAGCCAGATACCATCGGGTGATCCTGGAGTTTGTGTGCTTCATTCTGTGGAGCCACTGGACACGTTTTAATTTTCACAAATGCTGCCTGGCACTGTGCTGTCCACTGGACTGGATCAGGGGCTCCCTTTCCGGTTAGATCGGTCAAGGGACTAGCAAGACTAGAAAAGTGCGGAATGAACCGGCGATAATAGTTAGCTAGCCCCAGGAGCGACCTCACCTGCTTTTTTGACTTGGGTGGGTGACAGGCAAAGATTGCTGTGGTCTTATCCACCAAATGACTGACCCACCCCCCTCCCCAGAGGAACCCCAGATACCGTTCTGCCATCCGTCCAATTGCACACTTACCGGGATTTGCAGTGAGCCCCGCCCCTCTCAGAGTCTTCACGACGGCTCGTAAATGCTGCATATGCCTCTGCCAATTGTTATTATGGATGAGGATGTCATCTAAATATGCAGCGGCATATGCAGCATGTGGTCTTAATAGCCTGTCTATCAGATGCTGAAAGGTAGCGGGCACCTCAAGCAAACCGAACGGAAGGGTTAACAAATTGGTGCAATCCGAAAAGAGTGGAGAAAAACAATTTTTCCTGGAGACAAGGGAATCTGCCAGTAGCCCTTGGTTAAATCCAGTATCGAATAATATCGAGCAGTGCCCAACCGATCCAGTAGCTCATACACCCGAGGCATAGGATAGGCATCAAGTTTCGAAACTGCATTTACCCTTCGGTAATCCACACAGAAACGAACAGACCCACCGGGTTTAGGAACAAGCACAATGGGGCTACACCAGTCACTGTGAGATTCCTCTATTACCCTCATGTCCAGCATTTTGCCCAATTCTTCCTGAACCACTTTATGTTCAGGTAGTCTATATGGGCGACTTCTAACTACAGTGCCCGGGGGGTATGTATGTGGTGTTCTATAAGGTCTGTCCTTCCTGGTAGGGGTGAGAACACATCACACTCTTTCTGCAACCGAGCTACCTCTGCCTGCTGCGTCACAGTCAGATGGCTGTCAAATGGCCGGTGCCCTGTGGGAAAACATACTTTCGTCAGGAGCCTCGTGGATGTATCTGGGTCGATGTAACAGCCCATGTATTTTTTATCGCTGTGATGCATGGTGAAGTGGTGTGATTTTTGAGTATGAGGAGTTGCGGAATGGAGTATTTCAGCGTCATGCCAGATTCGGAAGATGATAGCCTGGAGTCGCTTGCCAGTAGCCACAAACTTGTTAACCAGAGATGGAGAAGTGGCAGACATGACAGGATAGCCCACAGCATGGCAGGAGATCAGGGCTGAATGGGAGAGTTGTGCTGATCGTGGAGGAAACGGAAAACTGCAGGAGTGCAGAGAATCAAGGTAGGAGAGAGGAGGCAGTCTGGTCGACAAGCAGTAAGAAGCTAGCTGCAAGCTAATTGCTAAGTGAAGTGGCGACTAGCTGCCAGCTAATCGTAGAGAGAGACAGCGGTCACAGCCAACAAGGGCTAACCGCAACAGGAACAGCAACAGGGATGTCCGGGGGAGACCTCACAGTAGCAGTGATGGCGCTGGGCAGAGACGGGAGTATGCGGGCCGCTGAACAGCAGGGAGCTGGCTGCCAGTTACTGGCTGCCGGCTAGCTTGAAGGCTGCTAGCTAACCAGCTAACTAATAGGAGAGCGGTCACAACCAACAAGGGCTAACCGCGTCGCGACAGCTGAGGGGTTGTCCAGTAGCAGTAGTAGCGTTGGGCAGTGGTAGAAGGGAGGATACAGTAATCTGCAGCAAGGTCCAGAACTTTGCAGGGACGGGTGCAGGTAAAACAGTTCGTAGAGTTGGTTATGGGTGGATGGTGCTGGAAGACACTGATAATACTGCTTGCAATGAATAGATAGTTTCTCTTTGTTCTTGCAAAATAAAAAATATATTAAAAAAGTAGGTTGATTTGTCTGTGTATGATTCAAGAGTTATGGTTATCCATAATTTTTACCTGTAGTCACACAACATAATTATGGGGTAGACGTAGCCTTAATGGTGTTCCTGACTTTATCTTTAGAGCTACAGCCATATATTACCACTCAAATTAAAGCTTAGGATGTTGGGCAGTTTTCTATAGCCATTAGAACCATGTTGTTTTTCAGCAAATACTTACAAATTGGGGATATTTGCTAGACGTTTTTCTTTGCTTTTTTTATTTTTTGCAAAATCTCGCAAGCAGTACCTAGTGGATTGGGACGGCTATGGCCCTGAGGAACGCTGCTGGGTCCCGTCCAGGCACATTTTGGATCCGTGACTATCCGATGCCTGTAGGTGTGCATTAGACATTATTTATTAGGAGTTTGTTTTCGTGTTTGCACTTTCTTTTCCTTGCCTTGGTTTTCCCCGTCCTCTCTGATGCAGTAACCTTTTTTACATTTTCTCGTTCTCACCTCTTTATTATTGCTCATTCATTAATTGAGCTAGAGGCCTTTCCTTTTCTCCTATTTCCTGCTTGAGTCTGCGAGCTTTTCGCCCACTTTTCTGAGTTGCTATACTTTGGCTGTACGCCAGGAGTAACTTTCCTTTTCTGTTTATTTTCTCTGCTCCGTTCGCAGAGTTTTAATTTCTGTCCCCTTTTTGTGGTACTCCATTCCTGGAGTGCTTTGTGATCCCCTCATGGTCGCGTCTGGTCCTCCGACCCAGCCACCTCACAGTACACAAAAGCCTTTATGGAGGTACCAGCGACCCCACCAGGGATAGCGCAAGTGCTGGCTATGCAGCACGGTGCTCTGGCCTCTCATGAGGGGGGCATCCGTGCCCTCCAGGTGCAACAGCAGGTTATGTTTGCTCATCAGGGCTAACTAATGGACCAGCTGCACCGCCAGGAGGACTGCCTGCGTGAGTTGGCATACAACCTCCGCTCACTGGCGGTCGCAGCTGAACCCACTCACTGCCAGGGAACCTAAACTCCAACTTCCCCTCCGGTATAACGAGGAGTCGGGGAAGTGTTGGGGCTTCCTATCACCGTGCTTAATTTTTTTTAAGGCTCTACCCTCATGTTTCGCCTCTCACAATTCCCGGGTAGCCTTTGTGTTGTCACTGCTCACCGGTACCGCTCTCACCTGGGCAGATCCCTTAATTTGGGCTAATGCCACTGTCATGAGAGATGTGGATAGTCTGATAAAAGAGATGGTGTTGGCCTTCGACTATAACATTTCTGGTCAGGAGGCGGCCATGAGACTAACCCGTCTCCGCCAGGGCAACAATATGGTAGCAGGCTTTTCTATCGTGTTTCAAGCACTGGCAGGGGAAACAGGGTGGTCTGAGGGTCCCCTGATGTCGTTATTCATTTAATGCGTTGTCGGATTCCCATTAAAGACACCATGGCAGTGCTCGAACTGCCTGCTACGTTCGATGCCCTGGTTACCACGGCTATCCGCATCGATAACCATGTCAGGGAGCGCGAGAGAGAGAAGTGAGAGGACAGATTGCTCGACACGCAAGGGACACACGAGAGCTCAGTGTCCCAAACTGACAGGAAATGGGGGGGGGGTCTCGCTAGGGGAATGAGGGACCCTAGTGAGACATGATAGTACAGGCCCCCGCACCTTTCTGCCAATTCAATTGCTCTGGAATCAGCGCTCAATGAAAACCGATACATTTATTGATTCCGGAGCAGTCGAGTGTTTTATTGATGCAAAATGGGCCTTGGAGCATAAAATGCCAGTTCATCGCCTCACTCAACCCCATTTTATCACGGCTCTCAATGGGCCTCGTTGCACTCCGGTACGGTTAATGAAACCACAGGGCTGATTTACATGTGTGCGGTTTTCGGGGATCATTCGGAGCACATCCGGTTCTTTCTCATCGATTCCCCGGCTTATCCCCTGGTTTTGGGGCATTCCTGGCTAGTGCAACACGGTCCACACATTAATTGGGGTAGTACTGGCGTCACTGGCTCGAGTGGACCGAGCACCCCTTCACTGTGTGGACGGACCACAAAAATCTGGAGTACATTCAGGGCGGCAAGTGAAGTAATTTGCAGCAGGCCCGCTGGTCCTTGTTCTTCGCCCAGGTTTAACTTCCTGCTAACCTATCATCCGGCTTCCAAGAATGTTAATGTTAAACCGTGATTCTGGTGGTCGTGGACAGAGTGCCCAAGTTACATTACATTACATTACATTCATTTAGCAGACGCTTTTATCCAAAGCGACGTACAGTAAGTGCATACAGAGACATCATCAAGATCACTACAGAACAGACAAGACAAAGCACATCCTTCCCATAATGTAGCAGCTATCCCTAGTAATGGACATTGACTGTAGTTCACAGTAAGCTGTGGGTAAATCAGCAATACTACACTTCTATTCTTTATTAGGAGTTTGTTTTGGCGTTTGCACTTTCTTTTCCTTGCCTTGGTTTTCCCCCTGTCCTCTCTGAGGCAGTAACCTTTGTTACATTTTTTCGTTCTCACCTCTTTATTATTGCTCATTTGTTAATTGAGCTAGAGGCCTTTCCTTTTCTCCTATTTCCTGCTCGAGTCTGCAAGCTTTTGGCCCGCTTTTCTGGGTTGCTATACTTTGGCTGTATGCTGGGAGTTATTTTCCCTTTCTGTTTATTTTTCTCTGCTCCGTTCGCAGAGTTCTAATTCCAGTCCCCTTTTTGTGGTACTCCATTCCTGGAGTGCTTTGTGATCCCCTCATGGTCGCGTCTGGTCCTCCGACCCAGCCACCTCACAGAGACGAAACAACATGAGGAAACACATATCAGGTGCGGGAAGTGGAGACACGAAATGGGGAAAAGGGAAAACACGGAACGGAATACACATACAGAAAACACATAGAAACGAAAAACCAGGAAATCAAGACACAAAGGCACGGGACGTGACAGAAACGTCCTTGTCCACCTCTGCCCGACAGTAGGCTCATTCTTTAGGATGAACAAAAGCCATGATTGTTCATGAAAAAAGAGGCTTAAAACATTATAGTTTCGAGCGTAAGCACAATAGACTATTACTGATGTTATTGTTTCCCATATCATTCAGTTTGTTTGTTAGGAAATGCAATTCCTTCAAAGCTTAACATTAACCCATGTCCTTTCAAAAAAAAAAATATTCATTTCGCGTATGTAGCCTATGCTATATGTCACATTTAGCCTATTCATACAGTTGAATGCATCCGACAAATAACTCCAGTTCATACAGTTGAATGCAACCTGAAAAAAAATGTAATAAAAATAGTTGGCTCTCTCACTATGGGGTGGTAGACCGCCACCCTCTAGGGGGGTTCGGGGGCATGCCCCCCGGGAGAAACATTTTGTAAATCTTAACAGTTAAATGCAATTATATTTCAGCCATAATTTTACAAACTTTTTCCTGAGCAGAAGTGGGAACCGCAGGCATTCAAACTGTATGACTGAGAAAGAATAATCTATTTATGTGAATTGGCTGTCTTTTACCGATGCAATTCATGTTTTAGGCTATTATAGGCTACTATTTTCTTAGGCTATATATTTCATGTCTGAAATAGGCTACAGTGTCCATTAAAACAGTAGGCTACCATTTTAAGTGCAAAAACAAGCTCTGAGACAAGAACAATCTGTTAGATACCCACTGACAGATGATACAGCTGTGCTTTAATTATTCGCCTCTTGTTTTGTCTCTGACATTTGTTCAGAGCTAGAGTTTCGCTACCAGTTTATTTTTCTCGCACTGCTTAATTCTGCGAGTTCGCCCATTCTGTGGGCTGTTTTATTTTTGGCTCACGCCAGGATTATTCTCCCTTTATTTTTGCATCTGCCTACAAGGAAGGATCAGCGACTCCCTTAGATAAGGATCAGATGATAGCTGCCCAGGAAGAAACCATTAGGGCTCTCCAGGGTCAGCAGCAAGCTATTTTAGACCAACAAGCGCAATTAGCTAACCAAATGCGTGTTCAGGAGGGCTGGTTCCGGGAGCTGAGAGTGTTCGCCAACTCACAGCCGCCTCAACACCTCCAGTTCCACAAGCACCCACTCCCAAGGTTCTTCTCCCCTTGCCCGATTTGTTTTCCTTGAGGAAACCTAAGCTCCAGCTGCCTCTCCGTTATGACGGAGAGACGGGCAAATGTCGCAAGTTTTTAACTCAGTGCATCATATTTTTTAAGGAGGATTCACAGGAGGCCCGTGCATCGTTCATTCTCTCGCTTCTCACCGGTACCGCCCCTCCGTGATGCGGATAAGCTGATGGATGAGATGGCATTAGTCTTTGACCATGACGTCTCCGGTCAGGAGGCCGCCATGCGACAAACCCGTCTCCGCCAGGGCAGCGATTCCGTAGCAGGTTTTGCCATCACGTTTCGAGCACTGGCAGGTGAAACAGGGTGGTCTAAGGGTCCTTTGATTTCGCTATTCACTAATGCATTATCCGACACTATTAAGGACGCCATGGCAGTACTCGAACCGCCTGCTACCTTCGATGCTCTGGTATCCACAGCTATCCGTATCCATAACTGTATTCGGGAGTGAGAGCATGAGAAACAAAGAGGTGACAGGCGAGAACGGTCCAATTGCTATTTCTCTCCTCTTTCGGCAACACCCCCAGTTTTTTCCCTGCATATTCTCCTTCTAGTTGAGATGAGCCCATGCAGGTAGACGGCACCTCTCTGCGTGATTCTAAATGACCTAAATTGTGTGAGGAGTGGTGTTGCTACTGCAGGTGCAGGGGACACTTAAAGGAGCAATGCCCTAAATTGGAGGGAAACAGGGCGCCTCGCTAGAGAGACCGGGATCTTTAGCGAGACATGATGTTGTTTTTTCTCTGACTTTATTAACCTCTTAATACCAAGGGCAAAATATACCAATTCTCGCCTGTTTTTACTAGTGACCAACAAAGTTGTTTATCTCAAAAACTGTAAAGGCTACAAATATGGTTCATAACTTTTATTAAAGCAGAGAACTACACTATTATGACTAAGCAGTCATACAAGAGCTATGGAGGAAATAACTCCTCTTTGTGATTCCTCAATATGCTGCCTATCTCTGCTAAAAATATGGTGTCAATATCTCAAACCATTCAAATTCTTTTTTTCAGGTGAACCATTTCTGTTACCAAAGTTGGCACAAATTGTGCCAAATTGTGCAAAATGGCAAGGTTCCAGAAAAGTCTCAATATGATTTCTCTTTTTAAGTTTTACAATAAAATTTGATAATTGGCAATAAAAGTTCATTTTTAGATGTGTTTTTGGTGTGTTTCATATTACACAACTAACTAGCCTACCCGTGGTCCCCAAAAAGCTCTCCAAACCCATGTAGCAGCAGTGAATCTTGTATTCCACCAGAGCCCCATTAGCCAGAAATGAGTCCAGGTATATGCAAACGGGATCAAATGTTCACCAGTTTCCAAGATAAAATAAACCCCTGCATAATAATCAACAACAAACTCATCCTCGTGTTATCTCTCCCTCATGCTACGTCATGCATAAATTGCTCATTTGTTTACCTGCATAGCCTGCTGTACTGCATACAGAACAATTTACTAATGTGGAACAATAACTACTAAACAAACACTTCAGATGGCATTTCATCCAAAAGAAACTCGGAACAGCTCGTCTCAGACACAGATAGATAGCCAGCTGCTATGTGTACTTTTGCTGGCTAGCTTGCCATTGTTACAATATAGTAATGTTAGCTATATTCATTTAATTCAGAGGGATTCCTTTTATACATAACACTGAATTTGCACTGGTATACCAGCAAAAAAATATGGTGTCTTACCACTCAGCGTCACTGAGACAACATCGCCAAAACATTTTCGGGCTAGGACCTGCTGCACGGAGAAATGCCTGAATAATCTAGACATAACTAACCAAAAACTGTATGGAAGAGACTGTAAAGTAAAAGGATGAACAGCCGCCGTTACCTAATGAATCATACTTTGCTAAACGGGATGTAGCTAGCTGCTACAAGCTAAAAACACTCTGCGCCATCTTGGTACAAACATTACATTTGGACGCCTCCTCCTCTTACGCGCAGCTGGATCTTCTTGAGTTCTGAGGGCATTGTGTTGAATGAGGGCTTCTCTGAAAGATAAGAGTCTTCGCTATTGGCTGGATTATTTGACAGACAGTTTAAAAACCCAATGGAAAGCAAATAACACTCGCAGTGGAGGCGGGTCGATGCAAGTTTTTTCCCACAGTTTTTTTGAGCTACCAGTCAAAGAAATACACCCGATTGATGACGGTTTTGCATATAACTGTGCAATACTAAAGATACTAAGCCACGGGATTGGTACTCCAGAAACTGGCTGAGTTTCACAACGCCAAACTAAACACAGCCGGACTACTCATAATGAAGTGCAGAAAAGCACAAGTCGGTTTAAAATGTGAAAAAAATTATGTACAGCCGTATGAAAGTTTTAAAGTAATTTTTCTTGAAGTCTAAAGATATAACAATTTTTCAAACCAAAGTTTTGTGAAATACAATTAAGCAGAACAGTTTTACCAGCACATTGTTTATGGTGTGAGATCAAGCTGCAATACATGTTTGCAAATTAGGTCGTTGTTTCCAACGTAATTTACAACGTTTTAACTCGACGTTTTGGGCTTAAAAACCACTTTCCCAGAAGGAATGGATATATCTTAAGGATATTTAATCAAAATATTGAGGTGAGCAGTTTATTATATATTATTAAATTAATGAAATTTATAATTTAATAATTTCCGTAACGCCCGCATTACCACTAGGGGGGTGTTTGGCAGCAAGAGGTTAAAGGTTCAGCTGCATTGGAATAAGTGCTCGACTGATGTTGAGGCGTTTATTGATTCTGGAGTGGTTGAATCTTTCATGGATGCTAAATGGGCTAAGGAACTAAATATTTCCATGTTCCGTCTCACTCGACCTTGCTTGGTTGCTACTCTGGACGGCTGTCCATTGGGGACGGGGACCATCAAAGAGACTACAGGTTTTTAAATATGTACGCTTCTCATGATAATCATTCGGAGTGTATCCAATTTTTTTTGGTTGACTCTCCTGCTTTTCCCCTCGTGCTGGGGCATTCGTGGCTGGTGCAGCACAGCCCTTATATTGACTGGGGTGGGGACAAGACCGTCATCCTCAGATGGAGTCCTCAATGCAGCTCTCATTGCCGGTTATCTGTTCCTCTCGCCTCCGGAGGGCGCAGAGTTCCCTCTAAACATTATTACGACAGCGACCTGGAGGACATTGAGTCGTTGTCTGATCAGCACAGTTCTGTTCTCTCCTCTGAGGATAAGGTGGAGAGTTTGGCTTGGGATTTCCTGGCTAACGAGGGTTCTCTGGAGGAATTTTCAGACTCTGTGTAACAGGTGTAAATCGTTACTGGATTCTCCTTCGAGTTTGGAGAGCAATAGGTTAGGAGGGACGCTGGAATTTCCCTTGCCCGCTCATGTACCTGGCAAGTATGCTGACCTCGCCAAGGTTTTTAGCAGACAACGCGCTTCCGTCTTGCCACCTCATAGGTCCCTATGACTGTGCTATCAATTTGTACCCGGGTACTGTTCCTCCCAGGGGCTCTTTGTACTCCTTATCCGCTCCTGAGAGTGCGGCTATGAGAGACTACATCAAGGAGCCACTGGATAATGGCTTTATCAGGCCTTCGACCTCACCGGCAGGGGCCGGATTTTTTTTTTTTGTTAAAAAGAAAGATGGGAGTTTGAGGCCATGTATAGACTACCGGGGACTAAATTACATTACCATAAAGAACCGTTACCCGCTTCTGCTCATGAACTCGGCTTTTGAGCGTCTCCAAGGGACGTCAGATTTTTTCTAAGCTCGATCTTCAGAACGCATACAACCTGGTGCGTTGTCCAGGAGGGTGATGAATGGTAAACGGCTTTTAATACTCAAAACTGACATTATGAGTACCTTGTCATGACTTTTGGGCTCACTAGCACCCCCTCTGTCTTTCAGGCGTTTGTCAACAATGTGCGCAAAGAGATGTTAGTGAAATTCGTGTTTCATGCATTTAGACGATATCTTGATTTTCTCCGCTAGTCTCTCTGAGCATATCATCCACGTCAAACAGGTGTTAAAGAGCCTTTTGGAGGCCCGATTATTTGTGAAGGCTGAGAAATGTGTTTTTTCATGTCAACTCAGTCTCATTTCTGGGGTTAATTGTGGCGGAGGGCAAGGCCCAGATGGATCCCAAGAAAGTTTCAGCCGTGAAGAATAAGAATTGGCCGACTCCGCTTTCCGTGAAGCAGGTACAGCATTTCCTTGGCTTTGCCAAATTTTACTGACGGTTTATCCGTAATTTTAGGGCGGTAGCTGCTCCTGTCACAGCCCTTACAAAGAAATCCTCTGGGTCGTGTTTTTTCTGGAATCCTAGGTGTAGGGAAAATACATTTCCTGCTTCAATGTTCTTGGATGGTCACCTAACACAATCAGCCTTACTCAATGATCAAGGGGGGTTAGAAACAAAGCCTGGTGACGACGGCACCGCTCGGGTGTGAGACGGGAATTAGCCAGCTTACCTAGGTGACAATAACCATTTGGTTCCCTCCCACACCACATGCAATGTCCATTTGTTTGCCTGTCACCCAATCGAGGGACAGGAACCTGCATTCTATGTCAGCATTTTATTTCAGGTTTGGGGTATAAAGCTTGTACCACACACAACACTATTTTGTGATTGAACTGCCTTACGATTACCCGGTATCTTTTATACTGTAATGAAGACTATTTTGCATTATAATTAAATTGCTATTGACCTAAACTTTGGAACTCCGAGTTGTACTTTACAAAGGACAGAATTCCTACATAGGGCTGAGGTGGCCTTTACGGAGGCTTAGTTCTGAACCCATTCTGATTACTCCCAACCCCTCCCTCCCCTTTGTGGTAGATGTGGATGCCTCAGAGCTGGGGGTGGGGGCTATTTTGTCTCAGCATTCTCCGCTAGATCACAAAATTGGTGGTGGATCACGTTTTTAGGGTTTAAGGCCTACCCCAAGATGTGGTGTCGGATCGTGGTCCGCAATTCGCCACTCTTTTTGGCATTCTTTTTTGCGCTCAGCTGGGGGTGTCCGTTAGTTTTTCCTTTGGTTTTCATCCAGAGACTAACGGCCAAACGGAACACACTAACCAGACATTGGAAAACACTCTCTGATACCTGGCCACCTCCAAGCCCACCTCTTGGAGTCGCCACCTCACCTGGGCGGAGTACACGCACAACACCCTGCGCAATGCTTCCACAGGTCTTTCTCCCTCAGGTGGGGTACCAACCCCCCTTGTTCCACGAGCTAGAAGGAAATGTGGAGGTTCCGTCCACCTTTAAGATCACACGCAAAATAAACCCAATCACGGTGAGATTGCAACTTCCGCTTTCCATGCGCATTCACCCTACGTTCCACGTGTCCCGGTTGAAACCGAGTTTCGAGTATCATCCTGTTTGATAAAGGACGTTTCATTTTGTTTGTTTGTTCGGGAGTTTTTGTCCCGTTTTTCATTTCTAGTGATTGCTCACTTGCGTGGGAAATTTTTTGCATCCTTTTCTGGTCGCGTCTGATCCTCCTACCCGACCCTCCCCTTACATAAGGACGCTGAAAAATCTCCTTCACAAGTCAAAAGACCCCTACCTCGCTCTGATGGCATACTGAGCGTCACCCCTGGCTAATGGTCACAACCCAGTTGAACTGCTTATGGGCAGTAAGATTCACACGACCGTCCCTGTCATCCCATCCACCCTGGACCCAGGGTGGACGGATATCACCAAGTGGAAAAAATGGGAACAGCAGAGCAGGCAGCAAAGCGGGAAAACTTTCAACAGAAGACACCGGGCACGTGACCTATCACCTTTGACCCCTGGTAACTACGTTTGGGTGTAAGACACCAAGCCAAAAGGTACTGTTGTGACAGAGACAGACGCACCGAGGTCATACCTGATCGACACCCCCAGAAGGCTTCTACAGTGCAACCGCAGCTATCTGGTAACAACACCTGTGGCACCAGAAACATCTACCAACTCACCTGACCACGACACTTAAGATGAGTCTACTGAGCAGCAAGTTCTAGCTCAGACACACAGACCAGAGGTGGTCAAACGCTACCCTGCAAGACTGAGAAACCCACCAAAACGCCTGCTGCAACTTCTCAGTGGGTTTAAACACGTTACAATGGGGTAGGCAAAATATGTTTTGAATAAACAAAGACAAACCGAAAATAAACAAAAAGACATAAGCATATTATGCTCTGAGTTTCCTATTTTTAAAAAGGAGATTCACAGTTGAAGTCAGAAGTTTACATACACTTAGGTTGAAGTCTTTAAAACTAATTTTTTACCACTCCACAGATTTCATGTTTGCAAACTATAATGTTGGCAAGTCAGTTCAGGGTCATTCCATGTCAAATCAAACAGTTTTCTGAAAAGGTCCCGTATGACCCTCTCAGATTTTGCTGAAACTCCATCATAATAATCCATTGTGTGAAAAATGAACACACACAAAAAATTTGCCTCATACGACATGTCGTTTCCGAGATATGGCCTCCTGAAATTCGCTCAAAACCTCCGTCTTTCGTGCTCGCGAGTCGTGAAAACGCGCGAATGTGATTTTTTCAGACTTTGGAAGCTTATAACATGGGATTGGTAACAAATATAGAGCTGAAACTTCGTAGCCTAACTTACTTTCTTCCACATTGCATGAATATGACATCAGATTACTTGTACCCCCCTTCCCTTTTCAAGTTATATGCACCCAAAGTAGCCACTTTGTTCAGTCGCACATGTTTTTGGTGATTTTCGAGGTCACCCTGTGCCCATAGGAGTGGACATATACATCCCATATCACAGATGTATTCTCTATAGGTGTATGTCTATGGTCACAAGCACGTACAGGCTAATCAATTCATTTGTAAAGGAATGACATCCATCCAAAGTTGTGTCCGGGTGAAAAAAAGTTTTAAAAAAACAACCGTCCGTCTTGTCAATGGATCACCATGTGGACAGTTAAAACTTTTTCTGAAATTTACACCAGTTAAACAGATATATTAGGTCTACTAAAATCAACCAAATTTCAGTTTTGGTACTCAACTCATTCATGGTTAGATAGCATTTTGAAAAGTACACATATTTTAACATATCGGGAATTCATATAAGTCTTAAGAGCTACGTTACTACTTAAAAGTGTCAAATTATGTATCAGACATCAAACAGAATAGTACATGTACTTTAAACCATACACTGATAATGTCAGATAATGTCACTCCACTACTCCATGCCAATAGTTTTATGTCCTCTTGTGACAACTCGGTTGCAGCCATCAAACCCCTTTCTCTTCTAAAGGTTGTTTTGTGGCAAGCATCATTTAACACCAAACCAATGCTGCAGTCTGACATGGAAGATGTCCCTGCCATTTTGAGGAGTTTATGAATACTGCTTCCAAAATAAGTGTTATTGCATTGTAGGCCTAGGAAACAAAACTATGCATGGTACAGTAACAGCAGCACACACATGTTTCGCAGTTAGTAAATAAATATAGTTGGGATGTATTCTGTAATCGACGAGGCTCACTGACGGGATCTCAATTCTTGAATGATAGAGCTAGAATGAAATGGACCAAATATTGTTGCCTGGTAATGGGAAATCCCATCATTGCGTAATAGGTTATCCCTGTATTTACCTGACATGGGAAAATCCCACATCTAACCTTAACTCTAGGCCCTAGGGGGCATCTTAACTTTATTGTACCTATCTCCTGTGATAAATATGCATGTTGTGATCAGACCTTACGCACGTAGATCGGCTGATTTCAAGTTTTGTATCCCAGGAAGTGTGCTGCAAAATTTGTATTTTTCAAAATGTGGTCTAACCATGAAGGAGTTGAGTACCAAAGCTGAAATTTGGTTCATGAGTAGATCTAATATATCTGTTTAACTGGTGTAAATTTCAGAAAAAGTTTTAACTGTCCACATGGTGATCCATTGACAAGACGGACGGTTGTGTTTTTGACTTTTTTTCACCCGGACTCAACTTTGGATGGATGTCATTCCTTTACAAATGAATTGATTAGCCTGTACTTGCTTGTGACCATAGACATACACCTATAGATAATAGATCTGTGATATGGGATGTATATCTCCACTCGTATGGGCACAGGGGTGACCTCGAAAATCACCAAAAACATGTGTGACTGAACAAAGTGGCTAATTTGGGTGCATATAACTTGAAAAAGGAAGGGGGTACAAGTAATCTGATGTCAAATTTTGCAATTTGACAGAAGAAAGTAAGTTAGGATACCAAGTTTCAGCTCTATAGCTGTTACCAATCCCATGTTATAAGCTTCCAAAGTCTGAAAAAAATCACATTTGCGCGTTTTTCGCGACTCACGAGCGCGAAAGACGGAGGTTTTGAGCAAATTTCAGGAGGCCATATCTCGGAAACGACATGTCGTATGAGGCAAATTTTTTGTGTGTGTTAACTTTTCACACAATGGATTATTATGATGGAGTTTCATCAAAATCTGAGAGGGTCATGCAGGGACCACTGGTTGATTTGACACGGAATGACCCATCTACTTTGTGCATGACACAAGTAATTTTTCCAACAATTGTTTACAGACAGATTATTTCACTTTTAATTCACTTTATCACAATTCCAGTGGGTCAGACATTTACATACACTAAGTTGACTGTGCCTTCTAGAAAATTCTAGAAAATGATGTCATGGCTTTAGAAACTTCTGATAGGCTAATTGACATTATTTGAGTCAATTGGAGGTGTACCTGTGGATGTATTTTAAGGCCTACCTTCAAACTCAGTGCCTCTTTGCTGAGCAAGGAAGAAACCACTACTCCAAAACCGCCATAAAAAAGCCAGACTACAGTTTGCATCTGCACGTGGGGACAAAGATCTTACTTTTTGGAGAAATGTCCTCTGGTCTGCTGAAACAAAAATTTAACTGTTTGGCCATAATGGCCATTGTTATGTTTGGAGGAAAAAGGGTGAGGCTTGCAAGCCGAAGAACACCATCCAAACTGTGAAGCACAGGGGTGGCAGCATCATGTTGTGGGGGTGCTTTGCTGCAGGAGGGACTGGTGCACTTCATAAAATAGATGGCATCATGAGGAAGGAAAATTATGTAGCAACATCTCAAGACATCAGCCAGGAAGTTAAAGCTTGGTCGCAAATGGCTCTTCCAAATGGACAATTGCCCAAAGCATACTTCCAAAGTTGTGGCAAAATGGCTTAAGGACAACAAAGTCAAGGTAGTGGTATAAGGAACAAGGTATAAGGTATAAGGACATCGCAAAGGCATGACCTCAATCCAATCGAAAATTTGTGGGCAGAACTGAAAAAGCATGTGCGGGCAAGGAGGTTTACAAACCAGACTCAGTTACACCAGTTCTGTCAGGAGGAATGGGCCAAAATTCCAGCAACTTAGAAGCTTGTGAGAAGCTTGTGGAAGGCTACCCGAAACGTTTGACCCAAGTTCAACAATTTAAAGGCAATGCTACCAAATACTAACAGAGTGTATGTAAACTTCTGACCCACTGGGAATGTGATGAAAGAAATTAAAGCTGAAATAAATAATTCTCTCTACTATTATTCTGACATTTCACATTCTTACAATAAAGTTGTGATCCTACCTGACCTAAGGTGTATGTAAACTTTCGACTTCAACTGTATATTGGTTTTTGAAGGCAAAACTAGACTACTTGCCCCCCAGTGCGTTGAAACCACCAAACTATATATAAAACTAGAAACCACAAGCTGGATCTCTCCCATTCATTCCGTTGAAGCCAGCATTCTCCGCCCATTTTACCAAATCCCGCCCACTCTGGGCCAGTTTGCACCATTTCCTTGAGGATTGTGGGTAGCCTCTGCAGCCAATCACGGCTCTCTTCACTCACGGTGTCCGTTGTGGTCCAAAAATCGCGGCACCCAGCAGTATGATAATGTCAACGGAGAGTAGATGGTAGAGTAGCCTAAAGAAACGTAATGTTATAGTATAGTCTTTTTTTATAACCTAGCAAGCTACATTCATAATATAAGTAAATACGTGATTAGCAAATTTATGTAATAGCATGTGTCTTGGTGAATGAAGGCTATTTTGAATAAACAATCTGTCCTGATTTAGTAATTCATCATTACAGAAAGATTTTAAACTATACTTATTTGACAACATTTTTACAAGGATATCTTAAAGCCCACTCGGTAACTTTGGTTCCTAATCCACAAAAATTATGCGCGTGGCAACTATAACAGTTTGGTGGTTCAGCTGGGCAATGAAAATGCAAACAATTAAGCCAAGTTGTTTTTGTCCAAACATAAGGAGAAAAACAGCTAAATTTGTGTTTTATACGACAGCTACATATATACAGCAAATGACTAATACAGCATGAAAATTGCAACTAGCCTATGCGGTAACGTTATTTATGCTTCCTCCAGTGCTAGGTAGTCAGAGCTATGACAACCTAGTGAATTGTCCAAGAGGCTTTTGTATTAGTATAGTGAAAAATGAAGCACCTGAAATCTGCTCCCCAAAACTGTAAAGTTAGCTAACGTTACTACAGATTATCATCTCTTCAACTGTAGCTAACGTTAAATCGGTTGATTGCAGTGTAATTTACACATAACCTCCTTGGTTTATCAGCTTAAATGTCCCTGACCGACGATTATTTGCAGTTAACTTAGCTAGATAGCTATTTTATCTAGCTTGTAGCTAACGTTAGGCTACCTATCGAAATTATTTAGAAACATTAAAGACGCTTTCTGACACAGCAGGGGGTATAGGCTACCTAAGCAGCATTTCTTAACTGTATACCACGACTGCACAGAGAAAAAAACATCCCAATTCTGGAATACGGACTGAAGTAAAAAGAGCTGTTCTCGGTTTTAGTATGTACAGTTAGCTATCCAGCTAACAAAGTAATCCTACTTTGCAGGACGTTAGGTATGTTATTGAACATCTGAGTTACTTACCACCAATACGCACATGTTTCTGAAAATAATTTTCATCCTGGCTGACCGGAGCCAAGACTGTTGTGTTTTATGTGCTTCCCACCGAACTATATATCTCTGCAGCTGTCAAAGACACTGTTCATTTAAAATAAAGTAAAAGGTAAAGGCAAATGTGTGTAATACCATGTATTGGTGAATAAGGGCTATTTTGAATAATATAATTCTCTCTTCAACTGTATATAACCTAGGCTGACCAGACGTCCTCCTTTTCCCGGACATTTCTTCTTTTTGGGACCGAAAATATCTGCCAGGCGGGATTTCTAAATTCCTAAAATGTTTTAGGATTAGGATTTCCTTGTTCCATAGACCATATATAAACAAACAAATAGCCTAGTATTATGTTCATAATGCCCGCCTAACCCGGTCCTCTTTTTTTGAAATCCAATGATATGGTCACCCTATATAACCTCCTTGAATTATATCATGTCCCTGACCGACGATCGATTGCTTGCAGTTAGCTAACGTTAGCCAGCCTATGCTGGAAACTAGGAGAGCAATCACCAAACTATAATAGTTTGGTGATAGCAATAGCTAGCTAGTTAGCCAAGAGTTAACTAAATAACCATCTTATCCTCTAGCTAGCTTGTAGCGTTACCTATCTAAACTAATTAAAAACATTAAAGACACTTTCGGACACAGCAGGACTTAGGTATCTTATTGAATATCAAGTGTGAGTTGTACCAGTTGTACTATGAAAGTTTAACTTTTTGAATGGAATTATGAAAAAAAAAAAAACTTTTCCATGATATTCTATTTTTTTGGAAAGGATCTGTATATATACAGTCAAGCCGGAAAGTCTGAACACTCCTTTCACCTTCTCCACGTTTTATTACGTTACAGACTTATACTACAATGGATTGAGTTCATTTTTTGCCTCAAACATCTACACACAATAGCCAATAATGACGAAGTGAAAAAAGGTTTTTAGAAAATATGCAATTTTATTTTACTGACAAAAATAGGTTATTTAGGGGTTACATATCTGTACACACCCTTAGCCTAATACTTGGTTGCTGCACCTTTGGCAGCGATTACAGCTTCAAGGCGTCTTGAGAAAGAAGCTACGAGCTTGGCACACTTGTTTCTGGACATTTTTGCCCATTCCTCTTGGCATATCCTTGCAAGCTCCGTCAGGTTGGATGGGGAGCATTGGTACACAGCCATTTTCAGCTCTTTCCACAGATGTTTAATTGGATTCAGGTCTGGGCTCTGGCTGGGCCAGTCAAGGACATGCACAGACTTTCTCCGAAGCCACTCCTTTGTTCTCTTGGCTGTGTGCTTCGGGTCGTTGTCATGTTGGAAGGTAAACCTTCGCCCCAGTCTGAGGTCCAGAGCGCTCTGGAGCAGGTTTTCTTCAAGGATCTCGGTGTACTTAGCTGCATTCATCTTTCCCTCTATCAGGACAAGTCACCCCGTTCCCGCTGCTGAAAAACATCCCCACATCATGATGCTGCCACCCGCCATGCTTCACTGTAGGGATGGTATTAGCCAGGTGATGAGCGGTGCCTGGTTTCCTCCAGACGTGACGCTTGGTATTCAGGCCAAAAAGTTAAAATTTTGGTTTCATCAGACCAGAGAATCTTGATTCTCATGGTTTGAGAGTCCTCTAGGTGCCTTTTTGGCAAACTCCAAGCGGGCTGTGATGTGCCTTTTACTAAGGAGGGGCTTCCGTCTGGCCACTCTACCATAAAGGCCTGATTGGTGGAGTGCTGCCTGGATGGTTGATCTTCTGAAAGGTTCTCCCATCTCCACAAGGATACGCTGGAGCTCTGTCAGAGTGACCCTTGGGTTCCTGCTTACCTCCCTGGCCAAGGCCCGTCTTCCCCGATTGCTCAGTTTGGCCGGGCGGCCAGGTCTAGGAAGATTCTTGGTGGTTCCAAACTTCTTCCCTTTACGAATGATGGTGGCCACTGTGCTCTTTGGGACCTGTAAAGCTGCAGATATTTTTCCGTACCCTTCTCCAGATCTATGCCTTGACACAATCCTGTTTCTGAGGTCTGCAGATAATTCCTTTGACCTCATGGCTTGGAGTTTGCTCTGACATGCACTGTCAACTGTGGGACCTTATATAGGCAGGTGTTGGCAATCCCCAATCATGTCCAATCAATTGAATTTATCACACGTGGACTCCAATTAAGTTGTAGAAACATCTCAAGCAGTATCAGTGGAAACAAAATTCACCTCAGCTCACTTTTGGGTGTCATATCAAAGGGTGTGCACACTTGTGTACATATGATATTTTACATTTAGATTTTTAATAAAATTAGCACAAATGTCTAAAAACCTGTTTTCACTTTGTCATTATGGCCTATTTTTTGTAGAATTTTGAGACAAAAAATGAACTAAATCTATTGTAGAATATGTCTGTAACGTAATAAAACGTGGAGAAGGTGAAAGGAGTGTTCAGACTTTCCGGCTTGACTGCATATATATATATATATCAGAGGAGGTTTCTCTAAGACAACAGGTGAAGCAGTGCTTCACCTAAAAAAATAAAAGAACATGCATAGCACACACAACACATCTTTATTTAATATTGAATTATCATCACAACTACCATTTCCCTTGTGAAGCTAAAAAAAAAAAGCGCCTCGATTCAAAAATGTGCCTTGTATCGTGAAAAACAGCGCCACCCCTAGACTTTTAAAAGGAACTTCAGTGAAGCACTGCTTACTAGACCATTGGAAATCAATGGGGGACTTTATAAAATATGATTGGATAATTGTGGATTATGACGCATTTTTTTAGCCCACCCGTGAAGCACTGCCTCACTAATGTATTTCAATCATGCGTGTTCTTGTGCGCGTTCTCGTCCTGATGATTGACATAATGTCTAACCATACAGAACAGGAGTTCATTTGTCCAGCAAGATATAATCATCCTACCCGGCAATTTTCCCTGTTGGTAGTAGAGACGTTAGTGTGTTACTGTATTGGAGAGAGAGAGAGAGAGGAGAGAGAGAGAGAGAGAGAGAGAGAGAGAGAGAGAGAGAGAGAGAGAGAGAGAGAGAGAGAGAGAGAGAGAGAGAGAGAGAGGAGAGAGAGAGAGAGAGAGAGAGAGAGAGAGAGAGATGAGAGAGAGAGAGAGAGAGAGAGAGAGAGAGGAGAGAGAGAGAGAGAGAGAGGAGAGAGAGAGAGAGGAGAGAGAGAGAGAGAGAGAGAGATTTATTCAATTTATTCAATTTTTATGGTTGTGGCGTTGTCAGCGGTGATTATATTGTAAATAGTAAAAAATTGTATCGGTGTTGTAGCGTTATCTTTTTTGTCATTAAGCGATCTCAATATTTTTTTTGACCTCAGCTAGTTAATTGCTAACGTGATTTAGCTAGCTGACGTTAGCCAAAACTAGCTCACTTTTTGAAAAGGTAGCTTTTTCCATTTAATTTGGCTCCAGTTGGAAGAAAATTGAATCTGCGAATGTAACGTCAAACATCCTGGATCGGATTCTGCGGGATTCTTTTCAGTCGTTAAACTACGAAGAAAAACTGCGAGTGAAGGCCGAGGGAAGACCGAAGCCTCCTATCAATTTGGTCCAGCGAGTGGGCTCGGTGAGTCGGAGTTTTAAAGTACCACGGTATGACAAGGTGGAGTGGCTAACTGGTAGCTTGCTAACGAACCGTCTGTATTGCTGGCCATTTGTTCAAGTGTGCTGCTGCAGGAGATTTATGTTCAAAGTTTGCGAGAGATGGCTTTGAGGATTTACGTAATTTCGACAGATCTGTTAAGATTCATGGGAAATCGAAGGAGCATGTCAGTGCAACCGTGCAGTTGAGTCTTTTGGGAAATGTGAGAATCGAGCATTTAATTGATGAAGGTGCACGTATCCAATTAGCAAAGCACAATGAAATGGTGCGGAAAAATCGTGACATTGGTTGATGCGATTGCATTCTTGGGTCGTCAGGAGCTGGCATTTAGGGGGGCATGACGAGAGTGAAAATTCTGATAACAGAGGAAAATTTTGGTCAGCAGCCGCCACTGATATATATATATATATATATATACACACACATATATATATATATATATATATATATATTATTATTTTTGTATATCCTAGGTTACGAATATCATAATTGGTCGTCCCTTATGTAATTTATTGTTTTTCTTAAATAATATTTATTTTACACAAAGGATATTTGAAATATTTATCCCGGGTTTGGTTAAAACGTTGATCCAACACCTCAGCTATCGCATAGCCTACTCCAGCTCAAACTTCTTTTTTTTAGCCTAAAGTTATTCTAAAATATCTCTAGCCCGCCCTGGTTCTCTTCTTAAGTCTGATGCTAAGTCGCCCTGGAGATAGTGGGCGGGACAAAATTGTTCGTTTTGGTCGAGAAATCACATGTGATACTTTTTGGAAACGATTTTAAGAAGTTGCCACTTTGTAGGCTATTTGTGCAGCTATAAGCTGCAAGGCGAAGACAGTGTTTGCCAAGAATTGGTGAGTAAAAATAATAGCTGGATGCAGCACGCTAAATGCAGCACGAGTTAGGTTACCTCCTCTGTCAGACGTGGAAGTAGTTACTTGTTAGCTTTCCAGCGGTTTCTTTTTGATGTGTGTGCACCCAGCTGATGGTAGCGTTTGGTTCTATTACGAACGTTTATTCGGCTGTATGTCGAAGAACATAGCTAACTGCCCATGGATGTAACGCTGCTTGCTAACATTATAAATAGTATGCAAAACACAACGAACAAGCTATTTAGCCAACTGATATGGGGGAGGGCAACAGGTTTAGCTATACTAGCTAATTAGACTAACGATTGGCTACCGTAACGTTATACGTTTCTTGTTTGCTATTCTTATTTATTTAGGATTTAATTAATTAACGTAACGTTACAGATGAACACCGAAGTTGTACAATGCAAAGCTACCTATGTTAGCTATACGCAAAACTAGCTAGCAGCTGCTATCCGCTGGTACGAGATCACGGCAAACCAGACATATTCTTGGCTTTGTCTTTGGCTAGATTGGCGTACGTTATTCTTTGTTAATAGCTGACAACTTGAGTTGTACTCCATTGTATGCTTGGATAACTGATGCACATAACATTTGACGCCTCGAATTAGAACGTATTTTCATGACTTAAATTAAAAGAGTAGCGTTAGGTTTTTTGGAATGTTTTTCCAAAATTCACGGTATTATAGAACTCTATTGCTTTTTACCAGTCGTGATTGTTACATGTGCATTAGAATGTTCAGTAAAGAACATTATAGTCGCATATTTGTGATCTTACACTTAAATGAACGTTATGGACTTTTTACGTTCTTGCTCGTTGTACGACGCCAGCTCATGCAACGTTACGTACTTTCAATATTATGACGTTTGACAGATAGCTAGATGTGTAACGTTAGTCAATTTGAAGCAAATGCAGCAATTTAGCTTTTTATTCTTTGCCGTCTAGGAAGTGCTAAAGGTGTCTTTACTAACCTATTAAGGGCTTATTCAACAGAAGAGCTGCGATTAGCATTTTATTTTGACGTGGCTTCTTTTTTTAATTAAGAAAATTATAATAATTAAAAGTGATTCTATATTAGGGCTACCATGCTTCAAATAACACAAATGACACCCGTCCAAAAACTAAGCTATGAATTATGCAGTATACTAATGATTATAGGGGCCCATTGCAATTATTTTGTGACCGTCCCTCATCCGAGCAATATAAGGTCGCTATCGTCTTTTTTCAGGCCTCGTATTAAAGAATCATCCCATTGCAGTGTGTTAATTATCTCACTTATTAAACTTTTATTAAAGCACAAATGTCACTTCAATCCCATGAATTGACTTCAAAGTTAATTTGTGCTACTTTACTACTTGGTGTTCAAAATAAACAGACAATACTCTTGGTTGAAATCAAGAGGAATTTTGCCATTGAAATGGCAAATGTTTCTAAACTACTCAACACAAGAAGGCATAGGCATGCACTTTGAAAAGGAGCATATGAATGTAATTTATTTAGTCGTGTGGCAGGGTGTGAAATTAACACCAGCCACCAGCCAAATTCTGGTAAAAATGTGTACTCTAGCAGCCACTTTGGCTGGTAAGTTAACCAACCAAGTTATGTTATATTGTAAAAGATAATGTAGCTGGGGAAAATGTAAAAAATGGTTGGTGATTTTTAGAATCCAATTTTATATTTTTAGTGTCCAATGTTTTAGATTCTTATGGAATTTAATCATTGTTTGGTTTACTTTATTTTTTTTTTGTGGGTTGACATTGACGTGTAAACTTGTTTGTATGATAAAACACTTCCATCTGCAATGACACATTATTTATATATATATATATATATATATATATATATATATATATATATATATTATATATACTTTTTCATATTATAGGCTGTATACGTTTTCAAGAATTATTCCAAACAATTCACCCCTCATTTCCCCATTATTGTTAAAACAAAAAAACACAAAAACAAAAAAACAATTTCCAATTGTGTCTCTAGGATTCTAAGTTCTTTGTAATCTAATTTTCAAACTCTTAATATCTGCTTATATGTACCAGAGTTTACTGCTTGCACAATGCCTAAGCAACTTTATGGTTGCAACAAGTTGGTCAATCTCTGAGAAATTATTTGTATTTGGTTATGTATTGCTGGTAGTGATACAAGTTAGATGAGCTGAATTTGGCAAATTTTCCACCCAATATAATTGCGTTGAACATACAGCTTGTTTCATCTGAAACAAACCTGGGGGGTATTTCACGAAGCGCGATTAAGATGTAAACCTGGCTTATTTCAGTAAGTCAGGATAGGTTCTCGGATAACGAAACAAGCTTGACTAGATGCCAGTTATGTCGCTAAGGCAACATATGCGTTGATGTCGGGAGCAGGCTAACGTGGTTCAAACTTGACTTATTTGCAGCCGCTGTTACAGTGACACCGACTCGGACGGACCACTGGCTTAGAAACAACATGTTTCAGACACTTTTTTGTAAAGTCATTCCTTTTTATGATGTCATATTAAAACATTTACAATTCAAGTTTTTGACTTTGTTTCTATTTGCAGGTTGTGCTATAAAATAATTCCATTTGTCATAATATTACTAAACCATTTAAAATTAATGTTTTTGACTGTTTTGGTAGGATGTCTCAAAAAAGACATTCTGTAATTTTTTGGAGGAGTAAATTAGGCGTAGGGGTCCGTGTACCTATGAGTCGATGACATAGACATTTGCAACATAGATGGTCCTTAATGGAAATATTGGACCCGATTATGTAGTGTATAAAAACAAATGTGTCTTGACTGGTTCTGTTTCAATCATGGCATGTCCGTTCATTGATAACCCTGTAGATGAGGGGGCACAGATAGTAAGGAGAGCGTTTTGAGCGGGGACGGTGTTCCGAGATTGGATCTGCAGGCTGTTATGAACGCTACAGATTTTCCAGGGAGGGAATAATCTTGATTTGCAATTTGGTAGAGGCCGATGGCGCAAATGAAATGCATTGCAGTCAGTCCATAAGGCTACGTTCACATTACAGGGCTTAATGCTCAATTCCGCTTTTTCCCCAGATCCGATGTGACATCAGTGCGATAGGATATCTGCCCTGAAACGCCCCACATACAACAGATAACAACACTTGACCCACTGCTTTACCCATTGCTGGTAGTTCTGTGGGGAGAGAGGTGTGGGTGCGGGAGAGGAGTCAGGAGTGGTGGGGCCGCGATGTGGAGGGTTTCACGGAGGAACAGTTCCTCCAGAACTTTAGGGTGTCCAGGGCTACATTCCAGTATCTCTGTTGATGACAGTGATCTGCGCCTATGCAGTGAAGTATGACAAGGGCCACATTTGCTTTTAATGTGAACGTAGCCTTAGTGTAATGCAAACCGTATGCATTAAGTTGCGTTTTTTGGCAAGCGGCACCTTTTTGGCACTCCTAAATGTCTTACACCAAGGAAGGTTTTTACAGAATTGTAGGTACCCTATTTGATAGGTTATTGTATATTCCCACAGCATCATTGTACAGGTAGCCAAATGGTTTTCATACACACACTGTCAGCATAACAAAATAGCCTACGCACTGACCTTTAACCGATACATGCAGAAGGCCTGTAACGTTTTGCACTGTTAGTTTTACCACAACTGTCTGGCCATATTGTCACCATTTCACCATTTCTATAGATGATCTGCAACTCTGATTGATTGCCACTTCACCAACATTTTGATTCGTATTCGGTCCTTTTTGTCCCTCTGTGATTGCTCCTAAATAGCTACACAACAAAAAGTACTCTTAAAATACTTTTTTTAAATAGAGGTAATGCACAGCACATAGCACAGATTGCGCAATAGCTAACGTACGCATTTATGTGCTTGGCAATCGATTTCCAGGCTGCGTCTCTCTTTTAATTAATTACTGTGGTGTTGCCTTTTTTTATAGACTTGTAATCTTTATGAAACTGCATGAGACAATGAGTTCCTGCTCCCCAGCTGTAAATGACACTGCACGTTATTTTGCCAATTTACTCTGTTCGAATGTTTATTTTGACATTCACTTACTTCGGCTGTTTAAATAGTCCATGAACGTGCACGTAACTTCATTCCCCAAACCTGGCTTTCATCAGGCTTGAATTAGATTCAACTCTTGAGCTGCAATCTAGCTTTATGAAATGGGATTTTTCCACGCTGTCTAACCTGGCTAATTGAAGCCAGGCTTATTTTAGAAAGCCTGGATTTTCTTAGAAAGCTTTTTGAAATGCCCCCCTGGTCACATTTTGAAAATCCAGTTCATATGTATGTAAACATTTCACAATGCCCTCTGCCACTGTAGAATAATGCATGACAAGCTGTGCATTTTTCATGGTACATGCTGGGGGTGGTAATGCGGCACAAGGCAAGCTCCCACTCCAGAAGTGGGTACGTATATGTCATGAGAACCGCATAGCCTGGAGTTGTTTACTCCTTATGCCACATAACTTAACTATATTGCATTACAAATATACAAAAATAAAATATTTATGGAGGAAAAAAACGAAGACATTTTTGTGTAAATCCAGTAAGAAAAGTATGACATTGTCATTGTGCAAGAAGCAATGTAGGAGTGTAACGTTGTGATTCTTGTGGAGTAGATAGCAGCAAAAGGCAGGTCTTGTTTAAGTGATCAAAATACAATGGTGAAATAAAATGGTGAAATAAAGTGAAATAATCTGTCTGTAAACAATTGTTGGAAAAATGACTTGTGTCATGCACAAAGTAGATGTCATAACTGACTTGCCAACACTATAGTTTGCTAACATGAAATCTGTGGAGTGGTTAAAAATTTGTTTTAATGACTTCAACCTAAGTGTATGTAAACTTCCGACTTCAACTGTATATTAAATAAACTTGAATCAGACAAATAACTGTGGTGGCTAAAGATTTTAATATATAATGTTAGATAATATTATAGAACATTAGATAGATAATGTTCTATACGGATTTTGGTGAATTTATACAGTTTTGCGGGTGTGAAAATAAGGGCAGCTCTCTCCAGAGGTTGACACCTATGCCGCATCTGAGTTGGTTTTTGTTGGATAGTCAAAATCATAATATTGATATAATATTGAATAATTATATTGAAATCCTATATACAGTGCATCCGGAAAGTATTCACAGCGCTTCACTTTTTCCACATTTTGTTCTGTTACAGCCTTATTCCAAAATTGATTAAATTCATTTTTTCCCTCAAAATTCTACACACAACACCCCATAATGACAATGTGAAAAAAGTTTTTTTGAGATCTTTGCAAATTTATTAAAAATAAAAAACAAAAATTTCTCATTTACATAAGTATTCATAGCCTTTGCTTTAACGTATTTTTAAAGTATCATATTTCATATTTGGTCGCATATCCTTTACATGCTGTTACTTCCTGAAGTCTGTGACCATCAACATCAAAAAACTGTCGATATCTTATTTTCAGGTACTGTTACAAGCGATACTATAACCTCTCTGCATTTGAATGGATCTCTATGGAAATTGGGGGGTGAGACTAGATTCAGCTGTAAATTACACTGGTACAGTATGGAACACATGACTGGCTAAATGGCTGTAAGTTATCAAGGGTCTGAGCTATCAAACGAGCCCCAAACCATCACTCTGTTGCCAGATATGGAGTAGATGTGGATGGATCACTTTAAGGGTTGTTTCTCCTGACTTTTTTCCCCATAGAGTTCTATAGGAAAATGAGTCCGGAGAAATAACCCTTGCAGAAATGAGAAATTTTAGTTTTTTATTTTTAATAAATTTGCAAAGATCTCAAAAAAACTTTTTTCACATTGTCATTATGGGGTGTTGTGTGTAGAATTTTGAGGGAAAAAATGAATTTAATCAATTTTGGAATAAGGCTGTAACAGAACAAAATGTGGAAAAAGTGAAGCGCTGTGAATACTTTCCGGATGCACTGTATTTCTTACTTACAGTGAGCACCATAATTAATTGGACAGTGACACATTTTTTGTTATTTTGGTTCTGTACTCTAGCACTTTGAGTTTGAAATCACTTTTTGATACAAAGACAATGAGGTTGAAGTGCAGACTGTCATTTGAGGGTATTTTCATCCATATCAGATGAACCGTTTAGAAATTATAGAACCTTTTGTACATAGTCCCCCCCCCCCCATTTTCGGGCATCAAAAAATATTGGACTGTTTAACATAATGTAGAAAAAAGTAATCATTTTAAACATTTGGTCACATATTCTTTGCATGCCATGACTTCCTGATGTCTGTGACCCAACAATATAGAAAAACAAAAGACTCTTGATATCTTATTTTCTGGTACTTCTACAAACGATACTATAACCTTGCTGCATTTGAATGGGTCTCTATGGGAATTGGGGGGTGGGACTAGATTTATCTGTAAATTACACTGGAACAGTGTACACATGGTTGACTAAATGATTGTCATCAAGGGTCTGACGTATCAAACAAGCCTTAAAGGGATAGTTTGGAATTTTGGACATAATGTCTCAATTACGACTTACCCATGATGTAGTTGATTGATGGAAACCATTTTCAGCTAATTCCATGCTGTGCCTTCTTTTGGACATACACACGTTGCTAATGCTAGCGCAACTCTAAGGTAACCGGTAGCATCCACTACCAAATGCACTTAAACACTCCACTCGCACCCAAAGCAAATAAAATATGACTTGGTTTAAATTGGTTTTTGTTCGCTTACACCAACCAAAGTATTTTAGCCAAAAGTTAACTTGGTTGGACATAGGATAACATTAAAGGACCACTGCCACATAAAATCTTTAAAAAATGGAATGTATGCGTTCTAAGGGAGTTTTGTATGGTAAATCCAAATCTGTCAATGATTTTCAGTTACGGAAATTTCCTAACAAGTTATATTGAAAAAAATAATCTTGGATGGGAACGCCCCTAAAAATTCTGGAAGCCTGACTCGACTACGTAATCCCTGTGACGTCATCTCAAGAACGAATTGTCTAGCTGCGTCCGATCGACCGCCATATCTGTACATGCAAATATTCTACTCGACACGAAATATGGCAGATGATTACATTAATGACTCGTCTGAGGGATCTGGGAGTGATCCATTTTCTGATTCAGAATCCTCTGATCACAATCCAGTAGTTAAAAACTACAATCCACAATTAAAAAATTTTTTTTTTCTAAGGCATAACTACGCAAAAGTGGGGAAAAAAGAGAAAGAAGGCAGGAAAAAACCACACACAACCACTGTTTATGCGGTATTTTCCTTCATTTTTTGACATTTGCATTTCATCCCATACAGCAGAACCAAAGAAAAAACTCACCATACCTAATTCCTAATATTGGCGGTGATCTAGATAATAAACACAGACAATAAACATATGGTGAGTTGAGTCCCCAAGTATACGCAGCCAAATTGACCCATGTCCATAGGCGGAGGGTGTGTAAGGCTGGGGAAGACAATTAAAATAATGTAGGCTATTAAATATAAATACAAATGCTAGCGATAGAGGATTTGATAGTTAGCTCACTCAAGCCATTAGGCTACTGCCTACTGCGGAGGAGGTAACTACAAGTAAGCTGGTAGGCAGCATGTAGCCGATTGCTGCATGGTTACAACCTGTACTAACGTTAGTTGGTTAGTTGGCAATTATCAACGCGTTGTCCTGTCAGTGAAGCGGCAGCCAAGCTGAAGAATCATCATGGACTCACGGAGCATTTCTGGACACACTGTCACACTCTGTTAATGTCAATTAAAATGTTATAAATTATGTGTGTGTTGGCTGCCATGCCGATAGAAAAAAACAAATCAAGCATAGGCCATCTTTGCTTAAATAATTAGCCTATCAATATGATGTGAAAACGTGATCGTCAGGGGTGCTTTAACGCACAGGCTTACATGGGCTGAAACCGCTCGATTGGCCAGAACATAATGTTGTAATTTGCCACTGAGTGACTAATTCACTTGAAATAATGTTTTTGTTGTTAATTGTCTGGTCAGATTAATTTTATTTATTCATTCATTCATCCATTCATTTATTAACAAAAAGCAAAAAACATACATAGGCTACCGGTAGTTTGGTCAGATTCGTGCAATGGGTTTGCAAAGTCATATTTAGGCTACGTCTTTGGTGGCTATACGTAGCTACTTAAATGTGCTGATTTTGCTTGTTATTGTCAGAAGCTAAAATGTCGGAATTACTGTATAAAAAACTGTATTTACGGTGAAATTAGAATTTTGCCTAACCTAGCCTTACCCTGCAGTTGGTTCACCCTCCGCCTATGCCCATGTCTGCATCGTCAGAAAGTGATGTTAAATTGTGGAAAAGGGTGATTAAATGACGCCTGCGAGCGAGTTGTCTGTAGCGTATCGTATCAGCCTAAGAGCCCTAAGCTACAACTGGGGCCTACGTAGTTAGAACAATAGGACTTACCCTCATTTTGTTCCGCTTTTTAAGCAGCTGTTGTCCCACTTTTCTTCCTAGCCATCTCATCACCAGGCGCACCAGTCTGAACTTTGCTGTTTATCATCACTGTAATGGCATCAGGCTTTAGGCGCTTCAATTTTTTCATTCCAAACTGGGAATACAGGCCTTCAAAGTGTGCACTGCACACTACACTTGAATTGCTCGGGCCTTCCACCTACCCCTGGTCAGCTTCACTTTTGTCGTCCATAATTTGCGAAGATTTGCATCTTTGGGAAACAAATGGAGGCTTACTCCATCCTTTGTTGTATTGCTACAACCAGCTACAACACATCTTGTCGGCATTGTAGTTATCTCAAGCAAACTTACAAACTTGTAAAACCTCCAAAAACTTTTATATAATACAAGTTAACAATAGGAAACCACACATGTAAAATCTATAGAAAGTAGTGAAAGCCCGATCTAATCATTCTTTAGATAACGTCAGAAGGTCATGTGATCTACAGCTTGACAACTCACATTTATCCCAATACAAAGCAAACATTTTGTATTGCAGTGGTCCTTTAACTTAGTCAATTCCACACCGTCGAGCTGACCGACTAGTGGTGGCCAAACTTTACAAATTAAAAATAAAGAGGCTGGCTTTAATAACCTGCATAAACTAGCTGACTAGTCCGTTAGCCTAAAAATAGGGCAATCAGAACACCCATAACATTACTAGTGTAGGCTACAAACACTTAACTGGCTACCATTAGCAAACATCTTTTTAGCCCTATCATCAAGGATTGACAATTAGCCATCCCGATACACTTTTACCCAAGTTTAGTTAGCGTTACTCACATACAGTGTCAAGAACATGCAGTACAGAGTGATGGGCAAGCAACCAAGACCAGTCAACTAACTTAGTCCAATGCCGTCTCCTGCTGTGCCAGCTGCTCCGCAAAGGTGAGATGCCTTCTCGATGATCTTGCGGCCAGGTTGGTGATTTGCTTCAGGAAAGTTTCCGCATCTGGGCCGAGGTAAAGGTTAGCTTCTCGCCTTTATTGGTGACTCGTAGCATGGCTGGATAAATCAGGAACAACGGTATACCCTGGGCAAAAAGTTCCTTTTGTGTGTCTGAGAAGGCTCTCCATCTTTTGGAAGTGAATGTACTGTAATCTGCGAAGAACCTCAGTGTTTTGCCGCTGTCTTGTATCGGTCCTGATTTCCTGGCCCTCTGAAGTATGGCTTGGCGGTCCTGGGGCCACATGTATAAACAGTGCTGAGCAGAAAAATCAAAAATACGGTGAGCTCGCTCAACTTGAATTGGATCTTTGCCGAGTGTTGGAATCCAGGCTGGGAGCATCTTTTAAAGAAACACAATCGGGTCATCACCCTCGCAGTTACGTGCCAGACCAACAATCCGAATATTGTTTCACCTCGATCTTCCAGATCCGCCATTTTCAACTGCAACCTGTTTAGATCGGCTGTGCACCCGACAACATCTTGTTTCAAGCCCCTCATTCCAGACTGAATATTATCGACTTTGTCAATTAGGCCACGCACCGTCGACATATGTGATTGGAATTCAGCTTTCAGGGCCAGGATAAATTGGGTTATATCTGCCAACGCTAGCTGCACAGCGTTCCTCACTATCGACTCAAGAGCAGACTGTTGTTGCGTGAGAACAATGGCGTCTGCAACGCTGGCCTTGGTAGAGTCGACAGGATTTGTCTTTTGTCTCTTCCCCGACCCTTAAAGTGATCCATCCATATCTACTGCATATCTTGCAGCAGTGATGGTTTGAGGCTCATTTAATGCCTCAGACCCTTGATGACTTAGAGCCATTTAGCCAACCATGGGTTCCATACTATTCCCGTGTAATTTACAGCTTAATCTAGTCCCACCTCCCAATTCCATTCAAATGCTGAGAGGTTATATTATTGCTTGTAAGAGTACCTGAAAATAAGAATAATATTTTGATATCATTTTATACCCAGTCATGATAGCACCACCTGTTTACCTGTGGAATGTTCAAACAGATGTTCTGTCTTTTTTTTTTTTTGCCCCTGTCCCAACTGTTTTGAAACGTGTTGCATGCATCAAATTCGGAATTAGCGTACATTTACTAAAATCTATAAAGTTGATAAAAGTAAAACATTAAATATCTTTATTGTTTTCAATTAAATATATGTAAAAGAGAATTTACAAATCATTGCTTTCTGCTTTTATGTGCATTTTAAATTCTGTCCCAACGTTTTTGGAATTGGGGTTTGTACAATTATTGCAAAATATGGGGAGTGTGGTGCAGAGGCTAGAGAAGTGGATTTGTAACCAAAGGGTTGAAAGATCAGGTCCCTGGCAGGGTAGCACTGTCTAACACTTGATCAAGATGACCTGAATTGTTTCTGAAAAATGTCTTGCTGTATAATTGGTTAGTTCCCTGATGATTACTAGAACACGGGGTTTGTTGTTTCCACTCATAGTTTGGTTGCAGGAGCAATGAATGTCTGAGTTGAGCAATCTCATAGCGCTGGCCACTAGGGGGCCTGCAAGAAGGGGTTAAAATAAATGCACAAATGAACATTGTACATTTCTTTGGCTTGCATTAGAAGGTACAAAATGTCTTTTGCCCTTATTCTTGTACATTCTTGTCTGGGACAATGTCTTATGAAGCACTTCTCCAAGCTTCAAACCTCCGTTTCCCATATGGGATTTGAACTGATGACCCTCTGATCAGGAATCCAGAACCACATCTCCTCACTGTGGACCCATGAGAACAACAAGTACTTGGGTTAGACCATTTGTGGGAATTTCTGTTCTGTTACCATGTTTTTTTTTTGATGTTGATACAGGAACAGCAGCTTTTCAGCCTTAGGAATCACTGTACATAGGCTCACAAGATCCAAGTTTTAAGTCCAAAGGCCCCATGTGCGCTTTTTTTAGGGGTTCCTCAGCAAACATACAAATTGATATGCAGATCATATCTCCAGATAGCAAAGCAGGACAGTTGAGGATATTCATATTGCATTATCCTAAAACTTGGGCTTTCAACAGGGGGTCCTTGAAGGTACAGGGTCCCTGGCCAGACTTGATATATAGATTTATATATAGATTTGGCAAAATATTTAAAAATGCAAAACCTTTTTTAAAAATATAACCATTTTTATCTTATAATGATGGTCTCCTCAATGCCTTTGACTGTGGGTGGGGGTCCCTGGAAAGGAAAAGAAAAACCCCTGTCCTAAACAAATGTTTGTGTAATCAAAGTATGATTAAAAGGCGAGAAGCAATCACATTCTCGCTGAAGAGATACTGCAACTTTAAACTCATTACTTCTTAAAATCACATCAGGACATATTACATATTACTTATAAAATGGGTATTTCTGACCACGCATTATGATTGGTTGAGAGGCGTTGAAAGCTGTCTATATTTGCGATATAGTATCCCTATGATGCAATAATACACCTGTTTACCTGGACGTTTAAATTAATATCACTCCGCACGTCCGCAGCAAAAACTTTATGATGCTGGGCTGGAGGTTAGGGAAATAATTTCCGTGAGTGGACATAAAAGTTCCTTTCAGAGCTAGCTACTGGAAACCAAATCCACTGGAAAGGAAATTAACGGTGGAGTGACATTCTCACTGGAGAGCCATAGATTTGTCTCTTTTATGCTAGTAACGATAGCAACAGTTTAGGCTTACAGCCTATTCATGAAACCTGTTAAAACATTAAATGTGCAGATAAACATTTGTATTCGGTACGTTACAGCAAATTTAATCTAGCAATCTTGTGGTTAGAGGTGTAGTATTTATTCAGTTTGGAAATGCGTATAGTAATTTGTAATTAGCTAGCTGTAAGTTAATGTGAGAAACATAGCCTACCAACTGGTTGTGTGAAAGCAAGTTAACGGTACTTCACATCTGTATAGGCTACATATAGATAACTGTTTTAGCGAACGTTATAACTATTACATTATATTATTATTATGATTATTATGTTATGTTATTAGCACATAACACTAGCTATTAGTCCGTTTGCTAGCTAGCATTCCATTCCTAGCTTTGTTTTTGTGTTGCATGGCAACAACTACACTGGGGACTATTTTCTCTGCTGCTGAAATTAAATTCATAATGTTAATTAAAAATGGTTTTATTAAGTGTGCCTTGTCCTTACATATTATTTAGAATATAGCTGGCAACTGTTTTATAAAAGAAATAAGGTAACTTGGCGCTGTACAATATCGTCAATATAGTCACAGTTAAAGGGTTGCCTAACAACACGTCTCGTACCTTATTGCTTATATACTACATACACTGATCTTTCTATAGTCACATTACTAAATCAACATCCAGGACAACTACGGGAAGTTATGTTATTTTGATATGTATCTTTTATATTTATATTTTGTCAGTGTTCTGTGTTATATGTAAATGTGTTCGGTTGGTGCGGCATGGTGGTGCAGTGGTTAGCACTGTCGCCTCACAGCAAGAAGGTACCGAGTTTGAATCCCGGGCCAAGGGCCTTTCTGTGTGGAGTTTGCATGTTCTCCCCGTGTCCGCGTGGGTTTCCTCCGGGTACTCCGGTTTCCTCCCACAGTCCAAAGACATGCAGGTTAGGCTAATTGGAGACTCAAAATTGCCCATAGGTATGAGTGTGTGAGTGAATGGTGTGTGTGCCCTGTGTGCTCTCGCGATGCATGCTGGGATAGGCTCCAGCATCCCCCCGTGACCCTGACCAGGAATAAGCGGGTTAATGGATAATGGATGGAATGGATGGATGGGTGTTCGGTTGAAGTTCCACTTTATTAGAGAGGGCTTTATCTTGATTATAGTCTAATAGGGACGCAATTGTGCAGGCTTGGGAATGACCACTGCCTTTTGAAACACCCACCTGTTGACACCATGTTACTGTTACTAGAGCTTGTTTGTGAAGCCCTTCAGTATAAGGTAGGCGTGCCCAATATTATATCGATATATTTCTTGAGTGTAATTTTGGCATAGCGTATGTGCCACGATAAAGCGCAGACATGACCTATCATTAGACCTCCCACCCCCGTTAGCAGTGATTGTCCCACTCGTGAGCTGCCGCAAGAGGTAAACACATTATCCACAAACAATTCAATAAAAAACACACACACAAAAATAAGTTTGGAACCATTTCACAAGAGTTCGTACTGATGGGAAATACAGATTTATGTGCAATTATTGCTCCAAATTCTACTGCAAAAATGTAACTAGATTGTCAGCGCGTCATAAAGCTTGCAATCATTACCCACCCAACCTTGAGGATAAGATGACTCAACTGCCCTCTACCAGCAACACCTCTTGGAGTACCTCTGCTCCAGTAGCATCTGCCTCTTCCATGACTGAAGACCTCAAGAAGGAAATTGATGAACACCTGACCTGTGCAATATATGCAACAGGTTCACCCATCATGCTAACAGACAGCATCCATTGTTCAACAAATTATGCCCGGCATATTCTCTGTAATTTCAGATGGGTGGTCTAATGTCCGTGGTGAAGGAATCATTAATTATCTGGTCTCCACTCCTCTGCCAGTCTTTTACAAAAGCACTGAAACTTTAAGTAACAGACACACAAGCAAATACATTGCAGATGAGCTGAAGTGCTTTATAAATTAATTGGGACCCCAGAAAGTTTTTGCAGTCATCACTGGCAATGCCATCAACATGAAGGCAGCCTGGGCACATGTAGAAGAGGCCTTCCTGCACATCACTGTGATTGCGTGTGCAGCACATGGACTGAATCTTCTGATTGGAGATATCATGGGGCTGCAGTTCATGCAAGAGCTGGACAAAAAAGCCGAAAAGGTTGTGAAATATGTGAAAGGCAAACAAGTGGCCTCCTCAGTCTTCAGAGACATACCAAGAGACGAATAAAAAGACCTCTCAAACTGCCATGCAAAACCACATGGGGTGCATGTGTGATCATGTTCGCAAGCTTCCTTGAAGGTAGAACATCCCTTTTTGTACCGTTTAATTCTTGTTGATGATGCCATGATACCAAAAATGAAATTTCTTTTAAAGAACCGTAATCATATTTTATTCTGTCCTTGTAGGTAAGGCAACCCTACAAGAGATGGCCATCAGCAAAACACTGAAATGGACCCATGCATAAAGAAAACCACTCTTTATGATGTCTTTTGGGAGCGCACTGTCAGCAGCATGACTTTACTTTCCCCCATCACGTGCCATTGAGGTGTTAGAAAGTGATTGGCCGATTTGTCAGATGTTTTTAGACTTCTCACAGAACTGAGGAAGGCCTACACTACTGTACAACCATCCTCACTGCTGCTAAAAGCAGGGGAAAAGGCAATTTTGATCTTCCAAGACAAAAGGTGGGACTTCTGCATTAAGCTATAATCCATGCTGCTGCATTTTTGCTAGATCCCAAAATGCGTTGATCAAATACTATTGTGATAATATTGTTAGCCTATATCACCCACCCTTACCATTAAGTGTACTTGCATATGAAATGCTTGCTTGTGGGTCCATTTACAGTTCTGTTGAACCTCAAAATATTGTGCCTGTGCTTTGAGACAGAATTTTAAGAACGTGAGTGTCTTAGTTTACTTATAATGCATATACTTATGGAAATATGCGGCTAATGGAGCATTTAAGAGACCCATTTCGATCAAGTTGTCAAGTCTAGGGACAGGGCCCTTGTCTGCTGTGAATGAAGTGGCCCAAACAGGATTTGATTGTTTGGATGCCACTCACACTAAAATCAGCTTTTATTATATCTGACACCACTTCTGAGTGTCGAGTACAGCTGCACTATAAACCTATAGTGTACAGGTGCACAGAAGGCTTTCTCTTGTGAATGAGTGCTCTCATCCGATAGAAAATGTAAATAAATTCATCCCATTTGATTCACTTAAGCCACAGCTGCTGCTAGTTGGGAGGTACACAACAGTTTTTGTTTCCAGTGGGCTTGTGATACATAGTTTTTGTGCACAGATTTGTAACGCATGAAAATCTGGAATCCACCTACTGATTGAAAATGTGTGTGAATCTATGTCTTGGAGTAAATATCTGCTGTCAGCGGCCATTCAAAAACAGACACTAAAACTAAAATGGTATCAAAAAAATTACCCTAAAAATTAACTGTCCCTTTAAAGGGGCAGTTCACCTAAAAAATGAAATTAAGCTATGTTTCTATATACCCGGAGTGCAATCTATCCATCCTGATAGTTTCACTGAGATTTGGCGAGCTTTCAAGATATCCGCAGCAGTGCTCAAAATGTACGTTTTTTTCCTTGGCACTGGTGCTCCCAAACTCAAAAAGTTAGGAGCACCAGCAAAAAAATTGGGAACACCCACCAAAAATGAAGGAGGGCCAGCATTTTTTATTGAACAATGGAGAGTAGACTTGTGTATGTCTGCTGAAAATTACAGTTTCAAAGTTTGTGAATGTTACCACATGGGATCCTCTTCCAGGTACGCTTGGTTTGAAGTCATTATATAGTTTTGTTAATGAGCAGTCGGCTTCTGAATAATTCCTTCCAGGCCCATATTGAATATACTGTTTATTAGAATAATAACTGAAACAAAACTATGTGACAGTTTTTAGATAGGGACCTCTTTCAGGTACACGTCATTATGTGTTTTGGCTAAGTAGCAACATTACTTTAAAGGAGCACAGTCAGGCATATGCATGTTTTCTGCATTCTAATCTACTATTTAATGTTTAATATTTTCCAAAAAATCATAAAGATTGGATTTGTGGTTTTTGAGATATGGACCCTCAAGAACAGCTCCATCTCCAGAGCAGCTCCAGCCTTATTTACCACATTTCCCATATCTCCCTGCGTACGCTTAGGTTTGGTGTACATGAATATGTAATAGGGGGCGTACACGCCACTGCTGCCAGCACGGTGATGAGCTAACGGTTCAAGATACCGAAAATTCTTGCGTGTCTGCCCAAAATGCCATCGTGCGCCATACGTGGGTGCGACATTAAGTCAGGATACTGTTTGCCCAAAAATGAGACGAGGTGCATCCAGTAGCTTGCAGCAATTAACAACCCCGATTTATTTGTTAAATTTGCCAAAAAAAGATTACGACAAAGTTTGTGTTTGTTCGAAACACTTCAAGCCAGAGGACTTCCAATGCGACTATAGTGCCGAATTACTGGGAACTAAATCAAAGAATTTGCTTGTCCAGAAATCCAACATATTGACCATCGGGAGCAGGGTATCTTTGACGTATTGCAGAGACTACACACGATGGCAGCACAACTCTTACACCTCTCCCCAGTCGTTCGCCATGGAGTACCCATTCCAATAGCCAACGATAAGCGGTCAGTCTGAATTGCCTAACGTTAAATAAAGGGGTGACAGAAAAAACTGGTTATAGTAATGTAATATCTCTTGTTGCACAAAGGATGCTAAATGAGCTGCTACATAGTCATCTAGGTATAGCCAACAAGCGACTGATTCCGACAGTAGCCTAACTGACGTTACAGGGAATGTCCGAATCTTGGTGTCTGTGGCGAAGCGAGTGCCACCACTCGGGTTCAAGAGACCAAGACAGTCAGTTCTTTTGGAGATCACTCCGTTTATTGTATTTTCCGCCTTTTACTCGGCTTTTACTTTACTTTTTACAAACAAAACACACACATACATTCGTTCTTCTTCCCGAACTCCCAGCAGCCTCCTTTTATGCGCCCAGGCTCACTGTCGAACAATCAAGGCAATTGGTTAATTACACAATCAATAAACAATCATTCATCACCAATTGCATGATTTCCGACAGCTGTGCCGGCTCCACAAACCACACGAGTTCACTCTCTCTCTTGCCGGGAGCACCTAAAACCACGCCCCCCCCTACCAGTGTCATGCTGGCAAGCACAACATATCGACTTTAACATAAGTTTAGCAAACGTTAGCTAAATTACAAGATTTTGATACAGCTTGTTAGCTAGATATTTACTCACTCGTCGCTTAGTTGCCCTCCTGGACCCCTTGGTTGTGGATACTTCTTCCAATGAATCCTCCTATTGCTGCATAAGAAGTTGGTAAGCACTGCAGGATGTAGCAAGGGTTCAAAGTTATTATTGGCAGTGATGCAAACTCCGTGTTCGGTTTCTGCCAACAGCCGTTGCCCTCGATCCCATTCACGGCAGCAAAGGCTCTCCGTCTCGGTAGGCATGGGTTCACAGTTCCCACACTGGCACCAATTTATGTTCCCTCTTCTCTGCTCTCTGTTAGCTTCGGCTGACTCGTCCTCCGCTCTCTGTCTCTCTCGCTCATGCAATTCTTCCTCTGTAAATTCCGGTTCAAAACTGTAAGGTTGTATTTCTTCGTCAAAATCGAAAAGCTCATCCTCTAACTCGGCGAACTCCGCCATATCTCTCAGGCTATCGTCGTCGGCCAAGATAGGCCACGTGATATTTGTACGCTAACGTTACCGTATTTTCGTGGGAGTGTCATGTGATCGCCTGGATGGGTGCCCGCCCATAAACCAGTCTCTGCGTTCAAGGGTGGAGTTTGAGCGCCCGTTACCTTCTGGGAAACACTGGCTGGAGATTCAAGCCAAACACGTCCAGTGACGTCACTGGACGTGTTTGCCCTTTGAAGTTTTGCCGCCGTATTTCCCATAAATAGGAAACGGCTGCACTGACGGTGATTTTAAAAAGGCCTACACACAGAATTTAAGCATTTAATCCAAATATTCTCAACTGAAACAAGCGTGACTGTGCTCCTTTAAATGCCCTTTTCCAAGTTGCAGAATATAGTTTATTAGAAAACTGCTTGAAACTCAAAGAACTCTCCATAATACAATTTTGCATAATAGCCTTTAATTGATAACGGGGAAAGAAGATATATCAGGACAACTCGTTTCAGACATCTTTGTCCAGTTTTTGCTTAGTGAATGGAAAATTTCTGGGAAGTGGTATTTGTTGATATAAGGCTGATGAGGAGAATGGAGATACTGATGTTGTGAAAATAATCCTCAAATCACCCTCAGCAAAACACAACCGGTCTGAAATCTCTTGGCAGTTGAATTGAGAAATTGAGGCTTTGAAAATAAATGCACATAGCCTACCTGTAATTGAAGTGTATTAGAACTGAATAAAAATAGGCTATCACCTGTGATAAATTCACAAATCATATATTATAGCCTAAACTATTGCAAACTGGATTTCACTCGCAATCTCCACTTTATATTGTTTGCAATTCACAGTAGTCTATTTTGTCTGCCTCGTACCTTAACCAGAATAATTATTTTTGCCACTCTTACGAAAGGTGTAGAGCTTCCCTTTCTTTGCTGGTGGTTGGACATCTCTATCAACTTTGCTGGTTGAGTGGGCCACGTTTTCCGAATCACTAATAGCCTATTGATGTTTACTTCATTTTATTTTATTATTATTTTTTGCAAAAATTATGCAGTTTGTTTAATTTATTATCATTGAGGGGGAAACTAGTTCAGTTAACTAATGTTAGTTAGGTATAGGAAATGCTAGCTTGGGTGGCAGCTGTCAGTGACCAATTTTAGCAAATCTAAACCCAGCATAGTTTGCGGTCGTGTCAGTGCTCCCAAATTAAAATTTAGATATACAGTTACAGTCACACATTTTAATTCTGTGTGTATATCCACGCAAAGCCTAAACCAAAGCACACAGATATTCTGGGGCACACTTGACACTAAGCCCCAGAATACTGGCATGCTTTGGTTGAGACTTTGTGATATCAAGGTGAGCTACAGCAGATATCTATTAAACTAGTGAAATTTCAGCTAAACTATCTGGATGAATATATACACAGCAAACAATGTCGGTCTTAAGTGTTTTAGCCTTGTAATGAGACTTAAAATCTTCTTTTTTTTTCTCAAAAGTGGAAAAGTTACTTGTTTTAAGTTAAATTATCTTACCCCACTGGCAAGTCTTGAAATGAGTAAAACTATCTCACCCCACTTGCAGATAGTTTCTTAATTGGCAAAAAAGTAACAGAATTAAGATTCTAAAGTCTACATATAAGATTACAATGTTTAAGATTTGGTTCTTGCAGTGTAGCACTTGGGGTATGTAGAAACATATCTTAATTTCATTTTTGGATGAACTTCCCTTTCATTGAATGATGCAGTAAACGGAGCACTTCAAACCATGATATTCTTAAAAAATGCATCTCAAGGTTTGCTGAAATCAGACTTCTAAGATCAAGGCCTAGATTCACAACTTGAATAACATTTGCTTCTCAGTGGCCTGAAGTTGCAACAGTATTGGTTAATTGGTATTGAGTAAATGGCAGTGTGGTTTTCTTTGTGGTTGCCATAAGCCTATATTGTGTAGCTCCTATTGTAATGGGAGACCACATGGTTTTCAAAGCACATTGAAACAAACACGCCAAAAGCTGATATCTATTTTCAGCTTTTCAACAACAAAAGGCATCTCCGAAGGCTTATATTAGAGATTTAATAAAACCCTATTACTGTATGATTATCAATAGATTCACATTCAACCATTCCTCAGCCAGAAAACAGTCAAGTGGGTATCCTCCCTCTGTCAGATCAGTGGTAGGGTAGTATTTCTGGAAGATGGTAGGAAAGGGTTTCTCTCTTCCTTTATGAAGCAGACCTTTTATGCATTTTCAAATTATGCATATTTTGCCTAGTTTTTATGCCAGAAATGTTTGCATTCACCCGTCTTTCCAAGTGACATATTGATATATGAGTATAAGACAGTCAGATTTGTAATTTGTTGGGCCAAATGGCCAACCTTTCCTTGATTGATGAATTGAGGAGTTGGTTACTATGAATGGTTCCTATGGGTGTGTTGTGTTAATTAACCCCTAACATGTAGTTTAGTAACCGTAGAATACTGTATTTTTACGTTGTATTTCACTATTACAACTTCCACAAAATATAGGCTATATCCCCACATTGAAATTCATTCAACTTTCTATAATTCTGCAAGATGCTTTAGAAATACAGCTTAATTATCTTGTCCATAGCCTTATAGTTGCATGAACATGGTATCACCTTATTGCCAATAAGGCCGGCAGTTCCTCTGTCCATTGATCAGAAATGTCCAGCCTGAAGACTGTGATGAACTGGTAAGGATGTTGACAATTAGCACAACATTGTTTCTCTACCTCACCATCACCCCTCACCTATGTCTCAGAGGTTCATTTCTCGAAGGCCCCTCTTATTGAGGCACACGACGAAGCCAGTAAAATGCCCCCCCCCCCCCCCCCCCCCACCAGCCCTCTGGGATCAGGCACTGAGTGTGTTTTTGAAGAGTGCTCTTCTGGGAGCAATTAACCATGAGCTCGATATGATGTTTTGCATCATCCAAAGTGCAGCCTGTGCAGTCTGCATGTGTTTGCGTGCTTTTTAAGTTGGTGTTTGTCATGTTCTTACTGCAGGCGCTCCCACATGCCCTGCCATGATAAGTACAATGCACTGTTCGGATAAGTACAATGCACTGTTCGGATAAGTACAATGCACTGTTCGGATAAGTACAATGCACTGTTCGGATAAGTAAAATGCACTGTTCGGATAAGTACAATGCACTGTTCGGTAGGGATGTGCATTTGACCTGATTTTCCTGTTCGAGTACTCGCATGGAATTATAAATGTCTTGTTTCTTAATTGATGCCTGCACATGTATGCAAATTAGCTACACTCACCATGTGTAAGTAAGCCGAGCGCAACATTATATTCTGCGACGAGCTTATTCTATTTTGACAATCGACGACGAGTCCTACACTGTAAGTTTATCAGCTAATGTATATGTTTGCAATTTGTTTATTATTTATTGTTTGCAAATTATAAACCAGCTCATGTGGATTTTTTATAACTCTGTCAATGTTAGCTAGATGCATGGCTGGCTATGTTTACGGTCACACAGATATAAGCTAACGTTAGTGGTATGTTTAGCTAGTAACTATATACATATATATATATATATACGTATATTTAAATATTTAGCTATCTAGTTAAATGAAAACGATGTTGAACTTAGCTTAGGCATTCGTAAATCGGCTGTTGGAGTACCGGAGTACATCTGGTTGTTCGTAATGGGCAGTGGGCGGAGTCAACTCGGAGAACAGTGAATCACACAGGCCAAAACAAATACAGACGTTTCCCGGAATGGAAATTTCAAAGGAGAACATACTGGCTGTAACATTGTTGTCGGAGAAGCCAGTATTTTGACTTAGTATGTTTCCTTAATCTCTGATGACATATCATGGTCATTTTATGATTTAGTACAGTACATTTGTTACATATAGCTCCTTTAATTAATCAGTGTTTGTGCCATATTTCTGTCATGCCTTGACTTTTACTGAGCTATACTGCAAATGCTTACGTTGTTAAACGTGGAAATAATCAAAAATAAAAAAAGACCGAAGTAAAAATTAGCTTTAGAAGCAATTTATTTGCAAAATCATATGGGAAAGTGAACGAATTGCTTAGTGAATTTATTATTTTTTTAACTTTGAATGCTCCACGCACCTGTTGCCTAAAGTAGTAGCCTATTATTATGTCTGTAAAGCGCGGTTATTCCTTTGCTTGTCTATTTATTTGTAATTATTTTATTTGCCCAAATAAAAATGTCTGAATTGATTGACACTGCAAGAAATGCGGACGGGGCGGACACAGTGCACAAATCCGGAAACGGACTGTAGCCAAACTGGCCATTTGCGGATGTGTGTCTGCGTCTTAAAAGGACATAATCTTGTGCACGGAGGTGTTCTTGTACAGAAACTTGCTATAAATTACCAGACATGACTGCCCACTTCTCCGAATCGAAATCCCCGATCACAGACATCGCCCGGGAGTGTGCTGAATTTTAACAGGTCGGATATCTTCCAGATGTTTTCTTTTTTCAAGAGGAAATCATTTTAGGAATAGCTGGCGACAACTGTATGGCTTTAGCCTGTAGGCTATGCTGTTTGCAACTTCAAATACACCTGTAGCCTAATAGAATTAATTTTAAAAAGAGCCATCTAATTCATCAAAAGAGCCACTCATCTAGGTTTTGTTCCGATAAGGCACCTGCTTGTGTTTATAATGCTGCAGTGGGTGGCAGCACGGAAACATTTAAAAAATAATAAAATGGATAGCCTGTGGTAGCAGTAAGTCTTTAAGGTGCTGTCCGATGGCCAATGAGAACAAAAGGATGCAATCGCTGTTTATCGTTGTCTTTGGCGGTGAAAAAATCTGCTCAATAATAAGCAAGTGTGCTCATTTGGACCATATACTATAGAAATTATAGAAATTAAAAGCGATTCGGACACGGCCTGTGAGTTTGGTCAATGGCTCTTGCATAGCATGGAAGGTCAGGGGGAGGGGAACTTACACTTGACGCCACTGTAGTTTTTCAAAAACTATTTAGTAAGAGGGAACATTTTAAGGGATTCTTTTGCTTTGGAACTCAAGGGATCAAGGTGATACACCTCTGTTCTTAGTAGAAACACTAAAGCTGGCATTAGACCAGCAAGTTTTTTTTTGCATTGTGCTACATCTTTTTCTGTAGCCATGCCTCTTTGCCAGTGAGCCACTTGCTATAGGCTATACCATAGTTTCTCATGTTAAGGAATATATTCGCTTATTAATCACCTATTGGCCTTTACTGGGGTTAGATGTGACCATGTTTTTTGGCTTTGAATATCCACATTGCAAAAATGTGGGCACTCCTGGTCAAAATGCCTTTTACAATTAATAGAAGCTAACCTGACCTCTAAATGGTGACATGGCCTCAAGGGTCTGGGTCACTTTGCTGCCAGATATGCAGTAGATGTGGATGGATCACTTTAAGGGTTGTTTCTCCTGACTCATTTTCCTATTGAACTATATGGAAAAATAAGTCAGGAGAAACCACCCTTGAAGTGATCCATCCATATCTACTGCATATCTGTCAGCATAGTGATGGTTTGAGGCTCGTTTGATACCTCACTCTGGATGACTTACGGCCATTTAGCCAACCATGTGTTTCATACTGTTCCTGTGTAATTTACAGCTTAATCTAGTCCCTTCCTCCAATTCCCAAGGAGATCCATTCAAATGCAGAGACATTATAGTATCGCTTGTAAGAGTACCTGAAAATGAGGGGACGATGTGAAAAAATGGCTACAACTGCTAAAGTAGAAATAGAATGAAATAGAAATAGTAGTTTGTAACATTATGAATATCTTGACTGTATTTGTTGCTCAATTTAATGCTACCTTGGTGAACATAAAAATGTCTTAGTGATTCCAAACTTTTGAACAGTGTGTGTGTGTGTGTGTGTGTGTGTGTGTGTGTGTGTAAGCCGGAAAGTCTGCACACTCCTTTCACCTTCTCCACGCTTTATTACGTTACAGACATATTCTACAATAGATTGAGTTCATTTTTTGTCTCAAAATTCTACACAAAATAGCCCATAATGACAAAGTGAAAACAGGTTTTTAGACACCTGTGATAAATTCAATTGATTGGACATGATTGGGGATTGCCAACACCTGCCTATATAAGGTCCCACAGTTGACAGTGCATGTCAGAGCAAACTCCAAGCCATGGGGTCAAAGGAATTATCTGCAGACCTCAGAAACAGGATTGTGTCAAGGCATAGATCTGGAGAAGGGTACGGAAAAATCTCTGCAGCTTTACAGGTCCCAAAGAGCACAGTGGCCACCATCATTCGTAAATGGAAGAAGTTTGGAACCACCAAGAATCTTCCTAGACCTGGCCGCCCGGCCAAACTGAGCAATCGGGGAAGACGGGCCTTGGCCAGGGAGGTGAGCAGGAACCCAAGGGTTACTCTGACAGAGCTCCAGCGTATCCTTGTGGAGATGGGAGAACCTTTCAGAAGATCAACCATCCAGGCAGCACTCCACCAATCAGGCCTTTATGGTAGAGTGGCCAGACGGAAGCCCCTCCTTAGTAAAAGGCACATCACAGCCCACTTGGAGTTTGCCAAAAGGCACCTAGAGGACTCTCAAACCATGAGAATCAAGATTCTCTGGTCTGATGAAACCAAAATTGAACTTTTTGGTCTGAATACCAAGCGTCACGTCTGGAGGAAACCAGGCACCGCTCATCACCTGGCTAATACCATCCCTACAATGAAGCATGGCGGTGGCAGCATCATGATGTGGGGGATGTTTTTCAGCAGCGGGAAGGAGGTGACTAGTCCTGATAGAGGGAAAGATGAATGCAGCTAAGTACACCGAGATCCTTGAAGAAAACCTGCTTTGGACCTCAGACTGGGGCGATGGTTTACCTTCCAACATGACAACGACCCGAAGCACACAGCCAAGAGAACAAAGGAGTGGCTTCGGAGAAAGTCTGCATGTCCTTGAGTGGCCCAGCCAGAGCCCAGACCTGAATCCAATTGAACACCTGTGGAAAGAGCTGAAAATGGCTGTGTACCGACGCTCCCCATCCAACCTGACAGAGCTTACAAGGATATGCCAAGAGGAATGGGCAAAAATGTCCAGAAACGAGTGTGCCAAGCTCGTAGCTTCTTTCCCAAGACGCCTTGAAGCTGTAATCGCTGCCAAAGGTGCAGCAACCAAGTATTAGGCTAAGGGTGTGTACAGATATGTAACCCCTAAATAACCTATTTTTGTCAGTAAAATAAAATTGCATATTTTCTAAAATTTTACTTCGTCATTATTGGCTATTGTGTTTAGATGTCTGAGGCAAAAAATGAACTCAATCTATTGTAGTATAAGTCGGTAACGTAATAAAGCATGGAGCAGGTGAAAGGAGTGTGCAGACTTTCCGGCTTGACTGTATTTTTATTATTTTTTTCCTTTTATGCAGCCAAATTTTGGCTTACAGAGCTATTGTATAGGTTCTGTATGCCAGCTGGGGAAGTTATAATTGGCAGTTGATAATTTAATTGATTGATAATTGAAGCAGTGTGAACAGTGCACAGCCTGGAATGGAACATTGCTTTCTCTTTTAAGTTGCACGATGTGCCTTTTCAATCATTTTAACTTGGCTTAAATCTTAAAGATAGTGTTGCCTGATTGGATGATCAATTTTCATACCGGCTTTATCACACCTTCACTCCACTTATATTTTGCCAAAGCATGAACAACCCATTTCCAAGTTTCTTACCTACATTTCTGCCTTGAAAATATCAGTTACTCCACAGCCCAATAGCTTACACATGAATACATTTAAACTCTGGATTGGGTGAGTCCAATGACTGACTGTGAGTCCAGTAGGGTGAGCTGCACCCTAGCTACTCTGAGGTGCCTATAGGTTATGACATCAGTAGGAGGTACACCTCTCCTCATATTTGTGCTAGCTCTCCTGTAGTATGCTGTATGTCTCAGAGAGCAGGAAATGATGTGTGTTGTCGGCAAGCGTATCAGGATTGCATGGGCTTCAGTCGCAGTGCATGTGGATGCCACAGCGTTATAAATGGATTGTGTACACTGTGTACAGTCAAGCATATTCTGTGCAATACGTTTTTTGAGTCTACTTCACCAAACTACATTCCCAGATGTACTGTCCACTGTCATAGTTTGGGAAGAGAATCTTTGTAGTATTTTGTTTTTGCATTTGCATTAAGCATGTTAATATATGAATAATTACATTTATTAAATGTTCACTCTTAGTGATGTTCTACAGTTGCATATATTACAGAACAATTTTAATTTTATTTTTCATTTACCACTATGGGAATAAAGTATATTTGATTAATTTCCAATCCCACATAATGTCACCTCTTGAATGAATCTAAATGTCTGGTCATGGGGATATTAACCAGTGTGAGGTGAACACAGGAATAGAGTGATGGATCCTTAGTCTCCCACCTTAAGTAATTCTCAGTCAAGTCCTGGTTTAATAATTGAGCACACGAGCAGCTGTCTCAGGGAGCATTCACCTTTGCTGAGATCGAGGGCATTCTCAGAGCGGATGAGAATTTTGCAGAGACTCCCTTAAGAGGACAACAGAGCCCTGAATAAATGCTTCCACATGACCTTGTTTTCTGAGCCAGACCAAGCGGTTCCCCAGCAGAGTGACGTTTGCAACTCCTCATCTTACCCCTCTCCATGCGGTTGGGGTTCGGTCGGGGTTCAGCTGCAGCAGCTCTGCACATTAAATTTCCTCCAAGCTTCAATTTTTCATGCTGCTGCAGAGGCCCCCAACGGACAGCAGTGCTCGTGCTCAATACCAGAGAACTAAACATGGTGCTTGTTTGAATTAACTTACCCCAAAATGTCAAGCTCTGGTCTGGGAAAACAAGCAATAATGTTAAATAAAGAAATAATGTTACATTTTTCAGAAAAAATTATAGTACCCTCATTTATGCAATACAGGGATGAGTTCATCTTAAAATTGTGTTAACATTACCAGTATGTTATCACCTTTTGGTTATATGGTATGAAATACATTTCATACACAACTTTAAAGTATGACACTTGTCTTATGAGCAGCAGTCAAGCATCATGGTAAGATCATGATATGGAGTTATTTTCTTCTTAAAGAAAAGCTCACATAATACATTTAAAAGGGAATTTGATATGATTCACCAAAAAATGATGTTTGATTAACTACTGTCCTTCTGATTAAAATGAGCTCTCAGCCTACTTGTAGTGAGAGCAGAGATATAATCCCAAACTACTGCGCATGTTCTAGGTACCTGCTTTACTGTGGACTACAATGGGCAGTTTATGGGTGGGTGTCAGACAACGGCAGTCACAGGTTGCCACTCCTCCTTAATACAAACAAAGGGGCTGGGCGTTACTACCAGTCCTGAAATCCGTTCTTCAAGAGAGGCTAACGTCACTCGCTGGGAAGCTAGCCACTACAGGAAACAAAGCAATTAATTTAGGAAAACACAGCCCTTCATTTATCTACTTTTGGGATACTGAAAACATATTAGCCTAGCCAGAAGTCTGCAACACTTACTAATTTCTCCTTCCGGTCCTCTAGGTCTGCGTCTCTTATGGCAGCATCTCTACGGCAGTTAATTTTGGGGGTCCTGATGATCCCGGTCCCACTCATTGCAGCAAACACTTTTCAGTTGGCATAGCGACCACACGTACACCACCAGTCATCGGTTACCCAAGGCACTCCCGGGTCGGCTGCGCATAACTTTAAGATTAGCTCCGGCTAATCTCCTTGGCCGTGTATTTGGGCTCAAAACGGTAGCCTTCCACCTCCAATTGATTTCTCGGAAGGTGTCCTCATCCAGTGTATAGTCCACAAATCGTTAGAAGCCATTGTACTGGAATAATTGGTAACTTGGCTAAGAACTATTTTAGCTAGCTCGCAAGCTAATACTGTTTACAGTTGTAATATCAGGTTCTCAGCACCTCTCGCTCTGAGTTCGGTCAATGCCTCCTGGGAGGTGTGGGAGGTATCTTCATATGCAACTTGCCTACCCACTTGACAGCACTATAGTTTTTCAAAAATGAGGAAGGGTAGAAGTATATGTTATTTTGTCATATACCTCTACCAAATTTGCATCTTTCCTGTCAATATCTCGGTTCAGACATTGTTTTGGCCAGCCACAAAGAGAGACTTCATTAGTTGCACCTCAATCTGTTGTGTGTGAGGAGGGGAGACATTACAAATAGGCCTACATTGTGACTGGTAGATTGCACCTGGTTCTTCCCATCAAAATGACTAGCAAACAAAACCAGGTATCTGATTTACTGGTGGAAAATATTTGCACAGTGATGGGTGTATCACATTCACCTTCTGTAATACATTTCCATTTGTACTCTACACAATTCACTGATCCAGAACCTTGAACTAATGGAAAACACCAGAATTACTCAAGACCTTTATTTGCCGTTAACTTCTAACACATGCCCAAAATCAAAATAAACAAGCCATAAGTACTTCTTCCAGCTTACGTGGTGCTATTGATCCAAAAATGTAATTACAAGGATATGTTTGTTTTCACAGGCTAAAATCTTGGAATGAATTGGCCCACGATCATCAATTTGTCTGTGATGAATCCAACATGAGGGTGATGCTGTTTCTTGCAGGTTGTCGTTTGCTGTAAACCAGATGCTTGGATTCTCTGTAACCTTGATAATGAAAGCTGGCTTCTGCATTTGAAAAATTAATTTAAAAACCATTGAAATCTCCAGTACTTTACTGTAGTGAGGTGGGTGGGTTCATAAGATTGTTTTGCACACGCAGTTGAGGTGCCCTTATGCAAGGACATGAAGACCGGCAAATAAGTGATATAATTTGCTTTGGAGTTTGGTCCTGTGCATGTGATCCTTATCAACTTCCCTTGAAAGAACACAAATAAACAGTGGCCTGTTTCCGACTTTCAAGGCAGCCGCTCAGAGCGCATCTCACAACACTCGACCCCTAAATGGCAAAGGTCACATGATCAGTGCCGATAAGTTGTAATAATGTAATTAGCCACACACTGAGTATAAGCTTGTTTAGATGTGGCGCTGCGGTGCCTCTCAAAGGTCGCGACCCCTCACTGCCACTGTAATTGGTGTTGATTTCTCCCATAAGATTCTCCACTTTTTTTTGGGACCTCCCAAAACAGTTGGTAGTAATGGAACTGGCAGTAAAAAAAAAACAAGCAGTAACAGAAATGTCCTGGTCTCGGCCAGTTTATCACCGGGTTTGTTTTTTTGTTTTTTTTTTGTTGTTTTTTTTGGATGGGGTCTGGATGATCCAAGTAAGGACATTGCTGGTTCTGTGAAATTCCAACTCGTTTCACTCTCAGTTGTTATTTGATATTATTTAATGACTAAACTAATGATCTGTGTTAGTAGCTGGCTAATACATTTAGATACATTAACAGCTGGTAATTGGTACACTGTACATCTGCAATGTAGAGAACGGATAGTAGGAGCAAGACCAGTTTTCACAGGGAACATGATGGATACAATACTTGTAGTCTAGAACAGCGGTGCACAAACTGTGGGTCGCGGGAGATGTCTATTCCGTTGCGGAATCATGTAGGCTACAGCAACATTCCAATGCAATTAGGCCTATATGAAGAAAGTGTTACTATTTATTACTGTTATTCTGCATTTGTACAAATAAATATAAAAACAAATAAAGCTACTTAAAACCAGAGGTGGAAATCCAGGGGACACAAATAAAAAATACCTCCCCGGTATTTTTCTCCAATCACCTGGATTTGCTAATTAACATAATTCTTCAGCGAGGTATACAGTCTATGGGTAGAACTAATTAGTGAAATCAGCTGGCTGAGTCTATGGGTGGAAGAAACACATGGTTGGACTTTTTATGTCCCCTGTATTTCCACCTCTGCTTAAAACACATTTTTTACTGTTTACATTTGACTGTGTTTCATATGATCACATCTTGACCTTGGCGTGTCATTACTACACTCACTGAACTCCACGAGATGGCGCCGATTCGCCAAAACGCTGGTAACAGTGTCCTTGATGCTCTTCTTTACAAGCTAGCTAATTACTTGTTTATTACAACATAATATAATTAACGGTTTTAGCTAATCATCGCAATCCAGTCTTTTTGTGCTTTTGACATAAAAAAATAATTCTCCAACAGAAAAATACTTTTTCCATGTCTTTTTCGGCATCTTTCCGGGTCGAGAATTATGAATGCTGCGGTGGAAATTATTAATGCGAATTTTGATAGCATTTTGGATGCAGTTCTTATGCCAAACATTTTTAAAAGTAAGCCTACTCCTGAATTTACTAAATTAAAAGTGAAGTGTATCCAACCCTGTAGCCAGGGGTGTGGGTCACATGTGGTCCCCACGTAATACAAATCCAGTGAAAATAGGGCAAAAAATTAGTTAATTTCACTGTAATTTTTGTGATTTATTGCCTGCTAATTTCTGTAATTTTGTCAAATCATTTAGCTTTTAGATATTAAAAACATGGCTATTGTCAGCAGTTTAACAATCAATTGTTAATTAATTAAAGAAAACACCATTAGTTTGGGTCACGAAAAGTATGGATTGATATCGTTGGGTCATCGCTGACAAAGTTTGTGCACCCCTGGTCTAGAATGATACACTTAAGCGGGTTATCCTCCAATAATGTTGGCTAGCCTCAGAACGCATTGCTCATGATGTCAACTTTCCAAGCTCTATCCCGAGCTTTGTAGTGGTCTAACACAGGCATTGTTTAACATCAATATAACCTCCCTATTCTCACTCTATACAGTTTACTATACAGTATGTCCAAGGGTCATGTACAGTGGTGTTCAAAAAAATAACCTGTAACCTGATGAACCACTGTTATTAGTAGTAGTGATATTTCTGCATGGCAAATAATTAACTTGTAGATGTAGTAGTGCAATAGAAAAACAACAGACCAAACTGTCATGACATGCATGCTGCTTGTTCTGAGTAATTGACTTATTCATTGAAAGGGGTGTGTTCAAAATAATAGCAGTGTGGAGTTTAATTCATTCATTCTGTGAAAAGAAACTGGTCAAACAGGTATTCCACAGGTAAACAGGTGATGCCATCATGATTCTGTATAAAAGGATATCAAAATACTCCTGATATCTTATTTCCAGGTACTCTTAGAAGCAATACTATAACTTCTCTGCATTTGAATGGATCTCTATGGGAATTGGGGGGTGGGAATAGTATGGAACCCATGGTTGGCTAAATGGCTGTAAGTCAACAAGGGTCTGAGGTATCAAACGAGCCTCATACCATCACTCTGCTGCCAGATATGCAGTAGATTATGGATGGATCACTTGAAGGGTTGTTTCTCCTGACAAATTTTCCTATTGAACTCTATGGAAAAATAAGTCAGGAAGAAGAAACCAAGTTATCCATATCTACTGCATATCTGGCAGCAGAGTGATGGTATGAGGCTCGTTTGATACCATGGGTTCCATACTATTCCATGTAATTTACAGCTTAATCTAGTCCCACCCCCCAATTCCCATAGCGATCCATTCAAATGCAGAGGTTATAGTATTGCTTCTAAGAGTACCTGGAAATAAGATATCAGGAGTCTTTTGATATCCTTGTATACAGAATCATGATGGCATCACCTGTTTACCTGTGGAATACCTGTTTAACCTGTTTTTTTTTTACAGAATGAATGAATTCTCTAATTAAACTCCAAACTGCTATTATTTTGAACACGCCCCCTTTCAATGAATGAGTCAATTGCTCAGAACAAGCAGCGTGCATGTCATGACAGTTGGGTTTGTTGTTTTTCTATTACACTACTACATCTACAAGTAAATTATTTGCCATGCAGAAGTATCACTACTACTAATAACAGTGGTTCATCAGGTTACTGATGTTGTACTGCTATTTTTTTTAACACCACTGTAGGCCTTCTTTACTTCTACAGCACAATGCTTATTAGCTCATTACTATTTATCTATATTGAATGCTATATTTGCCAAGTTTCCGCTCACTTCCGAGTTCAGATTAAATGTTTTGTTCCTTACTACTTTGTAGGACTGAAATGTTTGCCACACATTTTCAAGTTCTGCAAATTTAGCTAATTATTTTGTTACCAACATCCTTATGTTTGCTGGTGGCATGCGGTTTTATTATCGCTGAGCAGTTTCTCTTCACATTTATTTTATTTTTATTTATCTGACATTGTATGGGGAACTGTGGCACCGGCAGGTGACGTGCAAATAAGAGACATCGCAAACGTGACAATGTCAGCAGGCTTCTTATTCTGAGCAAAACATATGAGCACTTACCACAGGCTCCTTTGTCACAGAGGATAACAGTTGGCTATTAAGTGTCTCAATTTAAATTCGGGAGACCCGTGCAGATTGCCCCACAGCATATATTAGGTGCACTAAAGTGGTGTTTGGCAGCCAGTGTCTCTGACATGTACAGTGCAGGTGTAGAATAGGAGTGATGAATGTGCACGGTTGAGAGCAAATTGTTCTCCGCGCCAGAAGGAAGCATCAGGAAGAATAGGTCATGTACACTCCATCCTTTCGGCTATTGAAGGTTTTCTGTAATATAAAACAGTCAACAATAAATGCTGCATTTATTTTTAGATTTCTTGCCTGTAATTTGTAAACATAACCTCAAGCCCTGCCCTTTCTTGTGGTGATTCATGTCAAGAAACATGCACCAGAAGGGTTGTATAAATAGGGGCTTTAAAATGTCAACAAGAGACACATCGGTTTCTGAAGGATGGTTTCTTAGTTGTACAGTTGGCCAGAAGCACTTTCTTTCATTCACGGAGTAACTCAAAACGAAATGCCCTGTGTAGGAAATGGCTTGGATATGGGTTTTTTGTTAGCGTTGTTTTTGTTTGTTTTGTTTGTTGTTTTATTTGTATTATAAACTGTTTTGTATTTTATTTGTATTGTAAGGCAAGTCTATATAATTTTTTTATTAATTTAAAATTTAGAACATAATGTGTACTTTCACACTCTTTGTGAAAGGGCAGACAAAGATTTATTCCAGTTCGTTGCAGCCCTTTCCTCTCAAACGGGCCCGTCAAAGCAAGCTGCATGCAAGATGGCAGGTTGCAGGAAGAGCTGCAACAGAACGTCCAAATGCAAAGCCAAAGTCACACAGGGCTGACAGTCTGCTCCCAGATTCCCCTGCCCCTTTTCCCGAGAGCAGCGGCCCTGTAATTTCCAGGCTCTGCCCAGATGCCTGCGAGATTGCTTTTGACAATTTCCTGGAAATTCATCCCGATGGATTAATATCACTGCCGTTGTAGCTCCCAAGTAAGAATATTTTTGGACTTGAGTTCTCTGCAACTCCCATCCAACCTCCATCTGGCTGTCTGACCTGGCAGAAAGGGATCATTTATATGAATAAATATAGGATAAATATCAAGGGGGCCTGAATTTGGTGGTGCCTCTATAAACTAGGGCTGTGGGAACGCGTATATGAAAAAGCCATTGCCACTACCAGAAATAAACTAGGCATGCCTTTTTTTGTCAATCTGAATTTAAATTGCGTTACGATGTAGGCTATAAACAAATGCATTACACAACAAGGCTAGGCAAGCCTAGCTCAGCCTGCATGCCTGTATGCAGCCAGTGGCAATAAGAGCCAGCTGCAGGGTCGGGGAAGCCTCACGCGTGAGCAAGGGAACGTGCGTATGCGCGTGAATGTACCCATTTTTAACGTGTGAGTGCCATAATGTTCTATTGGCTGCTCAGCACTTCGGTTAAAACATTTCTGTCAGCATAGGGGTGGACTACTATGCCTACGACTAGGCTACTGAACAAGCTAAGGATTCTCTTTTTGTTCTTATTTAGGCCTATTTGTCCCTTTTTGGCTAATTCAAAATTATAACAAATAATGACACAATAAAGTCATATGTATCAGGTGAAGTATTAGGCCTACGGATAATATCACGTTTATGTTATGTGATAATTTCCTTGTTAGAGCAGTGATTCAGTGGTTTAGCTAGGCTACCACTAGGTGGCATAACAAATACAATTTTCTGGATGCAGCAGTATTTGGAATGGATAAAACTATTAAGACAACAGATTAAAACAAAATGAATTCATTCTTAAAACTAATCTTTCATGCTCTTCAAAATCATATAGGCTATTAACTCCTTCGCTACGGTTTAGATGGCTATCTAATGTTAGCTAGCTTTGTGTCTGGTGGTGGTTCTTGCCTCTGCGTATTGCTTTAAAATCATAGAGGCTAGCTATGGAAAACCAATATGAATGAATATCCCGCTCTGCATTCAAGTGAGAAGCACAGTTTTTGACACAGGATGGGAGGAAGCAGGGGTGCATTATTTTTTTATTTATTTGTATTATGTTTTGCTGGGAAGGGTGGAATTAAACAGTTATGATGGGAGTTTGCAAAGTTGGAAAAGCATAAAACATGCTTCTATGTTAGTTAACCTAGTCTAGACAACTGTGGTGGCCAGATTTATTTCTGATCCAATACGATTATGATGTGCCACAATGTTATCGTTGCCATAAATTCTATAATGATGTAATAACTGAATATTAAGCAATAACTCATGACAGGCCGCGGTAGGCCAATAGGCTATTGTGATGATATCACAGCTAAGGGAATGGGATGTTGTGTGCGTCGGGCCAGTGTTGTACCGTTTTTTTTACATTTAGGCATAAAATGGTAGTCTATTGAGATACGTTAATTGTTCCTGTACAGTGTGTGGGTGCTGTCATCATTTTGCAATAAATAGGCTACTGTGTTGATGGTGTGCAATTTGGCTTTTTTTTTTTTTGAGTAAGTTATGGATGAGGTGAGTAGGCCTAGGCTAATTGAGAAACCATATGTCTACTTACTGCTGTTTCAATTTGCAGAAAATAACAACGGAAGCTAGCGAAAACTCCATTCACTCAATGCATTCCCAAGCACATCTCAAAATCATAGCCTATTTCTAACACAACCTAAATTAATGTGGACAAAGTAGATTCTGTCAATTTTTTTAAAAGAATCCTGTTACTTTATTTTGCATATATTTGCAATTACTTAAGGATAATAACTTCACTGTGTAAGTTCAGAGTCTAAACAATCTATCACTGCTAACCGACATCTTCATTATGGCTAATGGCCTAACTTCAGTCTGAGGCTACTAGACAAAATGTACAGATATCTTCAATTACCGTTTTGATGAGTCATAAAGAAATTAGCATACAGATATCTGTAGGCTAATGTAAAACCGGTCACGCTAATAAGTGATTAAAAGGGCTTGCCATATTCGGTAGCCTATGTGTGACAAGTCGAATGGCGATATATTTGACTTCATTATAGATAGCCTATCTAAGAAGGTATTTTTTTTTTTTTTTTTTACTATGTCTATAGTCAGACATCTTGAATTATATCGCTATTAGTCAGATTATAATTGCAAATATCTTGGAATTATTATTGAATTATCATTCACACAATTGAATTATGGTCACATTATAATTGTAATTATGACTTGTCAAAATGCATTTGTAGATAGGCTATCTAAAATGTAGCCTAATTATAAGCCATGGAATATCAAGCAAAACTCTGGGTGCGTCCCAATACTCAAAAAATGCACCCTCCTGGCTCCTTTCCTCCACTATGACCTCCTCTCCTCCGTGCCCCAGAAACCGATCTTTGTGTTTTAATCTAATGTTACATATTAATTGATGTCTCGACGCAAACCGCAATATCCGGTAGGCTACATTGTATGGGGGGGCCAACAGTGCCAAAATTCTGTTGTCTGCGAGCGCGACTGCGAATGCAATTGCCTTATACTGTGCGATTTAATTGGTCACGACATCTCACTCGCAGGTTTACTCATGTCACTCATACACACTAGCACTTGCACTGGCACTCACAGTCGCAGTCGCATTCGCACTGGCAGTCGCAGTCGCCCTGGCACTCGCAGTTGCATTCGCACTGGCACTCACAGTCGCACTGGCACTCGCAGTCGCATTTGCAGTCGCATTCGCAATGGCACTCGCAGTCGCATTCGCACTGGCACTCGCAGTCGCATTCGCACTTTCATTTTATGAGTGTAGTTAGCAGCCTACTAATTGTTAGCTTGATAGCTAGCATGCCAGACGGTTAGGTAACGTTAAGAAGATCAGTATAGGCTACTTTGCTGAATAAAATACAGTAGGCTATATGGCTAGGCTACTGAATCAGTTCACTAACCTTTGCTAAATAGTTTGCAAGTTTGCAAGCTCGGGGAGCCTACTATAGCCTATCTAGCTTTCTGATCAGCTAAATTAGGCTAAATATATAAATGTTTATTAAAAGACGAAGATTTTGTTTTCCTGTCAGGTTGAACGTATTATGGATTTCCTTGTAGTGTGCCAACAATGTCACATTCGAAGAATTTGACGTGGTTTATGAAAAGCTTGCATGAGTTCACCATTTAGCTACTGAAATTATAATGCTGGTTAATGCTTTTATGGCTCCCGTGCCGAAATTTGACTGCCTGTCAGAATTTGACAAACCCTCGCGTGCACGCGCACGCACTCTGCATTATTACTTTCTTTGCGACTGTGTTCCTTCTCCTTTCGCGATTTCCGACTAATATCTTCCTTGTTTCGGTGCATGATCAAGCCATTCCGTGTCAGATAGCCTACTCTTTTTCTCATTTGAAATGCTCGATTTTCAAGGAGTTCTGACATAGGCCTAATTTAAGCAGCATACTTTGCAAGAATCAGCCTAGCCTACGTTAAAAGCGGATAAAATCCATGTAAAATAGGCTATCGTTTTTTTTTTAAACGGCGTCAATGTAGGCTAGGCTACATGCCCTGGGAATAGCCTACGATTCTTCGTTAAGTTCAATATACATAATGTCCAGGACAGCATTATGCTGTGGTGACACATCTGGTCCTCTACTGTAGCCTACACCTTCAAAATGTTTTGTTCATACAGTGAGCACCATAATTCATTGGACAGTGACACATTTTTTGTTATTTTGGTTCTATACTCTCGCACTTTGAGTTTGAAAGGATACAATGACAATGAGGTTGAAGTGCAGACTGTCAGCTGAGGGTTTTTTCATCCATATCGGATGAACCGTTTATAAATTAGAACCTTTTGTAGGCCTACATAGTCCCCCCCATTTTCGGGCATCAAAAAATATTGGACAGTTTAACATAATGTAGAATAAAGTAATAATTTTTTAATATTTGAAAATAGTAGGCTATCTGTACGGACAGTGACACAAAATGGTCCAATCATCCACCGAAAGAAGGAAGATATTAGTCGGAAATCGCGAAAGGAGAAGGAACAGAGTCACAAAGAAAGTAGCTAATAATGCAGAGTGGGCGCGCGTGCACGCGGGGGGTTGTCAATCAGTGGAATCACAAGCTCTTTGCAAAGCTTCTTGATGTGCTCCTTGAAGCTTCAGGGTGCTGTGCCTTGAAGATGGCATAGGCATTCAACGTGGCAATCTGATCTGGGTCCACTCCGATTTTCGTGCGGTTGTAATACTGTGTCACAGTGGACGAGCAGCTGGTGTCATTCCGAGACAGATGCAAGTTCTTAGCAAAGAGCTTGTGATTCCACTGATTCGGAAGCGTGCAGAAGGCTGCCCCAAGCTCCAAAAGCCTGTGAAGGAGGCAATGGCAAGATGCAGGGTGATGCCAGCCAGTACCCAGTCACAAGAGGAGAACACCAGACAGGACCAAAAGAAGAGGAAGAGGTGTAAGCTCTGCGCAACTGCTACTGACCATAAAACAAGATGTGGCTATGAAAATTGCAACAGGCCAGTGAGCACAACGCCAACCGTGTGATTTGTAACGACTATGCATTAGGAGAATAGAAAACAGAAAATAAAACAAAGAAAAGCTCACGCTGTTGCTGTTGAAGGAATTATGTTAAGAGTTTCTTTTCTTTCTTTTTTTTACAAACATATAGTTACTGTTTAGAGCTTGAAAAACTGAGTTACTGTATGTACTGTGTGTATGATATGTGCTGAAAAGTAACAACGAAACATATTTCAAGCATTCTGCATTCTTGTGTGTCCAAATCATATACACTACTCACAAAAAGTTAGGGATATTTGGCTTTCGGGTGAAATTTATGGAAAATGTAAGTTCACGCTACAGTGATATTATACGGATCATGAAAGTAGGGCATTTAAGTAGAAGCATGCAATGGTGATTTCCTCATCTCAAACAATTTATTGAAACAAAAGCCAACAACAGTGGTGGGTATACCACAACAAAAATGTCAATGTCTCAATAACTTGTCATGTGCCCTTGAGCATCAATTACAGCTTGACAACGACGTCTCATGCTGTTCACAAGTCGACTTATTGTCTGCTGAGGCATGGCATCCCACTCTTCTTGAAGAGCAGCCCTCAGGTCATTGAGGTTCTGGGGTACAGAGTTACGAGCCTCTACACGGTGAGTCAGCTGATCCCATAGGTTTTCTATGGGATTCAGGTCTGGAGAAAGTGCAGGCCACTCCATTTGAGGTACCCCAGTCTCCAGCAGCCTTTCCCTAATGATGCGACCTCGATGAGCTGGAGCATTGTCGTCCATGAAGATGAAATTAGGCCTGTGTTGTTCATGCAGGGGCACAATGACTGGATTAATGATGTTATTCAGGTAGTATGGGCTTGTCACTGTACCATTCACAAAGTGTAGGGCAGTTCTGTATTGACTAGACACACCTGCCCACACTGTAACACCGCCACCACCAAAGGGTCGTCTGGTGACAACAGTGGCTGATGCATAGCGCTCTCCTTGACGTCTCCAACATCGTTGGCGGCCATCATTTCTGCTCAACGTGAATCGACTTTCATCAGAGAACAGCACTGAGGCCCACTGGTCCCTCGTCCAGCGTAAATGCTCCCTGGCCCATGCAAGACGATGACGCCTGTGCCTGGTGGTGTGGTCAGGTACCCTTGCAGGTCGTCTAGCACGCAGACCACGCTGATGTAAACGGTTTCGAATGGTCTGACGTGACACTTGGGTGCCTCTCACCTCCCTTAAATGTGCCTGGAGTTGAGTGGCATTCATCATCCGGTTCCGCAGGGCACTGTTCACAATGAAGCGGTCATCAGTGTGGGATGTGGCCAAAGGACGTCCACTTCTATGCCTTTCTGTGACTCTTCCAGTCTCTCTGTATCTCTGTTGCAACCTGCTGATGACACTCTGTGACACTCTAAGCTCAGTGGCCACTTCCCTCTGAGAACATCCTGTTTGAAGCCTCGCAATGGCGAGGTACTGTTGATCAATTGTTAGGTGTCGTCTTGGTCTCATGATGTCAAAATGTGAACAGCATGATGAAGAGGACTGTTTAAATACCAATTCTAATTGAACCAGGAAATTTATTGGTCGATTCATGGATCAAACACCTGTTGTGAATTTTGCCGTTCAGCTCCTTGTTAGAGAACAGCAAGTTGTGCAAAAAGTACTGAAACATTGAATAGTTGGACATGTGCATTCAAAAGTTTAGAGAAGGTCAAATTCATTTCACCTGTAAAGGTTATAGTGCATTTTAGGTTCATCCTGAAATTTCACCCGAAAGCCGAATATCCCTAACTTTTTGTGAGTAGTGTATAATTGTTTTAACAAAATAACTGTAGCATAGCCACACACACACACACACACACACACACACAAGCGCAGGGACACACGCTCGACCATGGGCATGCACACTCACATCTAGTAACTCATGGGAAAAAGTACTTTTAGTGATCAAAACAAGATAATTAATTAATTTCTGTATCACTACATAATGAAAATAATTAATCTCAGAGATATAGCAAAAACCCACTCAGCCATACATCAAATAACATTGGAAATTAATATGGGTCCTTTATGACCCATGTTGTCAAATTTGGGGTAGTAATACAAAATATATTGTTATTCAAACCCGGAGGAAGAAAGAATAAATATGATGATTTGTGATCATCAAAAACAAGATCATTAATGAATACCTTGAATATCAAATGAGCAGATTAATTAATTAAAAAGAGGTAACAGAGACCCTCAGCGATGCATCAAATTACATAGGAAATGAATATGGGTCAATTTGGACCCATGTCGTGCGTTCTAGGGATATTCAACATGTTGTGCATTCTAGGGTTAAGCTTAAACTCTTATGTCAGAAATAGCTCTGCATGCCATGAAGAATCAAATATTCACATTGTGCTTATTGTAATATATTTACAAAGAAAGAGGTAACAAAATTGTTTAATTGAACAAATTAAAGATTGAAATTAATCAATAGGCTCCTAATTGGTGAAAGTGTGGACACCCCCTGGCCACTAAGACAAACCATGTGGTAGAATTCAAAGACAAAGAAAATGACAACGAGCCAAACCTGCATTGTTTTAATAAGTTTAAGGGAAAAATGACGAAAGAACTTAACCACGTGTTCAATAAACTAATTAGGAGCCTATTGATTCATCTCAATCTAATTTGATCAGTTAAAAAATTTGACCTCTTTTTACGTTGCCTAATTGTTTGCAATAGAGCAAAATAAGCACAATGTGAATATGGGACTTTTATTCTTCATGGCATGCATAGCCATTTCGGACATAATGTGAATTAAGAGGGTAAACAATCCCACTCAACATGAAACGCACCTAATTAAGAAAAATGTGGTCCATTTGGACCCATGTTGTGCATACTTGGGTTAAGAGGGTAAATGATCCCTTTAAACATGAAAATCCCCAAAGAAAAATTAACAGCTTGTTAAAATTGTGGGATTGCAATTGTGGTTGGAATGAAAACCAGCATATACACGGGTTCCCCACGACCGAGTTTGGGAACCACTGCCTTAGACTACTCATATGAGACATTCATAAATCAAACCAAGCAGAACAGAAAACACTTTTTTTTTTGGGGCTTTTATTGTGATTTATAATTTTTCAAGTTGTGTGTCAACATATTTTAAATCACATTTTTAAAAACATCAAATAGTTGAAACCCCAGTCCATGGGTTGCGAGGTCAAAGGTCTTCCACCTTGTCTTTCAGTTGACCGAAGGCTTTGTCTAGAATCTCCCTGTTAATGGAGAAAATAATATAAATTCAAAAGTATGAAAACATTATCATAGCACTGTGATATTAACTGTCACGCACTGCTCAAAGTGGACTGGTATACTACAGTACAGTATACTGCTACTTTTTAAAATATGGAAGATAGCTATAGTATATAATGATATGCTTTAAAATGGATTATTATGTGTGCCCCCCAAAAAAACAATAAGGAGTATTTCAAAATATTAAATGTAGCCTACCGTATCTCTATTAAGCTCCATATATATCAGTACCAGCCCCTGACTGTGTTAAATTTACCGTGGTAATGGAAGAGTAACCTCATCATACGGATACAAAATCATTTTGTGTGTTGTAACTTTTGTTGGATACAGTGCATGTGGCTGGGAATGTCCACAGGAGTTGTATGGACGTCAGATGCTTTGCCTCGTCCTTTGTAGCTGTAGAGTAGCCTATTTTGTTCACTTGCTGCTTGGCTGGAATTTTTTCATACAAGGTAAAACCGTTTAATCTCAAGCACCTAGTGGCTGAATTAGCTATTACTGTATGCTGTACCGTGATACTTCCCATTGTAAAAGAGGGAAGTACATACAGTGGGTTGAAAAAGTATTCAGTCCCCTTAGACGTTTTCATATTTTACAAAATCTAAGGGGGCTGAAAACTTTTTCAACCCACTGTATAGGCCCTATGGCAATTCTTATTCATTTTGATTGTCAGTATATAAATATTCATATTTTTGTCTGGACAGAAGTACATGTAGATTTAAAATGAGAATTAATACCAAAAGCATTACCTGTTATTGCTGTCAATAACAGTAATAATGTTTTTTTTTATAAACCACATAAATTAAATAATTGGCAAAGTTGTGTGGTTTAACAACTTCTCAGAAAAGGGCCAGTCTGCATTGAACTGTTCAAAATAACATGACTTCCCAATAAAAAAACATTATATTCCTGTCAGTGTCCGATAGAACATGATGATTGAACTGAATAAAAACTGAATTAAAATGATATGGTTCTATCTGCAAGTGTACCCCCATAAAAACACCATTCAAATTAGTCCAAGGTCCTTGAAACTCTGCCTGTTTAGTACCTTTCATTTCTGTTGTTATTGTTGTGTGTGTACCCTTTAGGGTTGTTTTTGGTGTTGTATTTAAAAAAAAAAATGTAAACAAAATAAAAATATGAATTTTACAAATACTTACTTGAAGTCACTGAGCCTCCCAATAGCAATCTCTCAACTGAATCAAATGGACTTCCTCAAAAGGAATCAGCATGGCAGCCAATTGGCCAATGCTGTTTGCCAAATCAGAAGCCTCAGCTGAAATTGATAGGATAACATAAGATTGCAAAATTGTCTTTTGGTGAAGAAAAAGGATTAGAATGACTCCATTTACTATCAATAGATACCCCAAGGACAAATTGAAGAGTGTTTTTCCTAAACTCACTCAGCACTTTTACTAATTTTGGGAAAATCAACATTTTTGTTTATTTTAAATTTTCATGCAAAAAAACTCCACCAATTTCAAATAAACAAAAATAGTTGATTTTCTCAAATTTGTTTTTGCATGAAACATCACATTTTTATGCTTAAATCCCTAAGAATAATAGTGTAAAAGTAAAACTGCAAATATCTAACCATTTATCAGGAATATTATCAGGAAATTTATATCCACCTTGAAAACTATGGTTATATACGGGACTTAGTGAGGTTTGGAAAAACACTATTCAATTATTAGCACACATTCTACAAAAATTTATAGGAACCATAATGGTCTTGGCCATGTCTTACAATATCTGCATATCTTAATACCTAGGTCTGAAGTATTTACAAAAGCTAGCATGGTCAGGTCTTTGAGCTTCAACTAATTGTGATTGATTTAAGATGGAATTATTTCAGTCTTTCTTGTTATTGACTTGTAACTGATTTATTCAGTGTGTGTGACAAAATATCTATTTTACTTCCTTGCCATTACAAGCAGAGTATAATTATACCTAGATATGGCTGAATATGGAGCATATGAATTTACCCTTTGCTAGTTTTGAACATATTTAAGAAATTGTGGATGTTTGCCCCGGCGTGACTCCAACTTGGTCCTCAATCTGTTGCTTTAGGTCTTGTCTGTCATTTCTGTTCACCCTCATATGCCACCAGTGAACCCTGGGACATATGCTCAGGAGGTCCTACTCTTCTCTTTATTTCGTCCACTGTCACTGTATATCTTTGTTGAAAGTGGAGGTGATGGTATCGGGGGGGAAATACAACAATAAATGGTAATAATAAAATTAGTATCTGACTGAATTAACAGTAGATGAGTGAACTGAATGGTGCTTAAATACGTCATATTTATAAATGGTAAGAGTATGAGATACCTTCTCTTCTTCCTACCAAAAGAGAGGGTTAGGATACTCTCCACTTCTTTGAATGCATGATTGGATGCAAAGGGACGGGGCTGGTCTGTGATGATGGAGGGGGATTGTGGGTAGAAGGTGTTCAGTGTGGTGGACATGGTAGGTAGCTCTGCAGGAGAAAGAAAAGCGGAGAGGTATTAAAGGTAATTTTAATCCCGTAAACTATACCAAAATGTAGCAAAGAAGCTAGATTATTTTTCTGTGTATTATCAAAAACTAAAGCAAGGACAGACTTTCTTACCATCTTACATTAGTCAAACTAATCAGATATGAGTGGAAATTCCTGGCCTGGATTCAATCAACATTTGTACTTAACTTTGACTCAAACTTTGACTAGGCTACCCCTTGTTAAGGACGCTTACCCTATGCACGGTGGCCCCCTAGTGGTAGTTGTTGACGTCCCAATTATAGCAGCCTATTCATATTTCTCTGAAATTATAAATTAATTTACAACAAAAAACCTCGACATTTTGACTCATGTAGGCTATAGTCGTTAAAAGGCCTTTTGCAAATATGCGAGCTGTTCTGTGAAATTTGGCAATAAGGTAACCTGTGTTATGCAGATATTTCTGACATTTCTAACACGAAAATAAGTTCAGCATTAAGGGAGTTATAGACCTAGCATATTTTCTCAAGGGAAATCTGCATCTGTCAATACACTACAAAAATACGCTGATCTTTGTGACTCATATATGTATTATATTAGCCTATATGTATAAAACTAGCTACGCATAAGTGAGCGGTATTTATTTTTTTATATTCATGGACTGAGCTGAAGATGCTCTTTCATGCCGACTTGAAATGTATAGGTCTACGCCTTGAAATAAATAGGTACGCCTGGAAATAAATGCCCATTGAAATAAATAAGAGACGTAAAATAATGAATATTTATTTTGACACACGCCAATAACAGCTTGTTTCGCCTGGACTTCCGAGAAAAAAACCCAAGCGTGATTTTGAGGTTATATGATTACAAATTGGGCATTTGAAGACTAAATAACCATTGTTTTTTTCTGTTGCCCAGTGAACATTTTTGTGTTGAAAAGTCGGCGAAACGCCGTGTAGTGTACTAGCGTTCAGGTGAATGCAACGTTAATCAAGCCAGACCGTCTTCTCTTGTAAATGACCACATCCGTTCTCAGAATATGAAAAACGGGCCTTTTTTAGTTTCTGTTGTCTAGTGATTTTATTTTTTGTTATTAGAAATATAAAATGAAAATCAAACCATTTTTTAAATTTCGCTCATCCCTTTTTGACCATGAAAAAGAAAAACGCCTTGTATTTCAATATTAATTTTTGTATTTTAAAACGAAAATCAAATAACCACTTGTTTTTTTGTTTTTTAATACCCGTTTCTGAAAGGAAAATCGAATGACCAAAATATACACGGACCTATATAGCTAGCCAATTTGATAAAGACCCTGGATAAACTTATACCGGGCTCTAGATCCGAACAAGGCTAGCCTGGCTCAGGCTACAAGATATCTTTGTCCCACTGTCAGACTTGGCAATCAAAGCATCATAAAACTTGCATCTTGGACAGATCACACTGAGTTTGTGTAACGACGTTAATCTGAACCAGGCATTATCTGGCTACAGCTGGTAGCCGGTTCTAGCTAGCGTGATCTATCTATACGACCGATAACGTTATCAATAATGGCAAACTAGCTCAATTCAATATAGGTTATGCCAAATATGGCAAGTAGAAAGTCCCGGTAAATTAGTGTTGAAACTTTTGACCTACCTGTCCAGTAGAAACAACAGGAGCTCTGCGTCTGTCTTTAAACCAATCCACTTCCGAACATTCTAAAATGAGCACCTATTGTTTACTAGTTTTCGAGCGAGCTTTATCCGATTTTCTTTTTCTTTGCGTGAAATAGGGCCGGTCTATTAGGTATCGGTTGTTTGCAGTGGTTGGTGAAATTTCTAGCTGGTAAATGCGCAAAGTCAATCTCATTGTTGATTAGTTGGTTCGAAATGTGAACTAGCCTGTGTCTTCGGGTGGTTTCTGTCATGAGCGACTTTGTTTTGAAAACAAGATTTTGGCCTGAATTGCTGGTTTTAGAATGCAAAATAATTTTATGGTAAGCCGAACAGATCAAAAGCCGACACAAACTAGACACCACATATACAGTTGGACAGCGCGCGCCGCCCAGTTGGATAGCTCAAAGATACCCTATTTGGTTGGACAGGAGTTCACTAATCTCGCACATTGAAATTTTTAAAGTTTGTTTGCAGGATCATTTGAATCATAACGATAATCAAAGTTTTTCATTGTTTGTCATTTTAATTTTCAAACTGTAATTCCAAAGACAGAACGATATTTGGAAGAACCTAACCGATGTTTAGTTTAGGAATATGGGAAACGGTCATTGAACATGAACAGAGACTGATCTGAATGCAGACATGAAGGAGCAAACACTATTGTTTCAAATAAAGTGAGTGTGTAATTAATCACATTCATAAAATTAAATAGGCCTAGTTTGTTCAAAGCGCCATTTTATGGTATTTTTAAAACACATTTGGAATATATTTTAGTTGGAATACAACAGCAAAAGTTAAACAACAAAGAATATAGGCTAAATATAGAATTTATTTAAAATAATAATCTTTGTTCTTTCATATATTTTGCTAGCTTCCACGTTGCTCTTGTGTCCTCTAGCCTGTGTTGTTTCCAACATAATTCATTCAAACGCAGCAATCACATTTTATTTCTCCCTCTCTGCTATAGCTAGCCTACTCTTGATTTCTGAGGCTGCGGGACAGCAAGTAGCGGCATCAGGACTGTAATGCACTTCATGACAACGAACCACAAAGCTACCCAGTAAAATAACACGTCTAACTTAATGTTAATGTTTACTAGAAAATTATTCAAATTAAGATGAGAGCTAATTTTATAACCGTATGTAGGCTACATTAATGCTAACGTTACCTACTTAGGCACCTTAATGAATTTGTAGCTACACAGTCATTATTAGGCCTATGTTAAAAGCTAAATACAGGTATATATGAAATAAACTTGAATCAGACAAATAATTGCTGTGGCTAGTGATTTTAATAGATAATCGATAGATAATGTTCTATACGTTTTTTGGTGAATTTATACGGTTTTGCAGGCATGAAAATAAGGGCAGCTCTTTCCAAAGGTTGACACCTATGTAGGGATGTAACGGTATGAAATTTTCACAGTACGGTATCAACCAAAATACCACGGTATACGGTATTTCACGGTATGAGTTTTTCCCCCCTTTTAATTAAATGTACTAGTATGGCCCATCGAAAAAACAAACAAACAAGCAAGTATTTTGCTTTGAAGAAAAATATTGCTATTGAACTGAAACCTGTGTGCGTGCCTGTGCGTGTATGTCTGTGTGTATTTAACTGAAACTCTCATGCATTACCATTGTAACATTTAGATATAAATATTTAACACAAGGGTCCTCCTTATGACCTAATATGAGAACGTTTACACAAGGGTCCTCCATTATGAACTTATTTGTTTAGGTCAGGTTGTTATGCAAGAAGGACAGCATTAAAACCATTTCCAGCCTAAGCGAACATTCTATTCCATTTTATTTCTTAATGTGCGTTGCAAAAATGTTTGTAGTGTGATCATATTACATCAGATACCTAAACTTGATATACCATTGTAAACAGGATAACTGGGGCTTTCAATTGATATAAAAAATAATAGGATTACTTGATGGAAATATCATCAATTATGGAAATACATTTACCAACTAAATTTATAAAACAGTCTAAATGGCTATTTTCTAATGAGAAACCTACTATTTTACCCATTTCATGTTCAAGATAGGGGGAAACTTACAGTGTATGATATCTTTATACCATTGTGTGAGTCATATAGAATAGGAATCAGAATAGATTTATCTTCTACTGCTCAAAAGTTATAACCACTTCAGTGATGGGTAAGAAAAGGCTAAAATAAACACTTTAGAATGTTAGGTTCATTGAAAATATGACGTGTATGCAAAACTGTTTGTGGTGTGATCATATTATGTTACACCCCTAAAGATAATATACCATTTTAAGCAGGATAACTGGAGCTTTCCATTTATATACAATAATATGCTTACTTTAACACAATCAGAACAGATTTATAATTTACTGCTCAAAAGTTATAACATCTTAGTGATGTATGGGAAAAGGCAAAAAAAAAAAAATTATTAGAATGTTAGGTTCATTGACATTTCACATTACCACTTATCCATACTCCTAATGGGTCACTGTTGAGAATCTGTTGATATAATGCAAAACTGAAAGACACATACACTGAAATATAGAATTTATGTGTTCAATGAAACACACACTTTATTTTTTTTAAAATGTATAACATAGTGAATGGATGAACTAAGTAAATGGATAACATTGTAAAACAAATAAAAACAAGATACAACCCATGGCAAATATCAGTTTAGATACCCGTAAAATTCATGCATTGGATATATTTACAGTAAAATCATTAATGTATTAGTACAGATACAGCAGACAAATCTATGCTCAAGCATAAATACCTTCAATATATTCAAAAATCAAGAAGATAACAGTAAGTGCATGCATGCCCTGATGGTCCTCCGTGTCGTGCTCTGCAATGACCCTCAGCACCCTCCTTCTCTTCAGGGACTGTATCAGATGGCTAAATGTCCATTTACCATTTACCATTTCATTAATCCATAACATATCATATAAAACCATTTCTGAGTCATTAAAGGGCTGTATACTTGCAATAACATCATCTTACAGCAAACGCTTTATGCTTATGTCACGAATAGATAAAATAGCTATTCTGGACACAAGCATAATGTCCAACCATCGCTGTAATAGATAAATATATTATCAGTTGCCATTTCATTAATCCATAACATATAAAACAATTTCTGAGTCATTAAAGGGGTATATAGTGAGAATGAAATTAGAACGCTCCGGCTTTAAAGGGTTAAAGACAGAAAATACACACAACAATCTTGTAATCTAGTGCAGTTTAATAATGTATATTAAATTACAAAGTCCACTGTTGCAATTCAATATTGCTAGCAACTTGAAGTGTGATGTTTTATTTTTTCCCCTGGCTGTCACGAGCGGAGCTGTGGATAGGTAACCCTCCATTGTAGTGGCGTGCCACGTCGTGCATATGCGCATTGCACAACATAAATTTATACCGTGGGCACGGTATTACAGGAAAAGGCTTACGGTTCAGAACCTTGGTTGCTTGATACCGCGGTATACCTTCAAACGGTATACCGTTACATCCCCACACCTATGCATTAATAAATATTGTATAGCGACCGCATCTAAAGACAGACCAGGCGGATTCACTCGTTGCTTTTATTGCAAGCCAGTGTTCTCTCAGTACAAAGAGGATTACACTGACTCAAACGCACAGACTTCAAGCATTTTTATACTGGACTGGCGATAATACTGCAAACTGTTATCATAAACATATTTCATGACCTAGCTAGCTCTACTGTGACACTCTAGAAGCTACACTACTGTCAATAAAACACATGTAGGCCTACGCACTTTATACACACAATAACACTTAGCTAGCCCTGGTGACCAGCCAGCTTCGCTAGCCAGCGTAACAAACAGCATAACTAAACATTTGACCAACGAGTAAATAGTCTCTATGATATAATGGCATCGCATAAATTGTAATTGAATACTTTCTTTTATAGATTAGACAAATTATTGCAACCTTTGTTTGTTTAACAATTCATAAACACAGTGAAACGAGAGACACGTATCCTGTAGGCTAAATCTAGAGAGATATCCAGCTGGATAGCACTGCGCTACCCAATTTGACATCTCGCGCTATGTAGCTGGACATCCTGCACGACCCAGTTGAATAGCGCAGAGCTACCCAGTTCGACATTCCGTGCGATCCAGTTCAATAGAGCAAAGCTACCCAGTTTGACATCCCACACGACCAAGTTGAATAGCGCAGAGCTACCCAGTTCGACATCCTGTGCGATCCAGTTGGATGGCGCAGAGCTACCCAGTTGGATCACTCGCGCTACCCAACTGGATATGTGGAGATGTCCACTGGGTATCTCGCGATGTCCACTGGGTGGCGCAGGATGACTGGATAGGTGGTGCCTTGTTAACTGGATATATCTCGCTTAAAAACTGGGTAGCGCACAGCAACTGGATATACGGTGTCTAGTTTGCGTTCACTTTTGAACTGTTCGGCCTACCATAGAATTTGAGGGTATAAAGACAGTGTATGGCGCTGGATTTCTTTCACAGTAGTTATTTTTGCGATTGCTACCAACTAAGAATGACCATTCCCCCATATCTTTGTAAAGAAAGTTGCATACTCTAGCTTTAAGATGTAATATAATTATGTAATATTTCCACTTTTTTAAATGGCATTACAGCATTGACATTATTGTCTTTGTCTTTGGAGAGCTGTTTTTATTGGGGCCATAATGTGTCCTGGGGTTACAGGTACTCTACTGTCCATTTTAAATTATTATCTGTATTGAAAATTGACGTAAACGTGTTAATCATTGCCGTAAATCTACTTTGATCATCCCATTACTATAAGGATGAGGCTAGGTGCTGGTGGGTGGTCTCATTGGAGCCCACTCGGGATCAGCCAGGCTGAGGCCCAAATTTGGCTTAGTGACCATCTCCGCCTTAATAGATTTGGTCTCATTTCTTCTTTCTCGTACTCATTTCACTAATAAGAGCTAAAAGCAAAAATGCAGATGTAGTAGAAACACTTCGAGACCTGTTAGTTTTTCTCTCTATCCTTCAAAACAATTTGAATTAAATCTGTGTCATATTGCTAATCTTGCTACAGCCAATTTGTGCAAAATGGAGGGAGTGATATTTGGGTTACAGTTTGGGCTGGATTGCATTCATACATAAAGACCCTTTTTCATCTATTAGTTTTACTGTAATATAAAATCTAAGGTGTTTTATTGAAACCAAATAAAGTTCTTTGACTCATTGAGTACTGAAGATTTTTTATGAATTGTTTAAAATCTGAGTTATGCAAGTTTGCATTAATGTTAAAGTTCTTCCCACAGGTCACGTGTATTAATTAAGGATTCCCTGCAGATTTTCTCTTTGAGGTCGGCTGTTAGGATAAGGAAGGCGGAGGATTATGAAGCTACCGTTATGTACATCTCTGTTTTAAATGAAGCTCAGACTCCATACTAGACAGCATTATCAATGTCATTGGCCAAAAAGCATGTTTTTATGGTTCAAAATATTGTGCGGTTGGTTTTTGGATTTTGAGATCTCACGGTTGTCTGACTTGGGTTCAATATTGTTCCAAAAGTATAGTATTTTTAAAACTGGGAGTAAAACACATTGTCTTTATTGCAACATTTATCAATTAGCCTGCATATTTATAGATGAATCATAGCAGAAAATATAACATGAACTGAGTATTCAGAATTCTTGCTGTATTTAGTGAGCAGCAGATAATCAATATGGTATGCCTAGGCTACTGTGGCCTAATTGGACAGTATGCTGTGCATCGTGAACAAAACATTTACCTCCAGTATTTCCCCTACAATACATTACGCTACTTTCACATCGGGCGCGCATGAGCGCCAGCTTGCCGCTATGGTCAGCGCAAGCAGAGAGCGAAGCGGCAAAAACAACAATCCATATCCGTATCCGGGACGGGTATTTTAAAAGCGACTTTACACCAGTCATTCTCCCTCTACACATACAAGCACAAAATCCGGTTATTATTTACATGTGATTTAATTTCATTCAGCATTGCCCACAACATTAACGTGATCCACATGAACCAGGACAGAGAGAGAGCTTGTCACTCGTTTTCAGGGTCTCTGCTCTTCTCAACTTTTTCTAATTGCTTTCGAACGTGAAATGTATACCGTTCTAAACAAACAAAAAACACTTATCTGCTGACCGTATATAGAATGCCATCCTGGCTATCGATAGTTAACGTAGCGAGCTAGCGCAGCCTGGTAATAATCTGGTAGATATCAATGTAGTAGTGCTTATTTGTTACAAACCTGGTATCCCCAATTGGAAACTTATGTTTCGCCAAGCAAAGTTTTTTTATTTACATTACGGTAGTCCCGCAAGTTCGACTGGTATAACTCCGGGAATTCGGTCACGCACATAATCAATTTCTCATCCATTTTGTTTGTGAAGTTGGTCCGTTCAGTACCGCCCACTCTCTAGCTATTGCCTGCGCTTTGAAAGGTCAGCGACTGTAGGGGTCAAAGCTGAATTTGGTTGAACTTTGAGCGCAGTGGAGATGCGCTGCGCTCACCGCTTACCAGAGCGCAAAGCGGAAAACGACTCTCCATTGATATCAACGGCACTTGCCGCCTATGCGCGGCCAATGTGAAACCAGCGTTAGGCGGGGCGGTACGGAGCTTGCCGCCCCGCCTAACAATGCAATGGCAATGGCAATGTAATTTTTTGAAAACTAATTTACTTTCATTTAAAAATCAATAGAAAATGTGTTTGCGTAAGCGCACAATTTTGTGACCCAAAATTATGAACGATTCAATAGATTGGCAGAGTTTGTGGACTCTCTTCAGTTAGTAACAAACTCCCAAGTATTACAGTGTTTTGTTTTGTGGTAATCTCACTACGATTGGCTGCTTGACCACGCGCAGGCGCAGAAGTATAGATTTGTTTAGGTTACGTTACCTCAGGCACGCAAATAACTAATCTAGCTAATGGTAATTTCATCTTCAGCTAATAAGAGGAGCTTGCCACCGAAAAAGATCTCATCTTCCTTCCATGTAAATGTGAGAGAGAGAGAATGGGGACAGTGGGAGCCGTTCTAACAATACAGAAGCGAGCCAACGCGAACGATAGCCTACAGGTGCAGTAGAGTCTACCATCGCTACAAACCATGGCTTTATGATTCAATGAAACAAGCCTAGGAGCATAACTAACTCAAAACTAAAGTTTGCGATATTCGTTAGATAATGAAACTCATAAATATCCCAATCACCGAGCAGAGTTTTAACGTTAATTTAGTCACCTTTTTGTACGTTAAACGTTGAACTGATTTAATATTTTATCCGCTCTTCTCGCCTCCTTTGACATTTTTTTCCGGTCTATTGTTTTCTTTCATGTCGTTGATAATTTGAAGCGCCCCCCCCGATGGTCATGCCATCTTACCACCCCGCCTACAAAGACATCCTGGGGGAAACACTTACCTTTATTCACAGCGTAGGCAAATTACAGCAGATTAATAAAGTATTCCCTCTGTGAAAACCAGCCTTGCTTACATTAAATAAAACACAATTTGGGAACTAAACTAAAAACGATTTATATATGTATTACACCAGAACACTGTATGACGAAAAAGTAGGCTACACCAAACGCACACTACTCAAAATCAAAAGATTAAAAGCTTTTAATAAAAAAAGCCTTGCATGGAAAGAAAGAAAAAACTATTTCCATCTATTTTTTATGATAAATTATAGGGAAAACAAGTAAAATTAACATTTTGATGTAGAGATTTTCACATAGCAGAAGAGGACTTATGCTTAATCACATCAAAAGTAAGTACACACAAGAAATGAGCTAGCATGACCATAATGAGGGTACCACTGCCAGAAGCAGCTCAACACACTTACCAAAGCCCCGGTAATACTCAAATTCCAAAGCAGCTAAGTAGCTGATTTACACTTTTTTATTGTTGTTATGAATGCATCTACAAATATATAATTTGTACATTTTTCAGTAAAATTTAGACTTAAAGTATACAGCTCAATTGTCTTGTTTGAATACAGAATGAAATGTATTTAAACATAATATAAGCATGGATATTTTAGAATGGTTTATTAGACATTATCTTAGGATGGTTCATTCATCCACAGGGATGCACTACATATTATTCAAAAAGCCAGGCTTTGCATGTGGACTAAAAAATTTGTGATTAAAGTTTATTGCTTTAATGGGTAACAAATAAGAATTGGCCCCACTTACAAATAATCAAATTCAAGCCAAAAGCAAGTTTAATCACCTTTCAGTGTTGTATCGGCTTACTTTTATGGACCTTTTTTTTATTTGTCCTTAACTTTACTCACAATTGGACACCGCACCATTGTGGCACCGCGGCTAATTACCAAGATTTTAATGAACATTCAACATTTAAAGAAATTATATCATTATGGATATGGTTTTTTGTGCACATGCAATCTCTACGTAGGTAATTACTTCCAAAGACTGAATTAGTAACAGCTTTTATTTTTCATGGATAACTTTAAGTAGATGCTTAGGTGGTTGCACTCCCTCTATTGGCTAGCATTCATTTTGTATTGTAGCCCTATAGATGGCAGTCTGGAACCTAAAATTTATACCATCTAGACAGGGTACAAAATTAACACCAGCCACCAGCCAAATGCTGGTAAAGGTTTGATTGTGGCTGGTAAGATTTTCAACTCTGGCAGCCAAACAACCAGGTTGCACTATATTGTAAAAGGTAATGTGGCTGGTAAAGTGTTGACAATGGCTGGTGATTTTTAAAATCCACAAGCCACTTTGGCCAGTGGCTGAAAGTTAATTTTGTACCCTGCATCTTGATCTTTGGGTGAACTATCGCTTTGAGAAGAATACATTCTCAATAAGATGTTCTTGAGAGAGTGAAAAAAAAGTGGGGTTTTATTTTTTTGGTGTATAGGTTTCCAAATATGGCTTCTAGATTAATTTGGATGTGTTACAACCCTAATGCAGTCTAGGGATAAGTAGGGGTGGCAATGCTACCACAAGTTTGATGTTATGGAATGATGGGACAGGAAATTGCTGATGCAACTAGAAAAGTTCTGTTTTTATTTATAATAATGACAGAAGTGAAAGGACCACTAGTAATGCCAAATTGACAAACTTAATATAACAAAACTTCAAGCTCACTTTTCAGGGTAGAGTCTACTAAAAAAATAGACCTTTTACAACAGAAACCTTAAGACACTAACTATCCAAACCAAAATAGAGTGGGTGGTACTGAACTCTAACCTGGTGCAAATGTACAGGGTACCCCAAATTTACCTAGTCCCTTTCCGCAAAGGGGAAAACACAAAACGGTGGAAGGACTAATTATATAGGGTGTGGAAGGCAGGGATTTGGCAGCGCTGATACAATTGTGTGGACCAGTCTGAGAAGGTTAGATGGATTACAGCATTTTGGTAGCATGGATGGGCCCCACAGTTTGGTAGCATGGATGGGCCCCACAGTTTGGTAGCAGGTATGGGCCCCACAGTTTGGTAGCATGGATGGGCCCCACAGTTTGGTATTGAAGTCAGGCCCCACAGTCTGACATTCAATCCGGACCAGGCCACCGCAGCTGGCGGCCCCAGGGGGCAAAACGCGATTGGCGCTAGCACTCCCAGGGAGAGAGGGTTTCAGCTATCCGTGATGATGATGCCTCATCACACCCCTGTGAGCCCGACAGGTTGACCAGATGCTCACGGTTAGTTTGTTGAGCTATACATTCCTGTGACTCATGTCTGTGCAAGCCTTGCCAATCACGGTGTGAAAAGAATCAGTGTGATGTCCCTGTATACTGCCTAGAAGTGAAATATCGATTTACTGAGCTGTGACAATAAGATGAACATTTATTTAAGGTTGCACATTGCTTAATAGAGAAACAGTTGCTACTGTGCATCATGGTTAGTACTCTGTATCATATGATTATGATTGGCTGTGTCTGGTCTTATTCAGCCTATAGTGTGCTTATTTTTATCACATTATTATTATTTTGTTTTATATTTTCCAACATTTTATATCAAATTCATTTTATATGCCTAGATTAACATTTACTGTTTTATATTCTGAAAATTCTAAAACGGACTGTTTTGCATGTCTTGCATTTATGAGGACCGCAGTGAAACACAGATAAAACATCTTTGATTCTGGTTTTCCCGTGGGTTTTGAGTGCTGCCATCGTATAGTATAGAATAGAATAGAATAACTTTTATTTTCCCGATAGGGAAGCCATCAGCAACAACAAAAAAAGACATAGTCAGTGGGGCAGACCCACAACACACAAACACGTCATGATTAAAAATAGCCCCCGCTGTCCCAACATGTCATCAACCCGTCCAACACACAAACTCCGCCTCCACGACTTTCCTCCATAGGCTACACAACTTTCCTCCATAGGCTACATGCAGTGTCGCGGTCTCTGTCCACTGTTGAAAGGGAGCTCAGCCTTCCCAGTCGCCACCTCACGCTTCCCCCGCATTATCTTCTCTTTCCCTGGTGGCCTTTTGAAGATTGCCTGCAGTCCTGTATCTGTCCCGACATCTTCAACTCCGGTGAAGAACGATGGTAAACTTTGTGGCTGCAGATCCAACGGACATTCCCGAGCATATGTTGCGAATGCGTCTCCATGGTGATGACCACAAAGAAAATTATGCCGACTAGACAATTCGTCAATATTATCAAAACATGCAGCAGGAGTGCCCTGAAAAATCTCCAGCCCGCACTTCCCTGTCCCACAACAGACACACAGTGCATAAAAAAAACAAAAGACAAAAGCCTGACACGACAAAACACATTCAAATTAACAAACACTAACGCGAGAGACAGCTGGTCCCCATTACAGCGCCACGTGACGTCATAGGAACCCGGGAGATGTTTGGATCGGGTTGCTGGACACATACAGGAAAATTCATGACATCATTAATATGTTTTTTATTAGTTGCTTTGTTTGTCAAACAATTTTACAGGGAGGCACTCAAAACTAGGCAGTTTTCTATATTGTCAGTACCTCACCTCAAATATCACACTATCACATTTGCCAATACATGATAGCCTGCATAATGCACGTTGACAACACAATAAACAAAAGCCCTTGTGCAAACCTCAGAACCCATGCAAAATATGACTAAAAAGACTGAAGAGAGACTCAAGACAACACAAAAACATCTTTCATTTCCATATCAATCCACAACATTAAAACCCATATTCACATACGGATGCTTTAAATATTTCCGTGTGAGAAAATATTTCAGCTGTCTCATTTTGAATAATACCGGACCGTCACATGTCTCTAAGGGAGAACCATTCCTGAACAAGTGTGTTCCTCTCGAGCAGGCTACCGAAGCACCCCATTGTGATGATTGTGGCCTCTGATGGGTAATCCTTCACGGCCAAGAAATTTGATGGATCTCAGTCGCAGTTCCAACACTGTCCTGACCGTGTTTTGAACTTTCCCAGCTGGCTCTGATGGCAGAGCTCTGACGGGAGTTTTACTGATTGTAGCTAGCACTCGGCGGAATGATGCGCGTGTAGTCTCCGTGTCTCATTGCGTCACTGTACGCAGTGGTACTCTTGCTCTTTTCTTCAAGACTATTGGATTTATTTTTACACAAAAAAGTGCAATATTCTTTTCTGGGCCATTTTACAAACTAAATGTGGGTGCTAACTTGCAAACTGACACTATGATGTCAGCAACAATGTCAGTGATTGGCTGTTGTTTGTATCGATGTATAGTATTGTGGCATATTGATGCACCCCCCCCCCCCCCTACCCTCACCCCCTATGAATGCTACCAAACCTGTTTAGTTTAGTCTAGTGGAACAGCATCAGGGACAAGCAGGAAGCATGGTGTAGCTGTGACACACACAACACAACTCCTTACGCATTACAGCGATAATATTCACACCCTGGTGGCAGTCTTCATGCGTACGCCCAGGTGTATGCGAGCGGTGTGCCCATGGATTTTTTCGCTGTTGAGTCATTTCAGATTGTGAACCCATTGGCTGTGGGTTATGGAAACGTGTTGTTTCTTTAGAGGCCAGGCAGCGCTTTCCGGCCGTGAGCACAGGTGTCCGTCATCGTCGCGCAATCCCAAAAGGTCCCGGCGCAGCCCCCTCCCTCCCGGCCACCTTCCCTAATCAGGGGCATAGGAAAACCCCGGCGAGGGCAGGGCTTCCTCCTCCAGCCAGGGGCCCGGCAGTCCCGCGCCCCGCCCCCCCGTCCCCCCGTCCCCCCGCCCCCCCCGTCCCCCGCCCCCCCCGTCCCCCGTCCCCCGTCCCCCGTCCCCCGTCCCCCGTCCCCCGTCCCCCGTCCCCCGTCCCCCTCCCCTGGGTTCCAGGTGCCACACGACGGGTGTCAGAGCCCCGGTCACCTGCCATGAGGTGGTTTCCTCCTCAGAGGGTCGCCGACTCCCCGTTTATTGGGAAAATTCGGGCAGAGGGGGTGGGGAGGTCAGACCCAAAAGAGGGTGGAGGAGGAAGGGGCGAGGCGAGCAGCTACGGTGGAACCCCTCTCTGCTAAAATTGCTCCTGCTGCAATCTGAGCCAAATTTAAATGCCAAAACAATGTATGCACACACACACACACACACACACACACACACACACACACACACACTTAAAAACACTCTCACATGCACATGCTTTCGCATACATGTGCACACACACACATGGACATGTGCATACACACACCCTTAATACACACTCATTCATACACATGCATATCTCTTTCTCTCTCTCTCACACACACACGCATATAATAGTTATTCTGTAGTTGTTTGGCTACAGGCTGCTTGCATATTTATGATGTTGCTATTTTTCTCCACAGTAAAGTCAAGTCGTTCTAAAAATCCATTAGATCTTATAGGTGGGTTTGTAACTCACTTCTCATGCAGAGTTTATAATAAACTAGTTTAATAAAATGTGATTGGTTGTGTGATGTTGCTCTGACGCAGTTCAGGTATTTAATGAAACAGTCCCCCCCTCCCTCCCTGTATAAATTAGAATGTGTGTGGGTGGCGGTATTCTTGTCAGGTCTTCTTGTAAGGCTTGTTTTGAGAATTTTACTGTGAGAGGAACGCTGCAATAGACCATTTAGACTGGCAGTTGTGAAGCCCTTACCCGGCAGCGTCCTGCTTCATTCCAGGTTCACACTAACCGTCGGCACCAAATCTGTCAGGAAGGCCTTTCCTTTGTCTGACCCTCCCAGAGCACTCCAGGCCCTGGCAAATTGCCGGCAATCCTTAAAAAAAAAAAAAAAAAAAAAAAACGGTCTGAAGAAAAGGCGTAGAGCTTTCGGATTTGCGCGGGAGCCAAATCGCTTCTCCCGTTCGACTTCCCAGAGGAGCTGGCCTCTCCTTTTCCCTCAAGCTGGCATTTTAGGGCACTAATTGAACACAGACATCATAACACTGGTGTGCTACGCTCTCACTCTCTCTCTCTCTCTCGCTCTCGCTCTCTCACACACACACATATTGCGCATACAATACACGCACACGCACACACACACACACACACACACGCACACACACAGAAGCAGGAAGCGGAACTTTTTATAAAGTGGTGCTTCATCCGAAAGTGTAAAGACAGCGCTGGCCCATTTGGACTCCCTCACAGCCCAAGGTGAGATCTTGCCTTAATTACACACGTGCGCGCGCGGGTATTTGTCTGCGTGTAAGAGAGACGGAAGGGAAGAGGGATTCTCTCACACGAGTTCAGAAAGCGGTTGAGGTTTTTTTTCTTTTTTCCTTCTTGCTCTGAAACATTTTAGGTCAAGCTGCGAGTGCTGAGCAGGAAAGCCTTTGACGTGAGCGTACCAGTTGAGAGCTCCCAGCTGCATATCCGAGGGATATCCCAAAAATACAAACAGGATTCTGCTTATTTTTTTCTCTCTTCCTTTCATTGCAGAGCTCGAGAGGGGTTGTGTGGTTTTTGTCTTCTCCATGGATTGTCAACAGGGTAAGCTTAAATAATTTAGCGCTTTATAACTTTGAATCCTGCTGACCAACGTGTACCCTTTGAAAAATTATGATCGAATAATAAAAATGGTTTTACTTGGAAACTCTTGCAAAATATCCCAGCAGTAATGTTGAACAGTTGAGTACACAAACTTTATTTTAAAGCTTAATACATAAAATATATTTCAGTAGCGTGTTGCACAACTTATTTTTTAATTTTTTAATTTTTTAATTTTTTATTTTTTTTTTGTGTGTGTGTATTGGTAATTGGACCCGGGCGTTATATTTTTATGAGTTTATTATCATTATGGATTTTCAGTATTTCACAGTAACTGCCTATCCTTTTTTTCATCCTATTTTGTATTATTTTTTTGTTGTAGTCCCTTCCATCCCAGTCTTAGCAAGAGAAAACTTGACCTTATTGATATGAATTTGTAACTGCTGGTTCATCTAGTTGACATTCGTGTACGTATGCATATGACTATATGCTTATCTGTACACGCTCAAGTACAGTGTAATCATGTTTTTTTCCTCCATTTCAAAAGTGTACCACCAATGCCATATTAACGTAATAATAATGTATATTTCTGAAAAAATATTGTATTCCTTAACTCACTCCACGAATAATGAGTAATATGTACTGCATTAGCAGTCTAAAGGTGTTAGTGCATTGCCTCAGATAACATCTGCCCACTCCATTGTGGTGCCCAGTTGGGGTGACAGTCGGCAGGGCATGAAGGAATCACAAACATGACTCCTGTGGTCAACTACGACTTTTTTGAAACTACATAAGAATATCTACGCCGCTTAGCTGGTTGACTCTACTCTGACTGGCTGCACGCCATTATGCACGTGCTCTCAAATTGACATTGGGGCAATGTAACGGGTCGACAAATGAGATTTTGAATTCCCCTTTGTGGAAAAGAAGTGCGCTTAAACGATAGCTGCTGAAATTAACTAGTTGAGCCAGTTGTATCTGATTCAGCAGTGAAATTTTGCCTTGGCGGTTACCTTAGCGCTAGAGCTGTGTGGTGACTTTTTTTTGAACAATCGGAAGAGGACCCTCGCTGGGAAAATCCAAACCGGTTTGATTTCGGGCAAATGAGCTAGTTTCCTGTACAATCCTCCAGTGACGTCCAAAGTCAACGAAAAGTGTCCGCCGAGATTCATGCTGCGTCCAGTCTCTGTCATTAACATACTTACCGTATATTAGACCCTGCATTCTTTTCTCCCACGCATATTAGCTTGCATAACGAGCATTGGCCGACATAGACAAATGGCGTTTAAGGGGAGATCCGTCTCTGGGGCTGCTCTGGGGACGCTTGACGCTGTGGAAGACTAACGACGTGCCAGCGGCTCGCGCGCCGTTACGGTGACGGATCCGGCGCGATTGTGACAGCGGACTGACCTCAGGAGATCCCCGGGCCGTGCCGAGGCACAATGACAGGAAACGCATCCTGCGCGGGGCCCCGCCAAGTCGCGACGCTCTTTCACTTACAGCCGCTGTGGGAATTTTGCCGCGGGGCAAGAGAGAAAAGGACTGATTGCGTTTGTCATCTGTAAGGAGCTCGGTGCAATGCCATGAAAACAAATGGACCTTTTATGGGGGGGGCTTAAGTGGCAGTTAAGCTTGCAGCGACCACTCTCTCTGCTGCTCTCTGCTCATGTGAAAGGGGGACGCTGGGCGAAGATGGCTTGAGTCAGTCGGGTTCAAAGGTCAGGCCTCATGCTGCACCTGTTTTACACCTCTCCTACATCTTTTTACAGTTTTGATTTTTTCAGTTTTTTTGTCCTAAAACAATCCCCATAGACTCACCGATTAAATTTTTAAGGGAATTTAGAAGCGATATAGAAGTTGGATTTTGTACCTACAATACACTATGCTAACAATATGAGCTGAACACCTGGTTTAGTTTGTGATGAGGATGCTTTCGAGCCTAACTTTTTAACAGGGGGTCTGTGGACCCCTGGGGGTCCTTCAAGGTACTGTAGGGAGTCCCTGGCCAGACTTGATATGCAATAGATTTGGGGAAATATTTCAAAATATAAAACATTTTTAAAAACTCGTTGGGGGTCCCTGGATCAGAAATGGTGGAAATGTCCTGCACGAGTCTGTAGATTATGATGGTTTAATGACAGGCTTTAAAAGGTTCTGGCATATGTATCAGCCAGCAATGTGTATTCGATTGCAGCTCCACTCCCTTAGCATATTTAACTCTCATTCGGTCACACCTCATGCTTATCATTTTCAAAAATGGCGTTTTTTTCTGATTTGTCAGTTATCATGCCTCCGTCCCTCCACCCACGGAAAGGGGCTCTTACCGCAGCTGTTCTCTCCAGAAATCATATACCCGTGCGCCTATTTGGAGTCCTCCCTGAAGTCCTGATGGGGGGGGGGGGGGGGTGTGTGAATGGATGCCAGCACGTACGGCTGTCGCAGGAGCGCGAGAATGCCACGCGTGTTTGACTCGACACCGAAACCTGAATGGCCGCTCGCCACCATTACCTATTATAGAGCAGCCTTGGCCAGGTATGTATACACTCAGCACGGCACGCTTTCGGTAAACAGGCCCAGCAGGTAACGCCTGGCTGACATTCAGCTTTAATGATACCCCTGGAACCGGAATTCACAAAGCGGTACCCGCAAAGCAGTCGTTATGGGTGCAGTTCGAGCCGGGGAGCCCTTTGGAGTCAAGGCAGGTACGTGCTTATGGGTAATCAGCAAGGACTAATATAGGGGTCTTTGCGCACTGAAACCGAAGTAGGTGGCGGACCCTACGTCAATGCGTGCAGATTGCAGCCAGCTCCTAGGAATGCCGGCAGGTGTTTTGAGTGGCAGCAAACAGGTGAACCTGATATTGGATAGTCGCTCTAGAGTTCAGCTGGAAGTAGAGGAGCCGGGGACCCATTCCAACATGTTCAAAGAATATTTGAGTTCATAGATCCCCCCACTAGCAGACACGATCATTTCCACTAGCCCCTGGGTGGGATGGAGTGCCTCGGCCTTGCCTTTTGGCCGCAGTGCACGGGCAGGGCTGAAATCTGTGCCGGCTAAAGGAGAATTCCTCATTGAGTTTCCATTTTCCCGGGTTGAGTCCACGTGATGTACCGGCATCAATGCTGGGTTGATTCTTATCCATGTCCCACCTGTGTTCAGAAGGTACCCCTTCTCCCTTCTGCCTTCTGCCTAGGTTTTCTGACTTTTGTGTGTGTGTGTGTGTGTGTGTGTGTGCGCATGTGTGTTGGGTGTTCATTTATTCTCTTATGTCCTAATTTGAGAGTAACTTTCCTCCTAATTCATAGTTTGGGTTGCACCTGGAAGCTTTTTGGGAAGGCATGACAGTGCACAGTACCATGTGCTGTCCTGTGGTGAACTGAACAGTGGAGAAACAGACCGTGTAACACATCATAGCCCTTCTTTATCTACTTCATGCCTCTTTCCATACATTCCCATAAAGGATGAATACATAATGGAGCCCAACACCTGGCAGTGTGCACACAGTCCTTTGGTACCATGCATAAGCCTGTTGGACACCCAGTTATTTTACTTTTAGGCCACAGAGAAAACTGAATGTGATTCATCACTTGCGGCTGTCTGACATAACTAGACTGGACCTGTTTTACCTCCAAATTTATGCACCGAGTTGGTCATTCCTCTGCAATGAACTGACTGAAGACCACACTACCTAACACCTGGTCATTAGATTTTGCTGAATGGCTTCATTTCACCCAGGTAAAGTAATAATTATGGGTTTCCTGGTCCCTGCCTCCTGCATGTTTACTTAACGCGAATAACCGCAATTCCAGGGTGGCGCGCACAGGTTCTGGTCAAACGTATAATCGGCGGCTTATTGTTTTGAATATGATGCATGTAATTAAGAAAATCGGTAGGTGACATCAGCGTTCAGGAGACACCCTGCAGTCAAGTGAAAAGGGCCTCACGCCTGCCTGGTTTCGCTGTGAAGAATGTTGATAGGGAAGGTAACTGACTAGACTCATGACTCGAGGGCGTACCGGCCTCTGTTATTGATCTGCTGAATTGAAACTGAAATGCTCCCTCAGTGCATAATTGGCATAATGGCTTGGGAAACGTGCTTAAAATTAGGAATCCAGGGTGGAACACTGTTTTTGAGCAAAGTGAACTGCTTCAGTAAATATCCAGCTAAATGAAGACCCAATGCACTGGTTCTTAAACTTTTTTTAAGATTCTGGGACTCACCTCATACACACTCGCCCATAGTTTTAAGAAACACTAACCTAATGTATACTGTGTGAAAATATAACCTGTGTATTTACTGGCAAGGCCATTAAAAGCTGAATAAATTTTGTAACGTGATGGTAAAAATGTGTGACCGCGATTCGCGGCAACCACGGTAAAACTTCAAACGCTGGTGTGTGCGTCATGAAAGCAGATGACATGGATGGGCAGAAGCCCCTTCCTGTTTGCCTGCGTGGGTCATTTCCTGCTTGTGCCGCATGTCTGGGTCCGATGGTCCACCAATAGGGTGTTGTCCCCGTGCGGCACGGATGGAGGGGGGGGGGGGGGTGGTGGTGGCTTGGCTTATCTGGCAGGGCATATGTTCCAAGGTCCAAGGTCAGGGGCAAAACTATCAAGCTATGGTGGGTGTTGACTAGACCGCTACAGGAACCCGCTCCCCCATCCTCCAGTGAAGTAAACCCTACCCGCCCTTCATCGTGTTGCAGAAAGCACTGCATGTTTGTATACCAGTGATCGTTTTCTTTCTGAAACTAAGCTTGGGCTGATAATGCTTGCATTGTGAATGGGCTGCCCGCCGCGTACTGTCAAAACAACCTAACATGAGCGCTAAACAAATTCTTAATACCGGTAAAGCGACCTCTAAAATGCCATGCTGCTGACCAGATTAGCGAGTCCAGATATGTCAGAGGCCGGCGGAGGGAACTGCAGGTCACTGAAAACTGTCTGTGACATTTCGAAGGCTGACCTTTCAGGGCGGTTGAATAGAAACAAGTCGGAAGATTGTGGCCTGGTTCCCCTCGTCTCCCTTTGTGTTTATAATTTTGAGTTCCTCTTTTAAAAGTGTTTTAAGAGACACACACTGCCAGGAGGCTCTTCCTGATAACGCACTTTGTTTTAGTCCTGTGACGTGCCCCGCGGTGTGGTATCAGCTGCGTTCCGCGGCCCTGCCGGGCGGCACATGTTTCACGTATCGCCCAGGGAGGCAGGTTATCAGTCAGATGGGTTATCCCCGTCTCATTGCTGAAGAGCAACTCCCCTGGCCGATCAGGCGTTTGCCATCTGCTGCACTGACTGCGCATGAAGTCCGCTCCCCTGACACACAGCTCAGGTGGACCGCATGCCAAAAAGAAGCAGACACTCTGCGGATTGATTCCGGGCATTGCAGCGATGAGAGCCTTGCCACTGGGCATCCCATATGGGAATGAAAAGAAAGAAATTTGGGATAATATTGCTTGAAAATAAATGTAGATTTTAAATAATTTTTTTTCTTTTGCGAGTTCGACAATGCAAACTGTCCTGGGAGTTGGAGTCTGGTGGGACACTTAGAGCAGCATTCGGTTTCCCCTTGTAATTTTATCCTGAGGTTCTGAGTGAGGTTTTAACAGTGCGGTTTTGCTAAATCATGTCTGTGCCGCTCATTGGTGAAATAAATTAAGATGCTAATGTGTGTCAGCTGTAGTATGATGCAACAGCTGAAGCCTTCTTCTGGTGAGCTGTTTCAGAAGGCAGATCATGCCTTATGGTTCTCTGTCAATTTGGAGCCCGTCCCTGAACCGCCTAAATTTATCAGCACTGTCCGCTTTAATTCTTTCTAAGTTCATTCATATGAGGAATTTCTGAGTATATTTTTCCTAATTTCTAAATGTTATAAGGCTGCGAGCAATTTGAATGAGTTGATGTGTTTAAAGGACATTATGATGATTTTACATTTAATATGCTTAGTTTGCAGTTCTAGGGGTTATGAAGTTGCCCTTTTATTGTGAAAAGTGACCATTTTGTCCCTCAACTGGTAGTTACATTTGCTGTATTATGTCATGAAAGGTTCCGCTTCCAATAACTCAAAACAGATTTTAAGAAAGCAACCTGGTGCCAACATAAAATACTGTCAAGATTTTTTTTCAGATTCTGAATCTGATGGGACCACCATACTAGTTTTGATTGTAATCCAACTAGCATGAAATAAAAGTTTACCTTTAATGGCATAGCCTAATATTTAGCGTTAAATCATTGATGCAGACAGGCCCATGTTCAGTTGGCCTAAATATCCACGACAAAGACGAGGCCCGTAACATGTGACATTCTTCTATTTGGGAAAAGCATTAGGCAAGATGCCAAAATGGGCTTAGAGGGTTTAAAGCCTTCGGGGTCAGCCCCTAACCCTCCTTTTGTTTTAAGCACTTGGGCACATTGTGTTTATAAAGAGCAGAGCTTAATTTCCACAAAAGCACTGCCCAGTGATGTTCCTTGTGAAATGTGTGTCAGTAAATGTGCTGCTGTTGGGAGTGGAAGCTGCTCTTCCTCCATGCATAGACTGCTGATGCCCAACATGCTGCATGCTGCACAGGAGCTGGGAACAAAGAGTTAAGTGACAGCAGCTGGTGACCTGTAACTGAAGCACACACATGACAGGAAGCCCAATCAGGAGGAAGCTGGGATGAGGGAGGAGAGGGGAGACAGGAGCACGGCAAAATATTCAGGGATCTCATGTGGGAAAACGAGCTATGGAAACCGTGTGGCGCAGTGTGTCTGTTTGAGTGTGCGTGTGTGTGTGTGCGTGTGCGTGTGTGTGTTGTGCGCGCGCGCACATACGTGCACGTGTGCATGCATCTGTTGAGTGTGTGTTTGTTTGTGTGTGTGTGTGTGTGTGTGTGTGTGCAATGCATGCATCTGTTGTGTGAGTGTGAGTGTGAACCAGCAGAAAGAGGGCAGCCTGGACCAAATCATGTGTTAGCCATTATTTTTATACCCAATGAGACCTGACAAATTAAACTGTGTGTGTGCGCAATGCATGCATCTGTTCAGTGTGTGTGTGAGTGAACCAGCAGCCTGGACCAAATCACGCGTTAGCCATTCTTTTTATACCCAATGAGACCTGACAAATGGGAAAAACCGGCATCCCACAGTGATTGCACACACATGTGTGCGTGGACATGGACAAATTGTGCAGTTCTGTATATTACTGGAGGAATGAAACTGCTTTGAGGTTCTGTGTTCCCATTCGCCTTCGAGCTCACACCACATGACACACAAGTTCAGGCCTGTTAAGCGGGGAGCGTTTAAACGTTTAAACGTCTCTGTTGTGGTCAACGTTTGTTTGCCGTTTAAACAGCTTTGCTTTCAAAAGGGAAAATGGTTTTATTCAAAGGGGTGATTTCAAAGGAATTAACAAGCATGAGGGGAAGCCAGGACAGTGTATGGAATGGAACACCACAGTACGCCAGTCTTAGCACTGTAAAAATGTTAGCTGCAACCAATAGCGTTCATCTATAGGATTCGAGTGTTTTCATTCTGTATTCCTGCTGTTGCCTTTGTACTGTATTACGACACACATTTATTCCTCGGTTTGGCAGATGCACTCATGCAGGGTGAACTGTAACCCAGGCTACGCTTTACACTGCGCTAGTGGCGCTTGACGTTTCGCTACGCCCCACACCGCCATTGCAGTCACTAGCTAGGTATAAACACTGCTGCAACCTGTCCCACAAACCCACAGGTTCTGTAGCCACACCTACCCCTCCCCGAACACATTTTAGAAGAAATGGAGGCAGGAGCACGGATTCGACAAATGTGCACAAAGACAGATTGCCAGTGCATCATAGGTACCACTGAGCACGGTTATTGTATCCTATTTTCAAGGTAGAAACCCGCATAGTCTGCATTTAATATCTGCTCACATCCGTTGACAGTATTGCAGTAAATGTTACTCATTGCTATAACCCGTATTAATAGCAGCAGGCAGACCTGTGAAGGCAGCGCAGCAAACATCCTGTGGAAGTTTGGCATCTGCCTGGCGAGGCGAATGCTGCCACGTTTGCTCTGACAGGAAGTCACACTTTCAGCGTGGCAGTGAGGGCATTCAGTATTAGTGAGCAGAGAAACCGCGAGTCATTTGTTTGAAAGAGATTTCTATATCCATTCAAAAAATACAATAATACGGCTCCCAACCATGGTTTTCAATATACTCAGTGGATTGTAGAATCCAAACTGCGTACTACATGAATGTAGTTGAAATGTTGAACAATGAGCAAAAAGGAGATATTCAAAGGCTGAAATTTTACTGGCCTTTCTTATGAATTTCACTTATGAACTCTCTCGAAATGACCCTGAACATGGGAAATGGCTTCAAACGTCTCGTGGGCCATGGGGGGGTGAATAAGTTTATGTGCTTTATAAACATTCAGCGTAAGCTACAGGAAATGAAGCGGGGACCATCAACCCTGTAGTTCCTCTTTGCCGTTGGTCTGTTTATACATTTGAACTTGTCAAAAGCCTCACAGCAGACCAAGTTAACCGAGGCAGAAGGCCAGTTTAGCGGAGCCTGAGGGTCCCTTTCAATTCGGCTAAGTCGAGGGAACCTCCAACCCCTTCTAGTTTACCGTCACTTTTCATGATCAGCTCTGCTGGAAAGACGGTTGGATTGCCCCCTCCTCTGTTCAGAATCTGGGAGTTTGGAGGTAAACCCTCCTGTTAAAGACAGCTATATTTCTGCAAATTTGACCAAAGCTTCATAAAGCAAGCGTTGGGCTTGCTATGTGTAGTGGTGTGTCCTGTGAAGGCCTCGTAGTACCATTGATAAACTGCGGCATGACTCGCTTTTCACGCACCTCGCTGAACAGCCCCAGTGCTCTGAACGGAAACTCCATTTTGGGGGTGGATGTCGCTGAAAATGGTGGTGGAGGACTGAAAATGGTCTCTGACTAATGGCAAGTCACCGCACTTTTATGTTGATAGCCACAACGTTACGTTGATGGCAAGCGCAATGACACGGGCGTGCGAACTTTGCGTGACTTGGATTCAGACACAGTGATTAGTGCGGTGCCATGTCTTGTGTGGCATTGGGGTGGGGTGTGTGTGTGCTCATCTATGCTCATGAGGATCATTAAAAGTTGATGATGAACCCAGGGAGAGATGGGCAAGGGAGCGGTCTCAATTCCCCACCCTGTTTTATCGGGAACAGCCACTCGGATTATTAAAAGTTAAGTTCCCCTGAAATCAGACTCCATCTCTGTGTTGAGGCTCTTCACTGTAATTTTGCCATAAAAATCACAATGTTTGCTGTTCTTTAGCTTGGCAATACTCTGTCGTAAAGAGACTCTTTACAATTTCATGATTGAGCTACACAAACGTTGTTGTACGTTTTAAAGGTGTAGGAGTGCTTGGCTGTGTGTGCTGAAGCAAATTCCATTTGCACATGACCTTGGAGCTCAAAGCAGACCCTTTCATTAAAAGACTAGCTTCTGTTGCTTTTTTTCATGAATGTGAAACTAAATAGACATTGCATAACAGCTTAATAGCTTGTGCTGATTATACTGGGGATACAGTTTCTTATTGTTAATGGCAGACTGTAGATTGTCCTTTTCAAACATTTCCTGTGCTATTCTCCTCTTAGCCTATTGACCAGAGCATTCAGCAGCTAATACATTTGTGTGTGTGTGTGTGTGTGTGTGTGTGTGTGTGTGTGTGTGTGTGTGTGTGTGTGTGTGTGTGTGTGTGTGTGTGTGTGTGTGTGTGTGTGTGTGTGTGTGTGTGTGTGTGTGTGTGTGTGTGTGTGTGTGTGTGTGTGTGTGTGTGTGTGTTGGTTGGTTGGTTGGTTGGTTGGTTGGTTGGTTAGAGCAGCTGTGATATTTATGAAACGCATCAGTTCTCCCAGCTGGCAGGCACCTCTTTAGAAGTGTTATTTTGTATTTTTCAATGAATATAGTTTAACAGTTTACAGTTTTTTTTTATTTTTTAAAAGCAGTCATGACTAATCATGCCTCCAAAATCTTCTGCGCAGCGGAAACAGGAGGCGAAACAGCAGGCGGCTTGTTTCTATGGTGGCATTTTGAGCATGACGCTCCAGAAAGGTTCTGTTCAAAGGTCGGGTTACATAAGTTTTAATCAGTCAAACAAGTCCCCTGCAAAATTGAGACGGTGAAAAATAATAGATTTTTACCACAAGGGCTCACGGCGTCAAGGTTCAACATTACCAGTTGTCTGAAAGAGGTCCGTTTGGCGCGCGCAAGCGCCGTGATTGCGTCGTGCGCTAACCAGGCTCTTAGCCTAGCGCGGCGGGGCGCCTCAGCTGCTGTGTCACTTCAAGAATTCCTACAGTGCTTGCAATTCCCTGCACCCCCCCGGGACCCTTTCGGGGACCCTGCCCTTTCGCGCCTATCGCAATGACTCATTCGTCCGCCGGAAAAAGCGTTGCGTAACTCGTCTTCGAGGCCTCGCCTTCCCGTCGCCCCGCCGAGGGGCAGCCTGTTTGTTTTTCGCCAGCGTGACCTTCTAGTTGCTCAACGCGCCCCTATGCCTACGTGAAAAGGTCTCATCACTCATTATTACCGCCACATGTCAAAATACGACTAAAACGTCCTTGTGGCGGAAGGAAACGTTCTCTGCCATGCTTTTTTTTATGGAATAAGGCACCATGCTTGGCACCACACTAAAGCAATTCAATTTGAACAATGCTTTATGTAGCTGAAGAGATGGATTCTGTCTATTTGGCTACATTATTCATCCCCAAAGGGAAATCTGTCATCAGCAGCTTTTTTTCATTTCAGATAATTAAATAAAAATGCTCCGCGATAACAAATGAATAGTACCGTCTAAGGATAAATGCCGGGTCAAACATTTCTTGGACCTGTGTTCTTCTGTGTTAGATTATGTGGACCTTTTTTATAGGATATGTTATTACTGGTGTATAGCAGCTAACAAATTGTGGTACTTGGCTTGGCGTAGCTTCCTGGGAAGTAGCATACAATGTTCTGAGGAGATCTTTTTTTTTTTGGTTATTTAGCCAGAATAATATTCAAGCTAAATTTACATGATGCATTTCCAGACCTTTAATCTTTGCTTCTCATGGAATCTACTTTAATAATCACCTCTCAAAACAGCACTCAACCCGGGGTTAGACATACTTTATCAAGACTGCTCAGGTTTCTAAAAAAAAAAAACCTTTCAAATACACCAGGTCCCTGTGTTAGCTTTGACCCTCTTCATTTAAAGCTGTGCTAAATGCGTATGAAAGCAGCTGCTAGTAGTAAATTTAGGAAAGCACAGGCTGGAAAGGGCCCATGCTCATTCTACACTCAAGTGCCTCAAGGGGGCTGTGTCAAAACAAGTCCGCTCGAGCTGTCTGTCGCAGACCCCCCTCAATTTGACACACGCGGGCTTTCTCCACCCCTCGTTTTCCATCCGCCCTCCCCAAACTCCCCAAACGAGTGCTCATTGGCTAACCCAGGCAGGAGGGTCACACGGGATGCACGAGGGATGCACGAGGTGGACAACATTATGTAGTGTTATTATTTTGTTAGATACTGCAATTATGATATAACAATATACTAAGCACATTACACAGACATATGCCATTTCTGAGTAATGTGCTTTAAAACGCATTCAGTAGGCCTACTTGCAAGATATACTACACTGCACTAACTGGATACAAAGATTAAACTAATTATTTCCTCTTCATTTTTTTTTTTTTTTTTTTTACTCATTGGACTATTTATCCTTAGGGCTGAACAACAGAGCCATAACAACAGCTGCCATTGTGCGGAATGTACATAAACTCACAATAAATAAAGTTTAATAAATAAAACTCTAAAGCTTCTTTGCCTCAGGATGATCTGAAATTAACACAGCCTAAAATAAATCAAATCTTAAATAACTGAAAAGGTTATTTAACACAGGATTATTTGGAATGAGCATAATTGAAGAAGAGGAGGAGAAAGGTCATTCAGTCTGAAAGAAAGTGCCTGCTGAATAGGAGAATGTAAGTGTAGGTCATGACTTGGTGCTTTCCTCGACTCCTACTTAACCCAGGTCCTAGTCCAGGTGCAGGTCATTTCCTGTCTGGGCTACTGTACATCCTTCCTTGCTGGTCTCTCTCAGACCTCTGCAGCTTCCCCAGAATGCCACTGCTCACCTGATCTACATCCTCCTCAGGCTCAGCCTTGTCACTTCCCATCTCACCTACCTTCACTAGCTGCCTATAGTGGCTCACATCAAACTCAAAATCTTGGTGCTAGCCGATCAGGCATCTAAAAGGACCACTCTGTTATTATCTTCAAAGGACCATCACAACCTACACACCGGCCGAACCGCCTATGTGTGTCTGCTTCCTATCCCTCATGTGCCTGCACTTCCAGGTATGTTCTGGAATCCGGTGATGGAATGCGCTTCACACTACGGTCAATGCCACAGCAACCCAGCCCATTTTCCAACGCAGACTGAAGACCCACTAGCTAAACGACGAAAGCTAATTGGTAACAAGTACTGTCTTACATTACCATATGCCAAAAGTAATGTGAGCCTTTAGTTCACACACAAAAATAGCGAATGTATGTAATGTTGGAATAGCAAATGGACACAAACAAGTTCTTGAAAAGGTCATTTTTTTGCCACCAAGACATCATTTACATTCACCTTCTCGCTCTGTTTGAATCACTTCTGTCCTTATCGTCTCCCCTGCTTTTTACCTACCTAGTCAAGAGGGATGTTTCTGATTGGTCAGCATCTGTAGTGCATGCACAGAGTGCATGACTATGACCAGAGCCAGACACATCGCCATCTCTTGTTTTGCTTTATTTATTGAGTGTAAGAAAAAAAGCCAAAATGGCAGCCTTAAGTGAACGTGAAATTGCCCATGTTCACATCGCAGCTTCAATATGAATTCAGTTAATTGTTCAGCCCTACGTTGGAGAGTCACACCCCTAGCTTTGGAGTTGGGAATCCTGCTCATGTCGTTCTGTCTCCAGTTTCAAAAGGACTGCGGTTCCGCTCGGTCCGCTCGCCGTGCGAGGGCGGCCACTTGGGGCCTTCGGAGAGCCGCGCGCCCGTCAGCCTCCAGAGTTTAGAGAGCGAGAGCCCGATGTTCTTTTCTGACGGCGACTGTCAGCATTCCAAAATAAACCTCTTTAAATTAGCGGCAGGCACGTAGCGTCCCGCTGGGCCCGTGTCACTGAGAGCTGCAGGAGCTTATGCATGGTGAGGTGGCAGCATGCAGCACCGAGGGACCCCTTTGCTGAGCCAACCCCCCCCCCCCCCCCCCCCTCATAACGACATGCCTCGACAGCACCACCCAGCTCCGATATGGCCCTTCAATTTTGAAAAATCCCCTCAGAAAGCTCCCTGCCTCACTTCCGCTTGTTAAACTTAACGCTACGCCACTTTTTTCTCTCCTTCGGTTTCCGCGTTTGACGTCACTCGCGGGTCCCCGGCGGTCGAAGCCAGTCTAAAATATTCAGCATAAAACTCTATTCGGTTTATGGCCGCTGAGTTAGGTAACTGCTCTGGGGTTTCATTTCAAGAAACAGTCTCTGTGAAGTTTTCCAGAAGTGTAACACAGACCTCAAACTGCACTGTTTGGAGCCGTTCCACATTATTACGTGAGCGGTCATTCACGCTGTTGGTATCATTGGACTGCGGTAATTTTCGGTGTCCTGTGAAGCCAGGGTGGCCCGTTGCCACGGCTTCGGTCAGGTATTAAGCCATTCCAGTAAAAACAACACGGAGCAGCCCCTGCTGATGCGTTGAGCTGGAGCGTTCGCAGAGGGTGTCTCGTGTGCTTGTTATAGCACTGCTTAACACAGTGGCACTAATCTGTGGGGCGCTCTGATTAAGAGTGTCTGCTACATAAATAAACTTATTTACAAACAGGTGTGACTTGGAAAAACAATCTATGACTAAGTTGGCTACAAGTGCATAACTTTATGCCCAAAATAAGATTAAACGGTGTACAAGTTGGATTTTCAGTGGATATTTCAAAAGTAAATGACAGACTAATTCAGTGCATCAAATATACTACCTCCATGAAAAATTGCAAACGTCATTTGAATGTGTTATGCAACATATAACACAAAACAGACATTGGACATTGAGCAAGTCTGTTTCCAATAGAAACGTGCACAAGAATAAATCCTTTTCAGTCAAGTCTTATTTAGAAGACGCAGGACTTGAGCAGACTGCCTGACTATCAAAGCTTGATTAAAATGCATTTATTTCACACTAAAGACTTTCAACATCATTTTTAAAATGACATTTGGATGGCGAATCGCAATCTGATTTCCCGAGGTGGTGATGTCAGGTGCGTGTTTCGCCGGCGTTGCTAACACAGCAGAAGCTGTTTACTCATTTTTTCAGGTGCTAAACGCCAGTCTCTCTGTGATCAATTGTGCCCTTTCATGCCCACGAGGCCACTCAGAACACTGTCTACCAATTAACACCCTGGCTTACTGTCTCCCGGGACACCATTCTGTGACTTTATTCATTTACTGTATTTTGTTCAGGCATGTATTTCTGCATCGTCTTTGTCTGTTTATTTATAAAATACTCATTCTAAACTGCTCTGTTTGGCTCACAAGAGAGCTTATTAAGGCTTCCAATCGCTCACGTGCGACTGAATCCTCAAAAACAATTGGTGCCAATTTGAAACCTTTGTCTTTGATCATTTCTTGTCGCTGTATTTTCTGAAGCTAAGACTGATTAATTCCAAAAGTGAGCATTCGGGGTGTAATGGGCGTGTAATTCCTGAGAACTGCATTATAAATGAAAGCGGAAGTGAAGCGCATCAAAACTGACTGCAGTACAGGTTGCAACTTTTCACATCCACTATATGTGGGGGTTGCCTTGCTTTCACTTTGAGACACAATACAATTAAAGGAATGTGCAACTTTTTAAATGCCAGAATATCCTTAATGTCATTGTAATGGCAACCCTCAAATGTAATGAATTAAAATAAGATTCACCTACCCAAGATGTCCAGGGACAGAAATTCACTTTTTAGCAATTTTCTTCTTAAACTAATCAACAGTTTTACAGTTAAATAGTAAAATATTTGAACTATATATTGTGAAAATATAATGACCACAAGAACAAAAAATTTTTATAGAGGCTAATTTGATTTAATCAACTTCCATTAATCAACAGCAAGATCGTAGGGCAGCTAATTTGATCAATATTGCTTCTGCTATGAAGAGGTTCACAGTTACCACCTTTCTTCCCTTGGTGTCCTGTTTGGCACAGAAGGGCACAGGCTTTGTTTTGGGAGTGAGCTCTCTGGCCCACACAATGGCTTGATGATGAATTCCAGCTCCCCTTCGCAAACCGCTCTGTCAGAATGGCTGCAGAGTCGGGACATTTCAGCTCAATCTTTCAGCTCCTTTGAAAACATAAATGGCAAAAAGTAACTTTCCTGCTGAAGTGAATTTTGTTCTTGACCAAGATTATTTTATTAGCATGAAAAGATTCTCAACAGTACAGATATTGGAGGGAAATCTAATTCGCTTGAAGGCATCCTATGCAGGATTGTTAGCCTAGCTGTGGTCCTGAGTTTACAATCAAATAATTCTCCCCCTCCGTCCTCAACCCCGTCAAGAATTTGTCAGATATGACTGAGCATGATTATTTAAAATATTTTCAAGGTAAAAATCCTGCTTAGTATGCCTTTAAGAAATTTAAAAAAAAAAATGAAAATGTGTAGATGAGAAAAAATTTAAGATGAGGCATTTGAAAAATAAGGCGTTTGCTAAACTTTTTGCGGCAATGTGGGTCTGATGTTCTTCCTGTTTTGTTTTGTAAGAACCACACAACCATGCACTGTTTTCTACCAGCCTGGTGCTATGGAAGTGTATACCACTTCTCAGACTGTGCCCTGTAGTCCTTACTTGCTCACAACGATACATTTGTTAAGATCTGTAACAAGGCAGACTCCTACACCTAGGCATGGCTCACACACAATCGGATGTGTTTCATGGTTTGCTGTGTGCAATCAGAAATGCACCACCAGTTTTATATTTATAGTTGTAAATAAGGCAGAATTCAAAGGCCTTTTTTTGTTTAAGGAGATCAGTTGGGGTTACGGGAAGATTAAAATCACCGGAACCTCGTGCCCTTCCTGCTGGTGTGGTCCAGTTTATTCCTGCCAGGGACTGTTTGTAGCCCTGCAGTTTTACCAGCAAGAGCAGGCTGCTGTGAAGAAAGGAATAACACCCCCGCCCCCAGTGAACCGAGCCCACAAGCGAGCGCCGTGCTGCAGATCCACAGAGGGGGTGGGCTCTGCACGCTCCTAAGAGCATTAAGGGTGCATTTGTTTGTGACACAAGCAGTCGAGTGCTGTCAGTGTCATATGGCAAGCCAGGGCAGACGGAACTGGCTGAGAGCAGCGAGAGTCATTAGCGTCAGCGGTAGAGGCTGTTTGCTCCGCACGATTCCCCACAGGGCTGCTGGCTTAACCCCGAGCAGATCGCGGCGTTCCGCAAAGGTAAGGGGGAGGCAGGGGAGGACCGCGTTTTCTCATCCGGCAGGGGTCCGAGCCGACAGACGGCACAATCCGCCCACGTGAAAGCGCCGCAGCCGCGTCTCAGCTTCCCCGAGCCCGCTGAAGTTTCTTTGTGCCGGCGTGCTTTGGGACTCGCCGATTTCGCGCTGGAGAATGAAGTCAGATTAGTTTCCGCTCGAGGCGCTTTCCTATGCTACGAGCCAGCGGAGGTGAGCTCCGGTGTTTCAACTGGATTTGCGTCTGCTATTTTCATCCAAGTACTGGGAAAGTTTTGCAGGCGGTGTGTGAGTAGGAATCTAAATTTATGGGCATTCTTTTCACTGTAGTTTTCATTTCCTGGAGTATATATCTGATGCATATCTGCAAAAACAGATTTTCCTGCACTTAATATTTAACAACCGGGACAGGGCTGTTTGTTTTTCTGTTTTATGATGTATGTATAGTGCCTGAACTTGCATAATGAAGTACAGGCACACGTAGCTGCCGCTCCACTGGCGTGCATAATGTACAGTGCAGCTAATTGTAAAAACGTTGCTCTTGATACACAAATGCATACCCATACTTAAAGATGCTAAACAGTTGTAACATATTATTTTTGGTCATTTTCTCTGGACATTTTAGTCTATTGTTTTCTCAGACCAGCAATAACTAGCGTCCTTCTGAAAACTGCGTTGCACTTACTGACAGGTAGGACTCTACTCTGCTGCAGCCACACGGCAATGTTCCTGTGGCTTTAATTAAATTCATGTTTTCATTACGCAGTAATAGCTTAAGGGTCCTCTTTTGTTTTGGGACGTTTCTTTGATTTCAGCAGGCTTTGAAGTTGCCATAAAACAAACAAAACAAAAAAAAATTAAACAGATCAAGCTGTTTTTGTTTTCCCCCTGAAGATTTAGCATTAAGCCGTCATTTGCGGTTACACAATTTCTGGAGTTTGTCTTGAGCGCCGGTTGCCATTAGGTGGTGAGAAGGAACCCTGCTCAGCCCCAGTGTCTCACCACAACACGCTTTCTCCCCTCCTCTCTCTCTCTCTCTCTCTCTCTCTCTCTCTCTCTCTCTCTCTCTCTCTCTCTCTCTCTCTCTCTATCCCTCCCTCTCCCTCTCCCTCCCTCTCCCCCTCCCCACAGCCCTGCACCTCGGCCACCGGGACGTTGATGGAGTTCTTGCAGGGCAGTGGTGACTACTGCCACGCTCAACATCCCAGCGCCTGAGCCCGGGAAGCATGACCGCCGCGCACTGACCTTTTGATGCCAGGAGGCGCCTACAGTCATCGGGCTCCTGCCTCTCGCAGACTGGTCGCGCCAAACATCACCGATGGGGTAACGCGCGCCTGGCCAGGCCAGTGCAAGCCAGCTGACAGCGAGCCCTTCCTCCTCACCCAGCTGTAAAAGAGGACTTGAGAAAAAGTTGCCATTTCAATTTTTTTGGGGGGCAAAAAGACACAAGACAGGCAACTTTGGCAAAGGGGCGGGGGGTCGGACTAGTGAACGAGCAGCACTTTTGGGGGCACTTTTTTTTTTCCCGCTTTTGGGGCAGGTTCTACCGAACGTACGGATCTGAGAGGCGCCATGGCGCGGATGAACCGCCCCGCTCCCGTGGAGGTGTGCTACAAGAACATGCGCTTTCTCATCACGCACAACCCCACCAACTCCACCCTCAGCACCTTCATCGAGGTGAGCGCCACGCCGGAGCCGTCGGTTTATCCGTCGGCCTTCTCTGTCACTGGCTGAGCCTCATTCGCTCATAAGCGGTCTGTACTTATTGAACATTTCAAAGCCGCGCACGTGTCCACGTAGCGCACGTGTCGCTTCGCAGAGGAAACGGTCCGCCGTGAAGAGGTTTAATGATAACTGCCGCCGCAAATCTCTCGTTGTCATGGAAATCCGTCCCCAGCAGAACCGTCACATGGTACAGGTGAAAAAAGAGTGCACCTGACCAAATGCGAGTTTGCCCCAGATCACAGCGAGGCACGTGCACCGGCGGCTTGCTTTTTTTATTTTATGACAAACATTAGTTTAGTTGCTGAGGCGAAAGGCAGGGACAGCGTTTCTCTTTCCTGCAGCACTGAATGTGATGCGAACGCAACACAATTAACCCGACTTGACTTCCTCTCGCAGGATCTGAAGAAGTACGGCGCCACGACGGTGGTCCGGGTGTGCGAAATCACGTACGACAAAGCCCCGCTGGAGAAGGACGGCATCACAGTGGTGGTGAGTAGAGATCGTGCGGCTCAAATTCCGAACAGACACCAAGCCGTCGTCATTGAGACATGTTGCTGTACTTACAGACTCCAGGGGCCACATGTATAAACAGTGCTGAGCAGAAAAATGCCCTCAGGAAGCCACGTAAGGGAGTTTCCACCCAGAAATTCAGATGTATAAAATGACACGGGCTGTGAGAATCTGCGTACCTCTGCACACGCTGGACACCATATGTATGCAATGTTTGGCATCAGTGTGATATGGTGACATAGTGACCAAAAGGCAGAGGTAGAAAAAGCAAAACTTTTTTTTAAGCAGATTTACGACTTTCACCCTGAGCGTTCTTTTATGCATTCTTTTACTCAGAGTTTTATACATGTGGCCCCAGGCCTCCGTCTATAACTCTGCTGAGCGCACAAGCGCATTCCCACTTAGCATGCTGCAGTGTACAGCTGCGACTGTTGCAAAGGTTTAAGAGGAGAAAAGGGAAGAATTGGTGAGAAGACAGCCCTGCCCGCAAGGCATACGTCACCCTTTTCTGTGCCTGTTTACCAGATAACTGTAATGAATAAGCGCTACGCCCACATGAGATTTTCTAGGATAGATTAGGTGAAAGGGCTTTTGAAACGTGTTTTTGAAAAGGAAAAAACCAGAAGATGGCTGGTGATTTCGGCGCAATAAAAGCCGTTCACTACTAGGCCCCACCAGAGAACTTAGGGCATTGGCAGTGGTCATTTGAGGATTGAGTTAATAAAGCAGCGCAGACTTTGAGAGGAAAGGGGCGGGGAGGAGGCTCGTATCTTTACTCACTGGCACTGGGCAACCGCTTACTCAGGATGAAGAAGTTTCTTTACTCCTCCTCAGTGTCCTGCTTCTCCCAATCCCAGCATCCCCCAAAGGGGGGGAAAAAAATTTCTTTCACCCCCGTTTTTTTTTTTTGTAATTGGTAACATCCCGCCACAGACAGTAGAATAAGCACTGAGTCAATTTCCAGTCGCTGCACTTTGGCAGCGAGAGAGGCATTGTTTAAAAAAAAAAAAAAACGCTTTGTTATTTTCCGAGAGGGCGCGGGGAGAGCGCGTGACAGCGGCGGCGGAGGGAGACCTGAGGCGCCCCGCCCCGCCCAGCACCAGAGCGCCGCTCGCCTTCCAGGCGGCCGCACGTGTTTCCAATTTCTGCTGTCAACGTTGCGCCGTTGCCATGGGAGCTGGAAGGTCTCCCGGCGAACGAGGTCTGAGCCAGCGGCCGTCTCTCCCACTGTGGCCTCCGCTCTCGTTTCTCCTTCGTTTGCACTGAAGGAGAATTGCGTTCGCCACGGAGGGAAAGGAGCCATATTGTTGCTCACAATCTAACCTATTACTCGATGTTATCTGGAGGACACGGTGTACCCCGCCCCCCAGTATTCGATTGCTGCCGATGACCCCTGGATTGTGGTTGCAGAGGTAGAGACGGAAGGACAGCTGAGAGAAGTCTGGCAAAGACTGTTTTGCCACCGCCCTCTGATCCTATCCTGTTTCCATAGCAAAATTTAATTAGAAATCAATACATTTTAACTTCAGTATCACCTCAAAAGTCAGCAACCATTTGAAAGAAATGTGCACTTTTTCTGACTGAAAGGAGACAAAAATAAGACAAACCAACACACTGCTTGGAGTGTTTTGCACATTACTGCTTAACTAATGTGCCAGGTGTCCACAGTCCAGCAGTGTTCATGGGCGGAAGGGGTTTGTCTCTCCTTCGGTCGCTGCTAGCTCCCCTGTAGTACTGTGTGGCTCAAACGGAAAAGTCCTGCAAATTGCAGTACGGATGGCGCAGCAATAACCTGAGGCAAAACTGTAAATTCCAAATTGAGGTGAAAGAAACGCGTGCATTTTGGTTGCGTTAACTTGTGGGTCCCAGGTGTGAGCAGAATTGGCTGTGTTTACCGTCACGCTCGGAACAGTGTGCCGGCTGTGAGGTATCATGTCGATGAAGAGTTGTGCAGAATTAATACCAAGGCAGAAAATATTCTCTTTAAAAATGAGTGCCGCCTTTCTGTAGAGTGAGGAACATGTGTCTGGAAAGCACCCTCACTGTATGCACAACCTGTTCATTAGAGAAACCTCTTCATTGGCAACTCTGAACTATGTATGAGTTGTTTTATGAAGCCATGGTGGGTGTTGTATTTGTTTTGCTGCATATGTGTTTTTTCTTTTTTTGCTATTCTTGCTGTGCGTGAGAGAGGGCATTAAGGAGAAGGGCTTTATTTCACAAAGCAGGATTATTGATACCCCTTTCACACCGAGGCAACGGCCTGGGTCATTCCCGTGTTTGCCGTTGGTGCGAAAGTTATTCGACCCGGGTCCGCGACCCTGCTCACGACCCGGGACCGCGGGGTCGGACACGGCTCGGCTTCGGTGTGAAAGGGGGAACACGGGTTATTCGACCCAGGTTTCAATCAAGGAACCTCATTGGTTATGATAGGAGGTGCACTACAACGCCAACGGCGCTTAGTACAAAAGTTCCGGTAACGCTACTAGCGGGCAGTTCTGTCAAACAACAAGCAGCATTGTTAACGAGTCGAAACGATGGAGAATTGGCAAGATTCTAAAGTGAGAGAGTGCATTCTTCTGTGCATTTGAGGGGAGGAAGAGATGAGACAAATTACAGGCAAGCGAAAAGTTACTGTCGTCTATGGTTATATTACACGGCTACTTGCTGAAAGAGGCAGACATCGCTCTCAGAAGCAAGTTATAAACAAACAAATAATAGGCAGTAGGTAGGCTATATAGCCTACCCAGGTGCGAACGTGTCATGCTCTCCTCCGGCACGTTATTCAGTGTGTTTGAGCAATTTGTCAGAATGAAAGTATAACAATCAAACAAACTAATCGCTCAATCAAACAAACTAAATTTGCACATAGCTATAATCACTTACAATAGTGTGATGAAGATGATAACGACTGTAGGGTGGTGATGAATAATTGTGGGCACTGTAGTTATAGAAAGGATAGCCTTATAGCCTACTTTAGAAATAAAAAACTTTTTAGAAATTAATTCAGTTGTGTCATTCTTTATTTCAAGTAAATTGTTTTGCAACATATGGTTTCATGGTCTTTCTGTTAAAAGTATTTATTTGAAATATGCGTTTCAATAACAGTCCTTAACTTCTTGAATCCCCAGTAGGCTATAAACAAACTTTGAAACATCCGCATTTAATAGCGTCGGAAGGCGACAACCCTGTTCAGCAGTGACGTATACAGAAGTAAACTTGCAGACGCGGGTCTTGGTGTGAATGGCGACGACCAGGGACTTACCCGGGACTATAGTGCGGTGTGAATGGGTCAAACACGGGTCGAACCTGTGTTCAATATCCCATGTCATTCCTGGGTTGTAAAACCCGGAACCCTCCCAAATCTGGAACATGGACTGAAGTAAAAAGAGCCGGTCTGGGTTTTACTCAATGCAGTTTATCCAGCTAACTCACTAATCCTAATCCTGCTTTGTGAAATACCCCCCAGGACAGATACCCTAAAGTATTGCTTCCCTGGTGGGGAATGGTAGTCTTACCCTTGAGCAAAGTACTTTACCTGAAGTTCCTTCTTCTCCGGAGCCGTATTTGCTGATAACCCCTAGATAACAGCCTCTGCCCCTGCCACTTCATAGCGACTAAATAAAACGACATTATGTACAGGATCGAAACCCGAGAACTTTTATTAGTTTGTTTACAAATAAGGTTTGGATAGAAGTCTGACACAAATGACCCCCCCCCCACCCCCCCCGACCCCCGCAGGAAGGCACAGAGGCACGTACGTCGATGCAGGACAGGTGCAGCTGATGCAGGTCCGTCCAAGTGGCGTCGAGTTCCCAAGGAACACCCGACACGGGATTCTCGCGCTGGATCTCCCGCGTCAGCCCCTGGACCGAGCGCGTCTTGGAACGGCTCCGCGGGATTTAAGAGCTGGCCGATGACATTCCAGACGTGGGGGAGGGGCGGGGTCCGTTCACCTCTTAAGTCTTGTGGATTTGAATATTATTTTTAACTAAATAGATGAGCAGCAGACATGGGAGTAAAGGTCGCGTTTTTCGCAGCTGTCGGGTTCATTTCTTATTTGGTATTTTATGTTTTTTGGGTCTCTTCAAACTTTTTCATACAGAAGATATCAATCGATTAGACTTTTTCCTTAACTTAATAAAAAGATTCTTCATGAAATTATAGTAATAACATTAGTTTTATAAATTATAGGAATTAATTATTGTAATAACATTACATTTCGGTGTTATAACCTAATGCCATTTAGGAAATGCAAAATCCTTGATGCACGTTTTGGTTTGTGGACCCTGACAATGGCTTGTTAGCAGTAACAGGTCTGCTGCTTGTGTTCATGGTCTTGTTAGCAGTAACAGGTCTGCTGCTTGTGTTCATGGTCTTGTTAGCAGTAACAGGTCTGCTGCTTGTGTTCATGGTCTTGTTAGCAGTAACAGGTCTGCTGCTTGTGTTCATGGTCTTGCCCGTATAATAAAGCCACTTTACGGGGCCGTGTCTCTGTTTTGAGTTTGGACGGCCGACCCATGGAGTCGGATTTTGGAAAAGGATCTATTTTTTCCCCTTGTCATGCAGTGCAACGTGAAAGGCCTCTCCAGGGTGCTCGTGTTTATCACAACTCTGCCAGGGGCCTCAGGTCTCAGGGGCTACACTGTTGCTTTGGTTGCAGTGTAGGCTTTCACAGCTTGAAATCTCCAAAGAAAACATAAATATGGCAGCTATAACATTCAGGTGTATTTCATACGGGAGGTCATGCATTCGGACAGAAAGTCAGAGTCATCGCGCGTTGCAGGCTGGGTCCGGCGCGAGCTCGACAGTCTTACATGGTTTCAGAACACTCTACACAGTTCAAAAATAATGTAAGGGTGCGTGACGCTCTGGAGTGCGCTGCTGTCCAGGGTCACTGTGACGCTGCAGAGCGTGGGCCCAGGACAGCTCTTTGGAGGGGTCCGGCTGAGCGTTGGAGCAATCTAAAGACGATAAAGATCTGTACTGCCCATTCTCCCTGGGATGACCTCACCGGAGTCAGACCTTTGACGTCCTCCTTCAAGGGCCTTAAACATTAGACAGCCGGCGACATGCCCCGCCCTCATGGCCATGGCAACGTCCCATTGTTTGGCAGTGAGTGACGGACGCCCATTGCAGCAGTGCAGTAATCTTCATTCCTGGTCCAACGGGGTCTTCTGGTTTTTGTTGTTACTCACCATTTTACTTGATCGATTAAAGCAGTCGATTACACAGTTAGCTCACGTCACCTGGTTTCTTGGGTCTGAATTGGTTGTTGCTGATATTAAGGCGAAAACTAAAACCAGTAGACCATGCAGCCCTGGACCAGAAATGAAGATCACTGCAGTAGTGCGTGAGTGTTTGTGTGTGTCTGTTCGTGGGTGTGTTTTTGTTTTGGGGTGGGGTATGTGTCTCAGACCGTTCCCTCACTTTCCGAGGCCACGGTCCCTCACGACAGGCAGCATTGACAAGAGATGATCTGTTGAGGGAAATGAGGTTCCCTTATATGTTTCACCATGGTAAACTAGACTGAAGAAAGGGACAGCACACCACCAATATGGCCATTCAGATTTAATACCTGTCCTTCGCACGCTCTGAAGGCTGAAGAAGGCTGTGCCAAAATGTTTGTGTATCTAAAAACGTATGAAATCCCAATGGGAATATTGTGTGCTGTCCCTTTTCTTCTACCTAGCTTGCTATTTATGGGTAATTCGGCACCCCTGAATAAAGAGTTGATGGGAGTGAAGCGTGTTGTTTGTTTTCTGTTGTCAGGGCTGGGCACCTGAGCCTAAAGCATCTTAATGCTGCTGTGCTGCACATGGGCCAATCTGATGATGCAGATGCCCTGTTTGCTTTTGCTCCTATTTCCAGGTTGTTTGTTGAACAGCTTTTTTTGTTATGCTCTTGTGTATTTTGTTGGAATTGGGAAAAGTACGGAAAAAAACAAATGTGCAATATTGTCCTGGGTTCATGCATGTGCGTGTGCCTAAGCCATTAGCTGTAGAAGCTCCAGGCAGGAGTGTGGTAACGCCCCCAGAGAGATAATTATGAAGCTGTCATGCTGGTTTGTGTGTGTGTGCATGAGCGCACGTGTGTGTATGTGCAAGGGTATGTGTGTGTGTGTGTGTGTGTGTGTGTGTGTGTGTGGGTGTGAGTGTCTGTGCGCATGTGTATGCGCGTGAATACATATATCTGTTTAGATGGGCGTCTGTGTGTCTGAGTGTGTGTGTCTCTGTTTGTGTACGTGCCAGGTGTATGTGTGGGGCTGTGTGAGGGTGGATGTGTGTGGGGCTGTGAGGGTGGATGTATGTGCAGCCGTCTCTGTGGGACCGTACGCGTGTGTGTGTGTGTGTGTGTGTGTGTGTGTAAACGAGGATGTACATGCGTGCGTATGCGTCTGTGTGTGTGTGTGCACATTATGTCTGTGCGCCCGCGTACCACTGCCCCGCCCACACCCTGTGGCTGTAACGTCTCCCGGGAACAGCGTGGCCCGCTCAGTCGCCTCTGAGCGCCGGCCTCCGCTCGCAGCAAACGCCCTCCCCCTCATCTCCTGGGACCGATCTCACCAGCCCCGTTCCTCTGCCCCCCCCCCCCCCCCTAGGACTGGCCATTTGATGACGGCGCACCCCCTCCTTCCAAAATCGTGGAGGACTGGCTCAGCCTGCTGAGGAGCAAGTTCTGCGAGGACCCCGGCAGCTGTGTGGCGGTGCACTGCGTGGCGGGCCTAGGACGGTGAGTGGAAGGCCAGCACACCACCCCCTCCGCTCAGTGGTTCATTCTGGGAAGCTGGGTCAGGGGATAAGGGGCCTAACCTTGGGTCAGACCACTGGACTCTAGAAAAGGGAGGTTACCAGTTCACACTGTCAGTAGCTCTCAGGCATGTTGTATAACTGGGCATCCCATCTGTTTAAAGTTTATTAAATAATAAAAGGACTATACATAAGTTACAGTCCGTGTTTATTCAGTGACAGGGGCACCATCCTGTCAGCATTTTCAGATTCATAAACATGAGTTACCAAGGCCACATACCATTACCTTAAAAATCAGTTTTATACTCTGAACTGAAAATTAATTAATGTTTTGCATGCTGCCGCCTTTCATGAATCACACAGAGAATGTGTAGAATGTTTCCTCGTGTTCAGGTCACCTGTGCTGAGTGTCACTGGTTGAGTGTGCCTGTAGGGCATAGTAGGTGCTCACTCACCAGCCTAACATCCCAAAGGGCACGCTCATTGACCCAGAGTACGAGGGGTGTTATGGAAAGTAGTTGATCCGTGTTCCGTACGGATTCGGCACACGTGAACTGCGGATTACTTTGCGAAATGTAACTATCAGTGAAATACAAATTATACTGCCGCTGTTACTTGTTTAAGTAGCCTAAAAATTCCATGAAATACACATTTTACTACCGCTGGTACTTTTTAAATAATTCCCTAAATCGTGATGTTGCAGTGAAAAGATAGACTAGAGATGCTGCACTGTAACAAACACGCTTGTAATTCCCATATTTCGGCAGTAACTAACTGTTTTAACCTACAGTAGCAAAGTGTACTTCTTGTAATGTACTGTACATTAAAATGCATTATGGGAACATTATCCTTGGCAGGACGAATTATACAGTATAAAACATGATACTTGATACAGCTTAAGTTATTTTCTTCTATTGTCTGTAATCGCCGGTTTTTTAACAACGCATTTAAACTTCTAAAAGTGGGTCAGGTCGATTTAGCAAGCATTACAGACTAGGCTACATTGAACAAAACACAGCTTTCCATTTACTTATTGTAGGTTTTTTACTTATTTATTTATTTTCTTTTCATCAACCAAAACATAATACATATCATAATAACATTACATTCAAAATATACCATATATACTGTACTTCACCTTAAACAAAATATAAAATGAAATAACATGAAATAATAATAATAATAATAATAATAATAATATAACCATCAAAAAATGTAATAAAAATAATAATACGTAAATGAAAAACTTAAACAGGGAAAGGGGGGGAGGGGGGGTTAGAACAGTAAGTCACAGATTAGCAATTCATCCATCTATACATACTGTAGGTTTTATTAAATTAAATTCAGGTTTAATTTTAGTTAGTTAATTACTTTAGTAGGTGAGGTTTCTGAAATATTAGCTACTTGTACCTGTCCATTTTCTTTATGGAAAAAAAAGTGAGAATACAGTAGGGCCTATTGAACCCCATAGCAGGGTGCTGTGTTTAGAGACATTGCGTTCAATCAAAGGTTGCAAAACTGTAAATATTACAGTAGGACTATACATTACAGTAAAGTATTGCAATGTAATATCCAATACATATTGTAATACTTTATTAATACTGTAGTAAATACAGTAAACTATCGCAATTGCTTGTACAGTAGCCTATAGTTATTGTAATACTGTGTTAATGCTGTATAAATTACAGTAAAGTATTGTAATTGTCTATACAGTAATGTTTTTCATACTGTAAACATATTACAGTATTCCTACTGTGAAACAGAAATGCACTAAGTCACTAGCCACACTGCTGCCAGTAAGCTACTGTAAAAACCTCATGAATTTTATTTTTTACAGTGTAGCGCAATAATATTGCCGTTGTATGTTCACGTGAAGGGGCGCATGTATTCTCAATTGGAATGCCAATGAACAAATCAATCAGAGAAAGCTTGCATTGCCTGTGTGGGTTGCAAAAACAGTCATGGCTAGCGGAGGAGCGGAAGACCTTGAAAAGCCTCCCACATCGTTTAAATCACATGTATGTTTTTCATTTTAAATTAATCCAAAAGTTCATTGTTAAGTGTTTTGCAGAATAAATGGAAAGCAGTTATATTTCTCTCCTTTTTTTTTTTTTTTTTTTTTTTTTTTTTTGCTGATCCGAAAAACGATCCAATCCGTGACCCAAAACCGTGATCCGAATTGTGTGTCTTGTGATCCGTTGCACTCCTACAGAGTACCAAGCGATCACTGACCCAACGTTCCAGCTGCTCGCAGACCCAGCTTGTCAAACTCTCGTCTACCCCACATCTCTCGCCGACCCAGCGTCCCAAGCGCCCCCTCATCGGCCTATCTTCCCAAACACCGTCAACCCAATATCCCGAGTTCTCACTAACCAAGTCTCTCATGCACTCACTGTCACTACAGCCAGACTCACTTTTGGCACAAAGCATACCACCAACATCTATTGCTGAAGGAACAGTCGAACAGCAGGAATAGTCTGTACTTCATTAGAAGCGCACGGGGTGAATTCTGAAGACTAAACAGGAAAAGGTTTATCAGCATTTATTCTGTCCGCCGTGTAAACGCATGAGTTTTCCCTAACCTTTTCGGTCAGGCCAGAATCCGTCCCCGTCGGAGGAGCCTAATGCCGTTTAATTGAATCTGCTGTTCCTCGTTGGTATTTATTTATAACCGGAGGAACCCCTCCTCTTCGTGCGAACGGTAATTAGATGGGACTATTAGAGGAGATCTCTTCGCTGGCCGGTGGAACCGGGCTGTCCGTTTTATTAGCGACTGGGCATTCAGGGCACAAGATTGAGCTGCCCCCTCCCATCCACCCACGTTCACCTCCTTTCACGGATTGGTAGAACACCATCTCTGACGCACTTTACCCCTCCTGAGGGACCCCTCCGCAGCTCTTGAAAGGGTGCCAGCCCTGGCTCTGCTTTATTTATTTTCATAATATTCAGATGGGAAACATTCACTTGCTGTCAGCCCCCCTACCCCCTCCATCCCTTCACATGGTGGGGAGGGGGGAGGTCCATGTGAAGATCTTTGGATTTAAGTACCCTGAACCGTGGAACCGCGACCACTGTGCGTCAGCAGATTTCCACGTGTTCACCAAGTCCGCTTTTTTCTTCTTCTTTTTTTATTATATTCCTAGAACTTGAGATGTTTACGTTTTTTTGCAAAGCTCTCGCATGTCTATCCCAGCGGAGAGCCCAAACCAAACAATGAAACGACCACGAGTTTGTAACAAAACAGCGCTTTCCCCTCCCAGTCCTTATTAGGTAACAGAAACAAGCAAAGCTGCTGCAATTAAGCTCCCATCTGACTGGATTCACATGGTCTGGTTCGCTGCGCGCTGGGGGTTTGTGCAGGAAGCAGGCAGCCTCTGCCTTTTCGTAAGCGCGCAGATGAACGGCCAATCGCAGCGGTCTGCAGGCTTTACAGAAACCAATCGAGTCGGTCTCTGGGTCACTTTTCAGACTGGGTATGGCACTGAGACCCTAAGGCCGCCACCATGGATCTGCAGGCCCTCCATTTAGATAGTCCACACTATGGTCGCTGTGCCGTGGGGGCCCTTGCTAGGTTCCGCTGACAGAAATCCCTTGTTCAGAGGCACTAGATGGCGCCGTCGCTCTGAAATGCAAAACAGCAGTCAAAGGGCCAGACTGCTTTTCAAAAGCAAAAGCAGTCGCCACCCCCTTGAAAAAATGGATCTCCTAATGGGCCGCGGTGGGTTAAAATCGCTAATAGGATGCGGTTTGCGGGATTAGGTCACTGCAACTTTCCCTTTAATACCTAAATCTGATAAATCATGTTTACCTGGGCTGAACATGCAAAAGCGGGGCGGAGATTTTCTAAATTAGATCGCATTTTTTACACCCATGCAGGAGAGGCACAAGAGCCCTCTTTCTTTCAAGTGTGCCGATTTTAAGAACTTCTAGTTTAAGAATGTGGATTTTAAGAACTTCTGAGAGCTGATATAACCCAGCTCACGTTCTATAAACGCTATGTTAATAAGGGGTTCTCTCTCCCAAACACGGCAGCACTTTATCAAAGACAGAAGAAGACGAAGGACAACGTTAAAAGAGAATAAGATGGAAGAGGGTCTTCTGTCCAATTGCCTCTCAGTCATTTACCTAAACAACTAATAGAATGAAGCGATACAGACACACAGTAACTGCACTGCTGGAGTCTTGAGCCACACACCAAAAGAGCAAATTCCCTGCATGCTATGGTGAAACTGAACTTTTCACTTCCTTGCGTCTGGATGTTTTCACAGTAGCCTACAGTTGGAGGAATTTCACAATCCGACAATCCGCGTTTTGTACTATGCTGTCCGAGGTGCTGAACGCTCTGTCCCAGCGATTTATTTCATTTTTTTCTACTAGTCACTGCTAATTTATTTTCAGACAAGCTATAATATGAAAATTATATTTGTTTTATTGAAAGAAAGCAAGACCTCTATTGTCCAATCCATCATCAGCTAGCAGTTGGTATAAAAACACAGTTCTTGATTAAACAGTCACATATGCTCGCGTTCAGTAGTGTATAAAATTATGTTGTAGGAACGCTTCCCTTTTGTGTGCCACAGAACATCAAGCCATCTTTTCTTTACAACATTTACAGTTAATTTTGTTATACTGAATGGATTAATTTAGCTTGTGATATCCTCACACCCTCTGTTGGTGTTGTATCTCAGTGCTGTAATATGCAGTGACACTACCTCACTGACCATTAGCACTATTCCCTGATGGCTGCATCCTACCACAAAATTGTAAATGAAGGCGTTTGATTTCATTGATTGCTTAATTAGGTCTAGTCTTAGTAAATCAGCCATTAATGTGTCTGTGTGACCACAATAGAGCTGAAATATAGCACTTGTTTTTGGGCTGCAAAACTCTTTCATTAGTATAGCCCTAAGTGTTTCTAGGAAAGCCAAAAATTAAAAATTAAGTTGTAGTTATAATGAACTTACCTTCTTACTCAATTGAGGAAGGGGAATTAGAAGCCTTTATCTGTTTGGGATATCAATAAGTATATTAAAAGAGACAAACGACAAACAGAAATGGCCAAAGCGCATTTAGTTTGGGGGCATCCTTTTGCTCTCTGGGTAAGAAGGCCCAGGCAAAGTGACCGGGCGAGCCTAAATGGCTCCAGACGCCAGATTGGCGTGGTTTGCCATGCGCTGTATACATTTGGTTGCCTTGCACAATGCTTAACTGCCATGTTCTCTGCAGGGCTCCTGTGCTGGTGGCCTTAGCGCTGATCGAGAGCGGAATGAAGTACGAAGACGCCATTCAGTTCATCAGGCAGTAAGTAAACGCCACCCGTGACGAGTCAGCTGGTATATGCAGCCACAAGCTGTAAGCTGCGAGCTACCATCTTGGAGCACAGTAGGAGTCTCCTCACCACCACCAATGATGCACCGTACATTTAATTTCTTAGACATTCGGTTGTAAAAGGAAACCCTGTGATTCTGGCACGTAATGGTCGTGAACATGTTCTTGCACCGTTATTGAGTTGGCTTTGTCCAGTGCACATGTGCCAACAAACCCATATTGTTTTTTTTTAACAAATTCATGTAGCACAGCTTGTCCTTAAAAACATTTTGTTGGATTGTTAAATGGTGCCTTTTTGTTGTTGCAGGAAGCGCAGGGGGGCTATCAACAGCAAGCAGCTGACATACCTGGAGAAGTACCGACCCAAACAGAGGTTGCGCTACAAAGACCCGCACCACCTCAAGAACAAGTGCTGCATCATGTGACTCCCCGGCTTCCCCGCCGACCGAATCAGCCGGCTATTTGGCTAAACGGACCGACAACGCACTTCGACTCCGAACTCCGGATTTGAACCGAAGAGCTCCCTTCCCAGCACCCCCGGGACGAGCGTCAAACTCTTCCTCGTTTCAGGTCTGGCCGGAGACCGGCCATTAGAAATTAGTCTATTTGTATGAATTAATCACGAGTGCTGGCTAACCTCCCCCTCTGACGCGCGGAAAGTGACCCCCCCAATAGCCGCGCATCGCTCAGGTCCCCTCATACGCGCACGTCTCCCTCCGCGTCACGCTGACCCTTCAGCCTGTGGGCCAGCGCAGTGGCCACGTTCGCCGGACTAATGAACTCGCAGCGCCCCAGCTGCGGTAGGCCCGCGTTAGCCACGACGCACAGTCGGCAGCCACAGGGTAAATTAATTAGCCGAACATTTGTACTTTTTTTGTTGTCTGTGGGTTCTGTTTTGCTCTCTGATGGCCGTTTTCATGAATTTACCACCACCGTCCTCACAAGTTTTCTGTGTGTCACAGTGTACGTCTCACTAAATCCAGCCTTGTTATCCCAAGGGTGGGACTTGGGGGCATGGGGATTGTGATGTATCAAGTGGGGATGTAATTATTGGATGTGGTGGTGAGGCAGGGGGAAATGTGGTATGTGTATTTCTATAGATTTATTTTTTTCTCTTCACATTTTTACGTATGAGATGCTACAGGATTAGGACAGATTACCCCAGTGGCTCAATGTGTCGACAGGACAAGTAGGCGTTCAGCACAGCAAGCCGTCCTCGAGTCTCAAAGCCAACCGGACGCCTGGAGAACTCCAACTCATCCGTGTCAGTGATTTGTCATCACCTGTGATTGGCATACTGACTCTGGGTGGGTGGACTTCCTGTTGAATTTTGTCTGCCTTGGAAGTGAACCACTTCAGATATACAGAAATAAAGTATGGTTAAATGTTTAAATTGTGGGTCATTTGTGTGTGGCTGTGTTGTGAAATAGGGCAAATTAATAAAGGGATTTCTGAGTTGGTTGTACTAGTATCTTCAGCATCATATCAACTGTTCTTGCTCACTGGACCACTTTGAGTTCAGAAAACAAGGCCTGAAATAGCAAACTGCTGCCATCTTGTGGACAATTGTTTTCCTAGCAGTAGAATCAACAGTCTATGGGTGTGAATCAGCCCTATCTACTGCATCCTGTGTACTAGCAGACTGTGCGTACTGTTTAGTATTTGACATGTAGTATGCAAAACATATCCTCCATACTATGTACAACTGTACAGTGGAAGTGTCGTAAGATGTGCGGCCCTTGTGCGGCTATGCTCGCATGTTTTGTTGTTTTTGAAGGAAAACGTCAGCGACGCTGCACATCATGATTATGGGACCAAAATGTTTGTCTACTTCCTGAAAATTATGCTCCTAAATATACGCAGTGAAACCCCAGAAAGAAGTATATCATCCTTTAGGTACACTACATTTAGAAAATGATTTGCCCATTTAACATTCTCGTCCTAGTGTACTCAACAAGCATACTCAATAATATGGAAGGGCATGGATTAGGACACATCCCATGTCCAGTAAAAACAGAATGACCTTTGTTTATTTAGTATTTAGTGGACTGGGATGGTGCACAATGATCAACATATCTGTGTTAGCACCAGCCAAAAGGATCCTGATTCAGCTGAGCACCCATTTTCTATCTGTAGTCCCTGTGCAGCTTTAACAGATTAAAATGACAGAAGAGATTTTACTCATTATTAACCTATATTGGAGATGGACATACTTTATTTTGTCACAAGGGCAGTGTCTATGGTGTCTTATTTCACCTTTTCCTCACCCCAGAATTCAGGATTCATCCGATGCTCGTTGACGTGCTTTCTTACTATTTTCCGATTACAGAAAAACAAAATCTTACAAATCAAGACACGACTCCCCCCAGCAGGATCTGCAAACAGACCGTCCCCCTGAATTGCAAACTCCAAGCCCTCTTGCTTTGATCAAACTGCAGTCACCTGATGTGCTCTTGTCCTGTTGCCACAGAAACTGAGCCACCAAACCTGTGGCAGGACATTGTGACAAAGCTTTCAAACGCTATTCAAAAATAAACAAGCTCACATATCCTGGAATTGCAAATACCAATTTTCCTAAACCAGGGACATATCAGTGGTCCAGAATTAGCCTCTTTTGGCCTTTTCTAGGTAGTTGGTTAACATCCTAACATTCATTATTGCTGTGTCTGGACTTGGTCTTTAATGTGGCGTCAATACACAGAAATAAATTTTTTTTTTTTTTTTCGTGAGGTTACACTGCCCTGCTTTGAACTGAAATGCCCCCCCAGACACTAAGCCAAAGTTCTAGGCTTCCCCATCCAAAATTCCTAAACTGTAAGTCACTGGAAAAAGCCCCATATCCTGTCAGGTATGGGGGCGTGGTGTATTGCAGGCAGAGCACCACCAGGCGTTCGGTCTCCAGAAGGTCACTGACGTCATTGAGGTGGGGCGGCTTCCCCTTTGCTCCGTACTCCCATCCTCTTCCTTAGTCTGCTGCCACTCACCTTTTGTTCTCTTTCACCGGGGGATGTTGACCTTGCTTCTTTTGGAAAAACCCAGCTGTCGAAGAATTCGTAAGATTAAGGTTCGCTCCAAAAATCTCACCCTTTGATTAGAAAACCTCCCTCAGGTTTTTATTGGACAACATGACAAAAAAGTGACCCCGCAAAAACCAATGTAACTCACATAAAAAATGTGCATTTATTCGTCTAAACCTGGGGAGTATACTACTAAGCAGGATTACGTAGTAAGCTAAAACCCAGAACTCTCCCAAATTTGGAACATGAAGTGAAGTAAAAAAAGAGCTGTCCCTGGTTTTACTCAGTGAAGTTATCCAGATAACTCAGTAATCCTGGTTCGTAGTATACCCCCCCCGATCACAACCAGAAGAGTGAACCAGCACCAAGAGAAGGATCGCACTGTACAGTTGCGTCCCAGCTGTACCGTGGGCAACCCAGCTTGATTATAGACTTGTCTCGCATAAATATAACGCTGTCCCTTCACCTGGATCTCATGGTTTGGTGAAAAACTGCTACGCCGCACACCAAACCTTCATTTGAATCTTAAGAATCTGACCAAAAGCAGTGGAGATGCTTGACTTAGTGATGGATCACTGAACCTCCCTCTGTTGTCAGCCTCGCGAGGGCTCAACCACAGGGCAAGATTAGATGTGCCTTTGTAGGTCTCTCATGGGCGCTTCTGTCCCCCGAGCGAACAGGTGCGTTGATGTGGCTGGTGACAGCTCGAAGCAATAGGAGCACAGGAACCAAAGTGGAGACAACCAGGCTGCGTCCCAGTATTCTTCACTCCTCGCCTCCTTTCCTCCACTCGTCCAGTGCAAAGTATGCAAAACTGCCTGAACGCTTCAAGTACAAGTAGTTGCATGTACAGTAGGCTATACAATGTACCTGACTTTGCGGTTTGCGTTGAGACAATATGTAATCGGCAACATTAGATGAGGACACAAAGATCGGTTTGCGGGGCTTGGAGGAGAGGATGATGTATTTTTCGAGTATTGGGACGCCCCCCTGGTGTCAGCAGGCACAGGCGTTAGGGAGCGTCATGATCTTTCTGCTGGGTCTACACGAGACGGACTCCCTGCCAATCGCACCACAGTGAACGGACCCCTTTTAAAGCCTTCTCAAAGGAGTCTAGTACCTCATAGTTAACTCAGAACTGTGCAAAGTCAAACTTGCATTTATTCATTTATTTTTATGTACACGTTATTCTACAATATTGCAGTATTAAATACAATAAAAAATTACAACCAAATGAATTCAAGGAAAAGGTTATACACGCCACATGCATGTAATTAAGATAACATTCACATTTACTTACAAAAGCATGAGCACACATTACTTAAAGGCCACTCGTGTGCAACGACTCAGACATGGTGAACAATAACTATAGTAACTATAGAAGGAGGAGAACTATAGAATTGTGAGAACTGCTTTCTGAGGTGGAGGTTTGACAGCAGCAGTGTCCATATGAACTGAGCCCACCCCTGCAGTGGGACAGTGGCATGGGTCACTGACTATGACGGCCGCACACCCAGAAAAGCTTGTGTTCCAGACGGTGGGAGTGTGGGACTTTCCACTACTGCCATGGATCTGAGCCCCATTCATCCCGGCAATGGAAACGGTGGGGCTAGGTTTGGGTTTCCACGCCGTGCGTTTCACCCACCTCATCCAAGGCAGTGGGAGCCAACCAGAAGGCACCCTGAAAATAGAGGAGGAGCCTGCTCCACATACCACCACCCCCAATCCCCCACCCCTGCAAATAAAGGTCTTGCGTATCAAATTAAAGGGCTTTCCTTGCAACTGTAGCCCCTTTGTGATCAAAGCTGGGGAAATTCCACTGCCCATCCCCCACCATGCTGTACACTGCAGAAACTGTCCTTAAACAGTGTCATAGACCAACATGTAAAACACCATTATGTGTGCCAACATTCCTCTGAAACCATGGGTCTATAAGGGACTTTTTTTGTGACACTTTTTTCATTTAATTCTATGACATTAAGCATTCATTGGATTCAATGAAGAGGACTTCAAAATAGCTGCATTAATCTCCACCTGTCATCTCTATCAATGACCTCTACATTTCCCAGGGGAAACTGCCATTCCTCTACTGATGCCTGCAATATAATCATAGCAATACAAACTTGAATTGCAGTGGGTAAATATGAATGAAAATCCATGAAACCACACCCCAAAATGTCCACGATACAGATACAGGAACCTTAAACGGCTATGGTCTGTTGCATAACAAGGGTCGGCCAAGGCTGCTAATTGAATTATACTCTGTTTTGCAGGTGCAGAGAAAACACAATTCCTACTTGACAGAAAGGCGAGACTATTTACTGCTCCCTGAGGATATTGACTTTAAATGGAGTGCAGGTATGAGGTGTGTCAGGAAAACATCCTGTAGAACCTACAGTGCTTTCTTAAAAATCTAATACTTGCTGTCAATCAACTCTTTTTCATCCAAACTACCTCCACAACATCCTTCTCTGAATAAACTTTTAGTTGCAAGCCCGTACTGAACCATTTGCTCTGCCATCATTAGATCTTGTGACTAGACCAGATGTCCACCAGCCAGACAGCATGGGTCTACACCAGTGAGGTGTCTATGGCTAGTTTCAGTAGGATGGCTGGGTTAGCAGTCGGGGGTGGGGACCTCGAGCCCAACTCCGCCCCACAGCCAGCAGGTGACGCTTCCTGTTTTGCCGCAGCTCAGCAAGACGCAAGCTGGCCTTCGCTCATCTCCTGTTTCCACCGCGACCTTCCGTCCACCCCACATCCTCCCAACTTCCCTTTGGGTGAGAAACTCTCCACTGGAGAGGGACGTGGCTTCCAGTGAGCTTGTCAGCTAGTCCTGGGGTTTTCCTTGTTTACTGCCTTCCATGCAGCGATCAGTGAAAGGCACACGGGGTAAAATGGAGTAATTCCATTTGTTTTGTGTATTACATTACTGAATATATGTATATGCACTGTTCAGTTAAAAAAAAGCTTTTACCATAGCTGTCATGGCTATTACTTGACTGTAAATCCCACTTGCAGAGTAATAGAAGGATAGTCATTCATAGCTATTTATACAATAGGCTAAATGTGCAACGTATTCCTATCCTTAGGATAAACTTCTATTTGAATCACAGGCCTTTCTTGAAGAACTTAGTGAGAGGGGATTGTAGGGTTGACAGCGAGGGACGCTGAAGACGATGAAAGCCCCTCTGTGGTGGGGAAGGGAGACAAGGTCCACTTGGACAGGCTATTCGGCCTCCAGGGAAACCAGGTCTCCAAGCGTTCAAACAAAGACCCTGTTCTCCCAGAGTCCCCGTTCCCTCTTTCCCCAGGGTGGGCAGCCATTAGCAGCTCTTCCCCTCACAGGAAAACCCAGACAGAACATTAGCAGAGGCGGCCACACACACACAGTGTTCCCAGTACACCGGTGTACGTTACATGCCTTCAATGGTTGCCATAGCAGGGAGCGGGCCGAACCCAACGTGAAACCGCTACTTTGTCTCAAACAGACCGGTTATGCCACTGCTCCCCTCCTCAATCCTGAAGTTGGATCCATTCACGCTGTTTACACAGTCATTGGTTAAGTAGGACAGGAAAGACCTTCTTGAAGACCCACAGAAAGACCAAGCGCCAGCGGAAAAATATGAGAGCATTTGTCTCTGTACCTTGGTCCTGAGCAACATTTTGAAATATCAGAGGTAATTCTCAAAGGGTAATGGGTGGGTTTTATTCAACAGGCCACAATTTCCCCACGGCAACCATTTTGTTTGTACCCACTGTGCAAAGCTGGCATTGCAGTAAGGGTTGTCGGTACTATCTTTGCTGATGTCTATTTTTCTGTTTAGTGTTTAAGAGGACCACAATGGAAATAAGCCATCTTGGCTTCATTGTTTTTTATCCTCAATGATTTTAAATGTACGCTACTGTTCAAAAATATGGGATCACTGAGACATTTTTATGTTTTTGAAAGAAACTGATACTTGGGTTTGTAATTATTCACCAAGGTAGCATTAAATTGATCAAAAAATACAGTCAAGACATTGATAATGTTACAAACTACTATTTCCATTTCATTCTATTTCTACTTTAGCAATTGTAGCCATTTTTACACATAGCGTGCCAAAAATAATGAACATAAATTCAAATAGTCATTATATTTAATATTTGGTTGCATATCCTTTGTGTTGTTTCTCCTTACTCATTTTCCTATTGAACTCTATGGAAAAATAAGTCAGGAGAAACAACCCTTAAAGTGATCCATCTGCATATCTGGCAGCAGAATGATGGTTTGAGGCTCGTTTGACACCTCAGACCCTTGATGATTGACAGCGATTTAGCCAACCATGTGTAGCTATATAATTTACAGCTTAATCTAGTCCCACCCCCCAATTTGCATAGAGGTCCATTCAAATTCATAGGTTACAGTATTGCTTGTAAGAGTACCTGAAAATAAGATATCAAGTCTTTTGATGTTGTGTCGCAGACATCAGGACGTCATGGCATGCAAAGGATATGCGACAAAATATTAAATATGATGACTATTTAAATTTATGTTAATTACATTTGGTGACCTAAAATGGGGGGGGGGGTGTATGTGTAAAAATGGCTACAATCGCTAAAGTGCAGTGTAGGTAATGATTGGTAATGACTGCAGTGCATTACATTACAGGCATTTAGCAGACGCGACTTACAAAACTTTTTTTAGCATTTTCTTTTTACATATTATCCATTTATACAGCCGGATATATACTGAAGCGATTCAGGTTAGGTACCTTGCTCAAGGGTACAACGGCAGTGTCCTACCTGAGAATCGAACCTGCAACCTTTCGGTTACAAGGCCAGTTCCTTAACCATTATACTACACTGCCGCCCTACAGTGCAGTATTATACACTGCCTGGCCAAAAAAAAAGTCGCCGTTGCACCCGTCATGCATAGTGCCCACTGTACAAGCCTCTGGAGGCAGTGTTATGATCTGGGGTTGCTTCAATTGGTCAGGTCTAGGCTCAGCAACATTATGCAGCAATAAAATGAAGTCAGCTGATTACCCGAACGTACTGAATGACCAGGTTATCCCATCAATGGGCATATTCCAGGACGACAGTGCCAAGATTCATCGGGTTCAAATTGTGAGAGTGGTTCAGGGAGCATGAGGAATCATTTTCACACATGAATTGGCCACCAGTCCTGACCTTAACCCCATTGAAAGTCTTTGTGATGTGCTGGAGAAGACTTTACGGAGTGGTTCGACTCTCCTGTCGTCAATACAAGATCTCGGCCAAAAATTAATGCAAGTCTGGATGGAAATAAATGTTGTGACGTTGCATAAGGTTGTCGAAACAATGCCACGACGAATGCACGCCATAATCAAAGCTAAAGGCCGTCCAACGAAATATTAGAGTGTGCGACTTTTTTTTTTTGGCCAGGCAGTGTATGTATTTTAAATAGTCTATTAAGCTCAGTCAATCAATCAATCAATCAAGGAGCCAGTCTGGAGTTTTTGGAATCAGCAGATCTGCAAAGGGAGGTGGTTTTACGCATATCTATATTTGGTCAGCCAGGTATGATTAAGGACACGATTGATATTTTTCTCGGATATCAACCAGTTGGAATCGATACAGATCCAATTTGCAGGCCAGTTTACGCACTTACGTTTACGTGTACCAATTTCTGGGGTGGGTGGGGTTGGTGGGAGAGGATTCTTATTTCACAAATATGCCCATTTTTCCCGTCATAACAAACACTCTATTGTTCGCTTTTAAATTAATCAGAGTAGTCCCTCTAGATACCAAACCGATTGGACTGTTTTCAATTACTTTTGTTGCCAACGGGAATAGGGACTCAAATGAAAGATGCGTCTTAGAGCGAGCTTGATAAGGATCCAGCACAACACGGCTTTGATAACGCCCGCCAAGCCGATGGAACTGGAGGGACGGCAGACTCGGGGCAGCCGGTGCGGACACACACACACACGCAAAAGTTGGCAACGGTGGACATGAGGACTTGGCAGCAAGTCCGTTCCACTGGAGACAACGGCTAATCCATCCCAGCTTCACCCTACGCTCTTAACCGCCATAGTCATTTTACCAACAAGACTCACATCATTAAAAAGTATGTATGCCAGCATGCTTGTTTCTCAACTTGCTGGCATACATGTCATTGAATAATAATATGTCCTTCCGGGTAATATCATTTTGATCGATGGCATTCAAAGAACCCAATTCTCCAAAACACAAGAGGGAGGTTCCTGTAACATTATGCACTTGGTATTTAATGTATACATTTTATGCAGGTTTAATGCATATAATAAACCCAAGTTTACTTTGAAATCCACCAGTCACAGCGCTGTTAAAACGTGAATCCAGCCTGTCCAGTGTTCTCTTCATGAGAGTACGTACACCTAATCCTTTTGTAGCTCATGTTGCCATAACCCATAAGATCTGTGTCAATCATCCCTTTAATAATTCAACTGAACAAAACAGCACATTGAATTATTAAGGAGTGCTCCCTACTTGTACAGGTAGAACAACAGCGGGGACATGAAGCTTTACTGTTCCAACTGTACAAGTGAAGTGCAGAAGCTTCTGTTTTCCGTCTGGTTACATCAGTATTTCAGGTCATTTCTGAAGGATATGGTCCTGGTCATGTTGAGAAATCTGTTTTGGTGGTGGGGAGAGGGGGGGTTACATTTCTCACAAATAAACAGATTTTGTAATAACTGTACATTGATTATTTTTAGTAGTATACTGAGCTGTAGTCAACTGCTCCAATATCTCCCCCTCCCACATACCACAAGTAGCAGCTTTTTATTAAAAAAAGATATAAAACAAAAAACTAGTTTTCTTCAGTGCAATTTTTCCAAAACCAGTGTAACCAAAAAAGATGACTATAAAAATTGACTATATAGTGTGTGTGTGTGTGTGTGTGTGTGTGTGTGTGTGTGTGTGTGTGTGTGTGTGTGTGTGTGTGTGTGTGTGTGTGTGTGTGTGTGTGTGTGTGTGTGTGTGTGTGTGTGTGTGTGTGTGTGTGAGAAACAGCTGTGTTTACAACTGCACTCAGTGATTTAGTAATGGAGTTGATAGTCAAGATTCGCTTAGGAAGATATGTGTTGTCTGCCTTCGGATGTTAATTTTCTGCGCAAGTGAAATGGGTCTTTCTAAACTAAATGTCAATTAAAAATGCGCTATGACAATGAAATGTGTAATGCTTCACTTATTAACTCGACAATACTAAATCATAAATCATATCCTGTTCTAGTACCAATAAACACAGAATGACAAACATAAAGCATGTAGGTTCCTTACATCCCATAAATACCTTTGAGCTTAAAAAATAAAAATAAAAATAAAGTGCAAGTATGCAAGTAATGTGTGTGTGAGCTCTGAGGAGCATCTTCTTCAGCAGTGGTCCCCAATCCTGTCCCTGGAGATCTACTCTCCTGTAGGTTTTCACTCCAACCCTGACAGAGCACACCTCATTCAACAGCTGGAGATCTCGTTGAGCTGTTAATTAGTAGAATCAGGTGTGCCAAATTAGGGTTGAAATAAAAACCTACAGGATGGTAGATCTCCTGGAACAGGGCTGGGGACCACCGTTCTACAGTAACACCGCAAAAAGTAATGCAGTCATAATGTTAGAGGTAAACCCAAAACTGCATTTAAAAGCCAGACCAACGCCACCTCATCCATGCCCTTAAGAAACAACTACATGAAAAACATGCCTTAGGGACATACAAAATAAATTTTATTATCCTTTTTTCTTCTTATTTTCTACATTGTAGTTGCATTTCTAGACACAGTCATCATGAGAGAACGCAGTTAACAATTCATCCAGACACAGGCGTAACGTAAAATCTCTGTTGTGTGTCCAAATGTCAATATATAATTATTGTACGGAAAACAAGGAACCTAATTCTTTTCTTTTTTTTTTTTAATACTCAACATAAAAAGAAAGCCCAGTGGGCCGCCACAGTCCTGTCCCAGACTGAGCACATGAAAAAGAGGGTTACACTTCACTTGAAGTGGGTCTTCATAGCACTTTTATAAGCTCTAAATAAAGGCCATAACCCTTGTCATAAGCATACATAAACAGTAAGATCAGCTTATAACAACTGACATAAGGTCATGAAGCATGTAATGACGAGCATTAAGAAACCAGTGACAACTTTGAATGTCACGTCCAGTGAAAACCATTTGCTATAAAGTGGTCATATTGATGTATGCTTATGACATGTACGGTTATGTAAGGTTGTGTTATGTAGGGACAATTGCAAAGTTATGACACATTATGTAGCACTTATTAAGGTATTATGGATGCTAAATGAGACCCACTTCAAATTATGTGGTACCAAAAGAGGGAGGAGGTGCTGAGCGGAGGTCCAATTATGGTTGTGCCCCAGTGGCTGCTGGGACCTGTGTGCCCAAGGTGTTTGGTGAGGAGATGACAGGTGATCCAGCAATGTTACCCAGAGGCTGTGAGGAGGACATCGACGTTATACCTGTCGAAAGGAAAAATGGATTCCTCAATGCATTTTCGGTTCTATAGTTTGCTAACCAACTGTTATGGACTGTTCAGAGTACAACATATCTGATCAGGTAGATGCACATAATATAGTGTATTATATATTCTTAATTCTTCAGTAGATAATGCAGTTAGCAAGATACTTGTGTATCTAATCATAAAATGATGGCAGCCCACATCAGTTAGACGGAGTAGCCACTCCGTTTCTGAAATGCATTTCCAATGGGACCCAGCCCAGGCCAATTTGAGGGTATCGACCCAGAGAAGGACTGATTGGATGCTCAGAGAACTACGTACATAGATTCTGATAAACCTGGGTGTGCCAGTGTGATCACAGTGATTTAGTGTGAAAGTTAATGGCTGAGATGTGAGGGGCTGAAACTGTGACATGGGTCGCATATATAGGCTTTGGCCCAACCTTCAAAAAAAAAAAAAGAGATATTTCTGCATCTGCTACTCTGAGTATCAATCAAGACTAAAAGTATGTGCATTGCTTAACGGTGACCCAACCTGAGCACCTGGACTGGAGAGCGGTGTTAAGAGTGGTCACCTACCCGCCATCATGCTCGAGGAGCTGACGGGTGTGGTGCCAGCAGACATCCCCGATGCTGCGCCCATCCTCACCTGGTCTTTCACGATGGGATCTAAGAGAAAGAGTTTGAGAGAGTTAGGAAAATGAGAGATAAAGGAGAGAGAGAGAGAAGAGAGGAGACAGAGGAGAAAGAGAGAGGGGGACAGAAGGATAGAGAGGAGAGACAAGTGAGAGGAATAAAGAAGAGAAAGAGAGTGAGGAAGAGAGAGAAAGAAAGGAGAGAGATCACCGCTCAGCTGATATGCTCTGATGACAGCCCAACTGACGGTGTGATTTTGAGGCATGGAAACAGTTTCCACGGGAATCTCTTACACAGATTGGATTGCAAATTTTTATTTATTTTTTTTAAAGCCAGAAGAGCAAGAGAGCTCCACAGTGCTCCTATGGAGAGGTAGCCCTGTCTTCTCATGATCCTGATAAAAAAATTTTAATTAAAGAAGGGTTTGATGGGCTGATGAATTGAACCATTTACCTTGTGGTGTACCAGGCCTAGAGAACGGTTGCAGGGAACGGCACATGACATTTGTGTTTGGAATGCTTCGGACAAACTTACAGTGGAGCGATTGTACCATCAGTAGCACATCTTGTCTCGCATAGACAAAAACCTTTACGATTGCCGTTTTAGCCCTGGCGTGTGAAAAACAGGAGAACGCCACCTACTGGATCCACAGTTCCACACACTGTGATCCAGCAAGCTTGGGTCAGCAACGTAAAGAATGCTCATTACCCAAATAAGAGGGAGCTCTCGAGTGAGGCCATTACTTCATATGACTAACAAATATAGAATCCAGTTCACTCTTTGTTGTCTGCCACAAAATAGACCGTTAGTGTGCGTTACGGTACAAATCAATGTTTTGGATTTTCCCGAATCAAAGGGGGCACAAATCTTCTATTAGGTTTCCCAAGCCAAAGGGATTTGTTTCCCGAAGCCACGTTCAGCAGAGACCAAAAGCTGCTAGCAGAACATTCCTCAAATAAATACTGTTGCAGTGTTGAGTGAGACTAATTCCTGGGATAATCTGTAAAACTGGAATGCAATGGGGAATGCCAGAAGACTGAGCTGCTGCGCCACGAGTCAAGCTGGTACCAAGCGGAATTCTTCTCAGGCCACAGTGACGAGGGTCTACGTACACATCCGTAATCTTTGGGGAAAGAAACACTACCATCCATATGTGAATTCTCAGTGATGGCAGCAGTCCATCTTTTGAGAAGTTACTGCAGGGCTTGACAAGACATACAAGAACATCATGTGCACTTCTTGTTTACAACAGATGTGTACAGAGCATCCTGAAGAGTACATGCATGGGCCTGAGTGGACGAAACGCTCAAACAAATTATGGAAACCTTTCCCGTCTTGAATTGGCCGAATACGTTGATAATGACATGGAGGCACTTTGCGGCTTTATCCGAGGGTCTACGTGCTGAGTGTATGTCGTGTGTGAAGCGTGTCTGTTATGTGTGTACCGGGCCTGTGCTTGTGCCATGTGAGTGTGCAGTGTGTACTGTCGTTGTGTGTTTGTAAATGTATGTGTGCGTGCGCACGGTGGGAGCTGTCGGACTGTGTGTGCGTGTGTACAGAGTGTATCTCAAACTCATATCCTGGAGTCCCGCTGTGTCTGCTGGTTTTTGATGTGTTCCCGCACTTAAGTGCTTAATTTAAGTCATCGATTGGCTAAAGAGTCCTCACACCTTGTTTGCCAGGCCTAAAGGAGGCTGCAGACTGAAAGGAAGTCACCAGCATAGACTGCAGCCCTCCAGGACTGGAGTTTGAGAGGCCTGGTTCAGGGTCTTACAGAAGTAGGGGTGCTCCATGGCCTCCCGGGCCGTCAGGCGGGCTTGGTGGTCATAGCGCAGCAGTTTGTCCAGGAAGTCCAGGGCTTCAGTGCTGACCAGGTGCTGGTTCTCACTGTGAACAAACCTCTCCCACCTCTTGCGAGAGTGTCTGCAGAAAGAAACACGGGCTCGCGTCACACAGTAACACCGCAGGAAAGAGCCAACATGTAGCTCATTAGAATGTGTGTCACTGTTTGCCAACATCTTTGTTGAAAACATCTTTTTTTTCATAAACTTGGCACCCAACGCGGGGGTTAATCCCCCAGTTCCCACCCTAATTTGGAATGTCAAATTATCTGCAACCGCAGCAGCATTGTGCGAAACCCACTGCTGATTGAGACATCTCTGGTGTAACCAGCTGCTTCTTTTCACACTGTAGACAGGGTGTCTGCAGGTATCAAGAAGTTAATTTTAAGACTTTTTAAGACATTTTTAATGCCACCTAGAATTAAATTTAAGACCAAACTTGCAACAAAAATAAGCATGAAAAGTGAAAGATACACTCTTCGCAACTGAGTATGTAATATTGTCAAGAATTAAGTTAGCAGAAGTGGTTCTGGTATTCCACAAACCACCGGATGCTCTTGAAAGGGAGCAGTACGCCTAACTGGATAAGACAATGGGCGATATTTTCAGGCTCTTACTCCAGTGCGCTAAGACAGGCGGTGTGGCAAAAATGTGTAATGGAATGGAATGCTGTGTCTACTGCACGTGTACTGCATTCAATTCCATGCCACATTTTCGCCACACCACCTGTCTTAGTGCACAGCGCACTGGAGTAAGAGCCTGAAAACAGCACCCACTGGGCCACAGCACCCACTGGGCCTCAGCACCCAATTGGGCCTCATTCAAGTACACATTTGATCGTAAATGGGAACATAAATGTGTAGATTAGATTTACAATTAATTTACATCGAGGTCAAACTTTTGATGAATGCAGTTCTAAATCAACATTGAGGCAAAACGACACTAATTACTTGAGTTTAAGGACATTTGTCCAAATGTTTATTACAGTGAAATAGGGGTGGGTGTGGCTACAGAGCCTGTGGGGTGGGATCAGGTTTCAGCGGAGGGTTTGTAGCTAGATAGCTATTGCAATGGCGGAGGTGAAGAAGCTCAGTGAAGTGAAATGACAAGCCGACAGGGCTCGTTCAAAAACCAGAATTGGAATTGCTTTTCCTCGATGGCAACAGCTGAAGTTCAGCAAGGGGATGAAGAGCGATGTGGAGTTGGCGTGTTTTCTGTTGGACCTGTAAGTAACGTTACCTCTAGCTATGTAGCTAGCTATGGTGACTGGGCGGGGGTTGGATATATGATTGTAATATGAAGCTGAAAATAGATATTAAACCATTAGACAACAAAGCAAGCATTTTATAAACCCACTCTCTGTCCTAAAGGTCACACTGTTAAAGGAAGTGCTCCCCGTTTAATGAATCAATCGCTAGGCCTAGGCTACAGTATTGCCCTCAAACATCAAATGGCACGGAAGAAATTATGCCCTTCTTTGGACAACGAAGAATAATTCTCCTTCATCCCAGGAAAGTGGTTATTGGTGTGTAAGGACTGTACACGTACACACTGTGGTCAGTTCAATCCTGACTTGACAGGGCAAATACAAGAAGAGATGTTCGAATTTGCGGCAACACGAGTGTGGGCTGTAGCTGCAAATAAGCGCTGCAAAGAAAACCCGTTCATGGCGCCAAAACAGCTAAAATAAACTGCGTGGTCAATGATAGCTTTGCACACAGACGAATTTCGCGAGATAATCAGCTATACAATAAAAAAAGAATCGCCACTACCTTCAGCTGCCAATGAGTGATCCCTGTAACAAATAAACATTAAAAGACTAAGAGCAGGATAAAGAACAGGAAAGTACCGAAATTGGTTTAAAACGCATAAATCTGGGATCGTATAATTGTGCAGAACGGAGCAATTGGAGTCTGCTGGCGTGCTCTTGAATATTGTTTGTGCTTCTCGCTTTGCATTCTATTCTTTGATTCTACCGCCCTGAATCCCATTGTACCAAGCTTGAAACATTTGCGACATATAGCATCGGGCTTCGGAGACATTACCGGGCGCGGGTTTTAACCATGTTGAGTATTCGCTTTTCTCAAGCCATTTATCGTTAAACTTGCATTTACCCATGAATCCGTTAGTTTGCTAGCTTGGCTATTACATAGAACTTAGATTGTTACCTCCCTTGACTGAATCCGAAGCAGAAATTTAGCAGAAAGTCATCTTGTCAGAATCGCTCCTACTGACAGTAGCCTACTACTGTGGAACAGTTTAGGTTGCTTGGTAACGTAGAAGCACCCGCGAACTCTGCGATCACGTGACTTCACCTAAAAAAGATCCTTGCGTAGTTTCTATCGTATTTAGTTTTATTTCAGTTTATCATTTGGCAAAACTCAATCACACCGTATAGTGAGATTGGGAACACATCGCCTCAAAAAATATTTAAGACCTTTCAAAAACGAATTTAATACAATTTAATACATTTTAAGGCCTTTTTTTAATAAATATGAATTTAAGACTATTTAAGACTTTTTAATGACCCGCGGACACCCTGTGTAGACTACAGCTAAGCTTGTACAGAGTTGAGTCAGAGGAAGACCTTTCATATGCGGCTTTGACATGTAGTCCACTGGCCAGTGGGAGTCACTAGAGAGCGATGAAAGACAGACCCCTAACCCAGTGGTTCCCAACGTCGGTCATGGGCCGATGTTGGGAGTATGCTGGTTTTTGTTCAACCGCAATTGCAATCCCAGAATTTTAACAAGCTTATTTTTTCTTAACTAGGTGCTTTTCATATTTTGAGAAATCATTTACCCTCTTAAGCCACATAAATAGGTATGCATACATGTAGAATAAATGTCCCATGTTCATATTGTGCTTATTGTGATATATTATAAACTGATTAAATTAAAGAGTGAGGTGGATCGATGGGCTCCTTAAATGTGAAATTTACACATGGACACATAGCCACCAAAATAAAACCAACCATTTGGTAGATAATGAAGAATTCAAAGACAAAGCAAAGACAACAAGCCAAACTTAAAACACCTGTGTTCACCAACCTAATTAAGAGCCTATTGATTCACTTCAGCCTTTAACTTGATCAGTTAAAAACTGGTTACCTATTTTTATGTAATTGTTTGCAATGTAGCAATGTTAACATGGTAAGTTTATACTAGTGGTGTCACGATTCTCCAAATCGGCGATTCGATTTGACTTTCGATTTTAAGGTCACAATTCGATTCTTGATTTTTTTTTCCAGCACTATAGTCTAACTAATGGCTATGCCATTGTTAGACTATCGAGTCTTGATTTGTAAAGAAAAATACTTGTTTCTCAATAAGTAACTTTTATTTGAATAATAACAATTATAAATAATAACAAAAATATGAGAATATTTAAACACACCTAAACAGTTAAGAGCTTTATCAAAACTAGACTCTAGAATAATAAACAGTTGAACATTTACCACGCTATTAACAATTTACACATTGGTTTTATGCCCTGACAACGGTCATTTACATTTACATTGTCGTCAAGGCAATTAATTCTGCATTAAATGCTTAAATCCAGCATTCTCCACCACCGAATAGGGTCGCATGTCTGATGCTACAAACACTCCTATTGCGCTAGTTATTTCTTTAGCGCAAGTTGAATTTTGTGGAAGCTTGGCTCTAAATGAGAATGGAAGAGTTGCCTGTGTCAATGTTTTTTTCCCAGTCAAATCTATTTCTTTGTGATGCCTGCGAATGTGTCCTGCCATATTTGACGTGTTGCCTGAGGTGGTGTATGGTACTCGCGTGTAGCATAGCCGACAAACTGTCGTTTTTTTGTCAATGACGCGTTCGTTCTTTATATAACTCACGGGGAAGGCAAACTGTTGCCACACCGGTGACTTGAGGGAAGCAGGAGGATTTTGCAGTTCTGTTTCTCCATCTCCGACTCCGGCAGTGGCCATGTGTCGAAAAAATGAACAGTTTGTTAAAATTCTGGGATAGCAATTGTGCTTGGAACGAGAACCTGCATACACCAGGGGGCCCCAGGACTAACGTTGGGAACCACTGCCCTAACCGACTAAATGCTCCCAAACCCTGAGCGTCACAATTGGAGCTACCGTCCACAGTTGGCAATGTCACAGTCTGGATTCAATCATCCATGCACCACAGTTTTTTTTTTTTTACTTGGACCCAGTTTTCCCAACGATTTCCGCCGTGCTAATCGGTAATAATAATAATTGTCAAATCTTTCTTTGTCAAGCTTTGGTCTCCCCGAGAACCGTTCCACTCTACTTTAGAATGGAGTCCAATGGGGCAATGCAATTGAGCCTTGAAATGCCCATAAAATAACCTCGCTAAAAATAATATCTGCATAGCCTGAAGGGGATATTAATTTATTAATAATTGCCATTATCAGGCATTTTGTGTTTCAGTTGACTACAATTTTTTTAGCAGAAGCACATTCAGCCATGTTCGACGTGGAAAGTGAAGAACTCTGCCGAAAAGTGTTTCTACAGTACAAAAAATATTGAAAAATAATATCATTATTCAAGTTTGGAACAATAACTGCTCACAGTTATCTATTAAATAAATTTATATATGCTGATCCAGCTTTTATTTGGTGAAAAACCACATTTAGAAGGCATTCCAAGCCTTATGTGTGTTGCCCCATTGGACTCCATTGTAAAGCAGAGTAGTGTCAGCTTGAGAAAAAATAAAAAAAAATTAAAAAAAAACCTCAACAAAGAAAGATGACAAAATTATTATCATTACTGATCAGCATGGGACCAAGCAAAAAAATAAAAATAAAATAAATGTTTAACTACAACAGTTACTTTGACTGAATGAGCCAGCCAGCAGCCATCGAAACGATCTTTAATAATGAAGTGCAAAGGAAAACAATAGAGTAAATACATTCAGAAAGAGACAATAAGATGGGGATTGATAGTTCATTGAGTTACTGATCCAGTGAAGTCTCACCATCATAAATGATGCAGAGATGCACCGTTTTATCTATAAACTGAAAGAACACATTCACTAAATCCATAACTTTATTTTTCCCAGACATCCACGCATCCACAATGAGGAGGCACACATTAGGCATTTTATTCTTACTAGTTTGCTACTTAAACTGCTATTGACAGACCTCAATACAAAACATGTGACCTGGGACACGTGCATATAGTGTAAAACTTCTTATTCCTGCAAAAGGAGGAATTAACACAGTGAATTGGCTTGTTACCTTGTTAACTGGATGAAAATAATTTGAGATTGCCCTGCTGGAAAGTTGACTATGTGCAACAGACTTTAAAATGAACCGTTTCCATTTTGTACCCCCAGCAGCAGAGTATAAGAGAATGAATAGCAGTCTGTTACACTGCTGCTCTCATTCCATTAGAAAAATAGGACCAATGAAATCCCTGAAAAGCTTTTCCCTGAAGGCGGCATGGTTCTCGGGACAGCGGGCACAGCCGCCTCGCTTTCAGCCATCTCCTTTTTCTCTCGAGTTTCAAACTCTGTGAACCCAGCCAACGGCTTTCCTTGCCTGGCCTGTTGATCAGCTGGCTATTTCTGGGCAGGCAAACGCTCCGACACTCAATATTCTCTTGCGCTAACCAGCTGACAATCTCTTACTGCAGCACAACCTCTTACAGTAGGCATCAGCTATCCTGGTTTTTAAGGAGTTTGTCTGGATAATTTCAGCAAAAAAAAAAAAAAAAAAAGAAGAAAAGTGCAGACACAGTCACTTTGGAACTGACCAGCAGGCCGTTTGATTCGGAATAAACATACCTGCCCAAAATATCATTGAACCGAGGGTCTAGTTCGATGTTGTATTTGTCAATGTAGTCGTACAGGTCTTCCGTGCCCAATACTTTAGCGATCCGTACAAGCTGTGAGGGAAAAATGACATGCATATTACACATATACACGCCACCAGACAGTGCCACTGTACGCAAGTAGCTTTTTGCACTTTGTGGGCTGAGCTGGTATGGGAGAATGAGAAGAGACTCACATGAGATTGAAAATTAAGATTCTTCCATGAAAAACTAACATATTTTTCACATTTGATTAAGCGTTCTTAATTCATGCAATTTAGCAATGTGGTGCGTGATCTGTAAGGCGCTGGGGATTCGCTAATGTATGGCTGCGTGCACAAGGAGTGTTCCTTCACCTGATCGTAGTTGTCGTGACCGTGGAAGAAGGGCTCCTTTCTGAAGATCATACTGGCCAGCATGCACCCTAAACTCCACATGTCTAAACTGTAGTCGTACATCTGCACATAGAAAGGAAATAAGAACAGGCAGTATTAGGATTTCAAAAGTTAATTGGCAAAAATAAAAAGGAATGTTCTGAGGGCCCTTTATACACTGTGCTTTGCTCAAAGTGTACAAAGTGCACCATGGGAGGGTTTATGAGAAAATAAAGCTCATCGCCAAAAGCTTGTTGGCTTAGTTTGCGTCGGGCACATTTGACCTGACCACATTCGTTGATGGTCACTTTGCATTCTTGGTCTACTTTTGCCAGTCAATCAGAATTACAGTCAGTGAATCACAGAATTAACCTCTTTGTGCAGAAGCAAAATTGGGCAAATTTTCGCCTGTTTTGCACTGTTCTGTTTAAAGCTTTATAACCCCAGATGTGCACGTCACACACACGTGTAATGGCTTAAATTGAAGAAGACCCCTGTACCATTTAATGTCATTGCTTAAACATATTTGTTTACATAATCTTTATATACATTATGGGCTGTAAACGCACAGAATACTTGCAAAAAATGTAAAAGGGAAGTTGTAATTCTTACTTTACAGTGCACCTCTGAAAGGCAAAGATATAAAACAGGTCATACTTTACATTTCCTGGTCCACATACCACTTGTCCATGTGTACAAAATTTTGGGGGATATGTAAAACTACTCGGATTCTACAAGGTAATCTGTAAAGAGTGTATCGTGGCGTCCCTTAATGCAAAATGGATAAAATGTGCATTACAGTAAATCAGGAGATAATCCGTTTCTATCAACAAAGTATTCTGACTCACAGAAAACATGTTTGCGTTCAATTCATGAAGGAATTTCCATATTTTTTCAAAAGAATGGGGCGGTGAGATATATTGGGGTCCAAAAACCTATCCAACCCTATCCAAAAATGAATACAATGTTTTGTTTGTCCATATTATGGCCTGTTGATGCTGGTGTGCTCAATATAGGGTAATGCATGGCTAAGCTACACTGCCTGGCCAAAAAAAAAAGTCACACACACTAATATTTAGTTGGATGGCATTTAGCTTTGATTACGGCACGCATTCGTCGTGGCATTGTTTCGACGACCTTATGCAACGTCACAACATTTATTTCCGTCCAGAGTTGCATTCATTTTTGGCCGAGATCTTGTATTGACGACGGGAGCGTCAAACCACTCCGTAAAGTCTTCTCCAGCACATCCCAAAGACTTTCAATGGGGTTAAGGTCAGGACTCTGGTGGCAAATTCATGTGTGAAAATGATTCCTCATGCTCTCTGAACCACTCACAATTTGAGCCCGATGAATCTTGGCATTGTCGTCCTGGAATATGCCCATTGATTGGGAAAACCTGGTCATTCAGTACATTCAGGTACTCAGCTGACTTAATTTTATTGCTGAGCCTAGACCTGACCAATTGAAGCAACCCCAGATCATAACACGGCGTCCAGAGGCTTGTACAGTGGGCACTATGCATGACGGGTGCAACGGCGACTTTTTTTTTTTGGCCAGGCAGTGTATGTATAAATATTAATGCAACAATACATGATATGACTTATCCTACCATTCAGCCACAACAAATGAGATAGTAAAATAAGAGAAACATAATGTACTATGTTACAAATGAAAAATAAATATGGTAGGTCTTTCACAAAAATAAATAAATAAATGCTATATTTTACATGGATTGCAACTAAAATTTACCCTAGTCACATATAACCTTGTTAGTCTTATAAATATCACAAAAACCAATGTCAGCCAGCGACACTGGATTACCATTGACAACCAGCAACAATGCCATAGGTTCGTTTATGGCCCATTTATGCTGGTGTGCACAACACAGCATAATGCATGGCTAGGCTATGTACCAATACTAATGATACAATACATGATATGACTTGATATGCTACATGATATGCTACTATTTAGCCACAAGAAATTAGATAATAAATGCTATATTTTACACTAAAATTCAACCTATGCACAAATAAAGTTATTACTTGAAAAAATCTACTCGAATCTCGGTGTAATAATGATGATCCAAAATGGCTTCTGAATGGATGCAACCTAGTGCTGTGTTACGCAGGGATATCAGTCAGCTGGTTAAATCTACCTATGGGAATGCCATACCATTTCAGAAAGCTTAGGATGCACTCTATTGGACGATATAAGTGTCAATTAAAATCACGTTTGTTTGAAAGACTTCATTTTTGAATGGTCACTATTACGCACGGCCATTTTTGAGATTGCATACATGTGGAAACGAGGATTATATCTTAAAAACGGGTCAACCAAGGTACAAAATAACCTCAGATTCTTGCAGGCGTCATTTTAATCTTCACAACCAAAGGTAAGGTTATGACTTTCATATTTTACCGCAGCTTTTTATAGCAAAAGAAAGTTATCTGGTGACAAACAAATACCACTCGCTGTTTTTCCCTGTGGAATGAGTAGGCATGATGACAGTTATAATGAGCTGTATTCAGGATCTTTGGTGTTATTTCTTGTTGTTGTGATAGCAAACGATTTTTTGGTGATAAAATAAAAACTTTAATTCCCAAATATGTTTAAATGTCGGCTATCTTACATGTGGTCAGGTCCATTGTAGATAACAGTGTAGCAGCATAGCATGCTATTTCCATGAATTACAAGCCAACAGTGGCACATAGAAACGTGATATTTCGCTCACTGATAGGATAATAAGTACTGATTATGATATGTGGTTTATGGTGATAAAATATGTATTCTCATGGAACTAGCAACGTATTTCTGATGTTTGTAAAGTGGAGACGCCGGCATCTTCTACCGGTAGGGGTCTGCACAAACAAGTTAAGTCAAATGACAACCACTGATAATATACAAACTGAAAGAGACTACAGTGCTCACCTGGTAGTCTACCAGTAACTCAGGTCCCTTGAAGTATCTAGATGCGACTCGGACGTTGTACTCCTGGCTTGGGTGGTAGAACTCCGCCAGGCCCCAGTCTATCAGGCGAAGCTGGAAATGTCAACAGACCCATGTTATTTTGAGCGCCAAACAAAATCGAACCCCATTTGACCCCGTAATTCACAAATAGCAACTGTGTTTTTAGTGCGGTGTGCCTGTACAATAGGGCTGTCAACATTGGCGAAAAATCACGTTCGAATATTCCTTCTGAAAAAACACATAAGTTCGAATATATTCGAATATCTATTACAATTTTAAAATGTTACAATTTGACCAACTTTCGGGCTGTGTTATTGCGCGTTAGGTCCACAAAAGGGCAAACCAATACGAGACACATAACTAGTATAGGTAGCTACATTTTATTTGAACATAAACATGAAGAAAAAAAAAAAAAAAACGTTAACATTCGAGATGGCTTTAAAATCTACATACACACTTTTATAATGCTTTTGTTTGAATAAAATTAAGGCACACAATTTCGAGAAATGATACTAAAAAATTTTTATTTACATTTTTAGAATTTAGTATCCCTGAGGGATCATTTACAATACAGTGCTATTAAAAACATAAAAGTAGCCTACCATCTTTGACCTTTTGGAGAGGGAACTGTGATCAGCATAGTTTTAACGCCATCTGTAGCTTACATAGCTTGCATTCGAATAGTCAAATTTGAGCAAGGAAGGATCCTTTAGATCGCATGAACCGGAAATAGTTTCCGGGCAGCCATGCTAAGGACCGTTCAAATTTCTTATATTGAGAAGGAAAGGAGCTTCACAATTCCTTTTATCCGTCCTTTCACAAAGGATGCTCTGGACTATCCTTTTCAAGAGGAAGGTAGTATTCGCGCCTCACAATGCAATGCCGCCAATGTTTTCATAAGCATCGGATTTTTCCGGAACCTACCGAATTCAAATAAGGCGAACATCTGAGAAATTTCAGATATCTAAATGTGAAAAGCTAGTATTGTTGGTTAGTATTGGCTTATAATAGGAAGTAAACAATGACACAATCAGACAATACACTAAATTTATTAAGACGCAAAATTTTGCAGATAAAACATTCACGTGAATACGACTGGACGTCGCACCATGACGCAAGGTAGAGAAGAAGGTTCGAATTCCAGTTAGGCTAGATTACTTGTAAATCTCTCCTTCCAACTTTTCCTTGACCCCCATGACGTTTTCTGGCAAGGTCAAGGAAAAGTTGCAAGGAAATGCAGCCAGACACTTTTATCTGCCATAAAGAGACGCTGCATTTTTTTATTTTTTTTAGAATGTTAATTTTCAGATTCAAACGTCATTTTTTTTTTTTTACAATTCGAATAGCATTCGAATATCAAACCATCGTATGACAGCCCTACTGTACAAATGTCTCAAGTATATACAACATAAATAAAATATATTGTCAGAGGTAGTATTGATTCACCTCTAAAATAATTACACAGATAATACATATCTATTGAGCGCTATATGATGCAAATATAATATAAATAATATGACATTATAAGCAACATGAATTGGCAGAAATACAGCCATATTACTCATAATACTCGGAGTATGGAAATAAGTTTTACACATAAGTGTTGTATGCTCAGAGTTAAAAATGTACCACAAAGTAAATTTTCAGTCACATGTTCATGACAAACTGCCAAAGCCAAAAAAAATAATAATAATAAGATTACAGCAAAATAATTAATTGAAGTAAAAAATAAAAGAAAAGTTGGATCAATATCAAATAAAAAGGACATTCAAAACATCATATTAATGATACACAGCTCTGCAGCTAAAGAAGCAAACTTTAGTACAAGATATTAATGTGTTATCACTATTTAGCTAAATATAAAGCAAACCAAAAAAAAAAAAAACACGCCTTGAATTTGTCTTACCTCTGAAGTAAATACGCTTTACCTAATTGGCTGAATCAAAAGGTAAAATTACATGAGGATCTGCCACATTGTCCCCTGTATAGCTGAGACACTAAATGCAACAACAAAAAAGTCTATACAGTACTCATGCACTTCCAATAAAATTAAGGTTACTTGCTTGAGCATAGGACAGCAAACCAGTCCACAGGCGCTTTTCTCTTTGGAGATAAAAGACCCTCCATGCGTCACAAGGGTTTGCAAGAGTACTGCAGAGACTTTCTACAATTACAATTCCTGCTTTGGTCCTGCTCCTGCTCCTGCGGCATTAAGTTGGGTGTGCATATGAGCACCTTTAGTACGAGACGTTAAAACACGTCATTATCAACTTGTGATCTGTTGATCCATTATCTACAGTGTTATCCTGTCAAAGGCTGAGACAAGCGCCTAAGGGAGAGGCAGGAAGTGTGATACCTTTCGGTGTTCATGGTCGATCATGACGTTATGTGGTTTGACATCTCTGTGCATGATTCCCATACTGTGGCAGTAGTCCAGGGCCTGGGGGAAAGAATAGAAAACAGAACCATTCAAAAGATGGTAACCGTGCTCTCCAGCAGAACCAGGTCATCCAGAAAATATGCTACAGATTCATAAAGAAACCATTTCCCCACTCCAATAAAATAATTCAGATGAGAAGCCACGCATTAGGCAGAAGGGCAACAGAGTCTACACAGCTGACAGAATCGAGCATTTCTTGCACCAGTGATACCGTTTACCTGCGCTGAACACCTGAGCCCTTACTGACCCTTTCAACATAGGCAAATGAGGAGATGTTTTCTGAGGGCTACTTTGCCACAGGTACTCTACGTACTATCAACATAGTTCCTGCTGCACGCAAAACAACCATGGAAATTGTGTGGAACGTTCTGTGGTTGTTCAAAATCCATTTTGCAGGGTGCCACCCATTCGGTATTCCGAAACCCGGTACCACTATGGCACCGGTTCCCATACGACCGGTACCTACCAGACCAAATCGCAACACAAATTTTGGTGCCACTTAAAAATACAATGCCTAAGCTGCCGATTGAAATATCCACTGTATTCCACCATCCTCTGGTGCTCCGAAACAGAAGTGACAAGCAACAGAAGCATCGCTCACCCATGCCTCCACCACACGCATTCACTTGCTAATGTTACACTCGCTCTGTCGACTCAGTCAAGCTAGCTAACATCAACCCACTGAAAATGCCAAAAACTAACCGGTCTGAATTGTGGCTGTATTTTACCCAAAAGGATTCAAACAATGGAACGTGCAACCAATGGTTAAAAACAATAGTGTACAAAAGGGGGGAACAAGTCCAATTTAATGAAGCTTTTTGTATGTAAATTTTGATATAGTGACTTGCATTTATTTCTGGGTATAATTTAAACAGTTAAGAGTTCATATATCGTTCATATATTTATTTTCCTTCACAATAAAAATGTTCTTTAATGTCGTTATTTGCCCTTTATTTTAATACATGCCGTTATATGTCGTTTCGGCACCAGTACCATTTTACAAGTATCATTTTAGCAGCACTATTGGTAAAATCTAAACGATACCCATGCCTAGTCCAAACAAAGAAAGGCACGGCGGTAAAAACACCACAGCTTTGGAGTCTAGTGGGGAGCTATGGCTGCTTTGGAGTCTAGTGGGGAGCTATGGCTGCTTTGGAGTCTAGTGGGGAGCTATGGCTGCTTTGGAGTCTAGTGGGGAGCTATGGCTGCTTTGGAGTCTAGTGGGGAGCTATGGCTGCTTTGGAGTCTAGTGGGGAGCTATGGCTGCTTTGGAGTCTAGTGGGGAGCTATGGCTGCTTTGGAGTCTAGTGGGGAGCTATGGCTGCTTTGGAGTCTAGTGGGGAGCTATGGCTGCTTTGGAGTCTAGTGGGGAGCTATGGCTGCTTTGGAGTCTAGTGGGGAGCTATGGCTGCTTTGGAGTCTAGTGGGGAGCTATGGCTGCTTTGGAGTCTAGTGGGGAGCTATGGCTGCTTTGGAGTCTAGTGGGGAGCTATGGCTGCTTTGGAGTCTAGTGGGGAGCTATGGCTGCTTTGGAGTCTAGTGGGGAGCTATGGCTGCTTTGGAGTCTAGTGGGGAGCTATGGCTGCTTTGGAGTCTAGTGGGGAGCTATGGCTGCTTTGGAGTCTAGTGGGGAGCTATGGCTGCTTTGGAGTCTAGTGGGGAGCTATGGCTGCTTTGGAGTCTAGTGGGGAGCTATGGCTGCTTTGGAGTCTAGTGGGGAGCTATGGCTGCTTTGGAGTCTAGTGGGGAGCTATGGCTGCTTTGGAGTCTAGTGGGGAGCTATGGCTGCTTTGGAGTCTAGTGGGGAGCTATGGCTGCTTTGGAGTCTAGTGGGGAGCTATGACTGCTTTGGAGTCTAGTGGGGAGCTATGGCTGCTTGTCTGTCTGAGTAAATCCTCCTGGTTTAAACATGTCGCTGCCATATGGACTGGATTCACCGTGGCTGCGTTTACTCAACAAAATCTTAGTCAGATGGTAGTATCTGAAAGCGCAGCATGTGGGTGAATACCACACCACATTATATATTACATTACATTACAGGCATTTAGCAGACGCTCTTATCCAGAGCGACTTACACAACTTCTTATTACATTTATCCTTTCATACAGCTGGATATATACTGAAGCAAGTCAGGTTAAGTACATAACATGCAACCCCTCAAAAGCCTTTTACAAACTACGTAATACCTGCATACATAGCAGAACAGGGGAACACCACAAACTTGGTACAGCAGAAGCAAACTATTTTATATTGTTCACTAGTGTTATGCAAGGTAAACTTTTTACTCAGGCAAATGACACTCTTGACTTAAAGAGCTTTGCTTTCGTTTTCCTCCCTGGCACCATGACATTTCTGAAATGCATTCAAGTGGTTAGAGGATATACTAAATGGAAGTTACTTTTTAGATAAACGCCTAGAAATTTTTAATTGAACGTTATTTTATTTAATGTGAAGCAGGCTCTTGGGTGGGGGACAATAACATTTCTGTCTGTTAGCAAAGGCTTTTTGCGTCTCCCAACTCTCCATCTTTCAGGATGTCAAAAATAGTTAATCTTCTGAGGACGCAAGAATGATAAAAACCTTACAAATGGTGTATTTAAACGCCCCCCAAACCTTCCCCCCCAAAGGCTTGCTTGCCATTTCCAATTGGTCAGAGCACTTTTCTCTCCCTAAATTATTAATAGCAATGAGGAAAGGTGATATTACCACTGGTGCACAACCACACTTCCATGTTACTTTTTTCCCCACAGAACCCTCTGAACTATCCTGGTCTTCATCAAAGCCCTCTGCTGTAATGCAATCATACTTCTATGCGTGGCACAGCACGGCAGCTGGAGCATTATCTCTAATAAACAGTGATGGGGGTTTTCCTACTTTAGCCCAGCAAATGAATACAGAGGGGGCAAGCTATTTCAGTCCAGCCCGCTAACAGTAGAAAGCAACCATACGCAGGCCTTACCTTTAAGATTTCATACATGTAGAATCGAATGTCATAGTCCGATAGTGTTTGATACAATTGCTGTGAAAAAAGAAAAAAAAGTCACCTTAAATGAGCCCACAGCCTCAAGAATTTGAAAACATTACAGCAATTTTTCGGCATAAAATATGAATTGTATACCCTGACATATACACGTTCAAAGGGTATGTTGCTGTTTGATGAAAGGTTCATTATCTTACCTTGAAGTCTGTGTTGTTTACATGCTCAAAAACAAGGGCTGGTGTCCGAGACTGATATATAAAAGAAGGAGAGAAAGAGAGAGAATCTTATCCCAGGCACCATGCCTACTGGCAAAAATCATTTCAAAGAGGCTCACAAATTCATGTGATCATTAAAAAATTTCCATTTACAGACAGACAGACTGTGTGATCAAAGTACTTTTATGTATTTCTCATGCACACAATGTTAACAGTGTCTTAATTTTCAGGGTGACAAGATCTAAGGCATTTACTGAACAATACAGAAATCAAGCGTAAGAAAAAACTAGTAGTTTGGTTATTCAGTTTAAATGCACATTTTTTCCCATACAATCTGCCTCATTAACAAACCAAGTGGAATGCATGCTTGGTTGGCAAGAGGTGTTACAGGCACATTTCACTTCAAAACACTTACCACAGGATCCTTGACGATGTCTAGAAGTGAAATGATATTAGGGCCGCCTCTAAGATTCTCTAGAATCTTAATTTCTCGTTTGATTTTCTTCTTTTTTACTGGCTGCAAGGGAAGAAAAGGAAAATTCAGTTGACACAAAGTGCTACACAAAGACTGCCTGTGATCAATTATTGAAAAGCTGCCAATCCTCAAATGAGGAAAATAGAGACAATTCCAATGGAAATAAAATTACAAATGGTAATTTTCTACAAATGCACATACCACAGCTATAAAAAACAACTGTTAACACAAACAGGTAACATTTTACAACTAGTTACTAAATGGTTTTAACTTTAATCATTACAGCCAACACAATAAGGAGACTAGCACGTGTTTACTTGGTCAGCACTTATGAGCACAGTATACTCAGCCAATATGGAACATGTGGCTAATTAACCTGTCTGTGCAAAGAATAGTCTTTAAAAACTCAGTTCTTGTCTGCCTATTTCAACCTTTGGAACTAATCACATGACTCTTTAGAAAACCTTTCAGTGTTCTTAATGTTCTCACACCTGGAATAAAAGCAGTAACAGGACTAGTAAAGCATCAGATTAACTTCCTAACAGTTTTAATGTAATTTGCCCGTTTTTAGTCAAATTCACTTTTAGGTAACAAATGTGTTTTTCCAAGTAAAATGTGTGACTAACAAGAGGCCTAAACAAAATCTGAAAGTTGTTAACATTTAGCCTTTTTTTTTTTAATTACACGGTGAGCCAGGAAGAGTAAGGGATCTGACAACATCTAGGTTTCCTTAGTATTTGCCCCCAATTTCGTCCATCCAATTTGTGGGATCCGCCCTTTTAAAAAAATTTTTTTTTTGCACACTGGAATTCAGATTATAATTTTCAAATACATTATATTTGCTGTGATTTGTGAAACATACTGTTATCTATGCCTGATTTTATCCGTTAAGGAAGAGTGCTTTGCTATGCTAGCCGTGCAGTGTCCATGGTGGCAACAGTGACGAGAACAGGGCTCCATTCACAGAGAAGGTAACACGGGGTCAGCTACAGCCCATGCCTGCACACAGGTAGCTCGGGGAAATGGCCGATAGTCACTCCAGGAATGTGACGTGGTGACACCTCCCTGCAAAACCAGACATAGAACAGTTGCTGTACCTTCAGTATTTTGACCACTACTTTTTCGTTGTTTGTGATGTTTATGGCCTCAAACACCTCGCTGTATTTGCCTCTGCCAAGTTTCCGCACCAGCTGATAATCATCTTGATTCCTGAGAAACAGAAAAAAAACAGTGGGATTGGGGAGTGACAAACATTTCAGATTGCTGATGTTATTTTGTGTCATAAGACTAAGCATGAATGAATGAATCGGAGAGACATGTTTCCCAATGTGAACTGAAACACAAAATATGCAAAAGCATGTGTATGTATGCATCTGTGTATGTGTGTACACACACGCACTTATTTAATGCTACTTGAACAAGTATTTCTTGAACACAACTGAGCTGGCTTAATTTTCAAGTGAATGGCGTATGAAGCAGATGTCCCTGGGAATCTCTGTGAGTGTGTGAAGATCCAAGGGGAGCCGCTCTTGGGTTCAGTCCTTCAGCTGCACGTTGAGTGTTCTGTGTTCGACTGTGGTTATGTGCTCACCCCCACTCGACAACATGTGACTCGTAGTCCCAGTATTCCCGGGGACGTTGTGTGTTTACGTCGGGGTAAACTCTGGATCGACTTGTGACTGGACCCGACATAGTCTGGACGTGGAGGTGATGGCACTGTTCTCGTGATCACCTGGAAGAGGCAGGTCTGAATGAGGACACGTCCAACTGAAATACGATTCGCGGCATGACACCAATCCAAAAATACTTTGTACCGACCATAAAAAAATGGTTTGGTGCAAATTCTCGAATCTAATGTAATTTTTTGATTCTTTTGCTAGCTAAAGCCAAACACATGATGCTAAAATGCTTGGACATCAGATTATTGAGAGCAATTTTCCTGCATCAATTTCCTCCTTCCAAAATATAGCAGCAGCCTCACAATCACCTTTGCCATTAATAATTATGCTACATTTCATATTTAAACAACACACTTTGTATCAACTCTTTATCAAGCTACATCAAGGACGACTGAGACCGGCTCATTTTAAAATGTACTGGCATCTGCATTGCACAATCCATAAACCGATCCATAAACCGGAAGTGGCAGGGAGACAGGGCGAATGTCCAGCTCACACAGAATGTGGCATTAAAATGTGATTTTACTTTGACAGTAAAACACCACAGGTACCACTTACTTCTCTCAGGGCTCTCATTTCCCCAAACTATTTTACCAGAGACTGACCAACTGTGAAAGGTTTGTACCTGCACACCTTCTTTACCTCTGGACACTTGAAGGTGTAGCACCCAGAGATTACATTTAATATTATTAAATGCAAATATGATGCAATTTATTATTTTTCATGCAATAAATCTGTGAAAGGTTAGTACCTGCATACCTCCTTTCATTCTGGATAGTGCGGCACCCAGATCTCTCGCTTTTCACAATTAGCCTAAACATAACTACCCATCCTTCAGAGTAGAATAACAGGTTGTGTGCACTTTAGTACACTTATTCTGCTTCAATTCCTCAGACTTGCAGAGGTTTGTCATGCTGAAAGTCTGTGTCTTGTAAAAATACCATTAGTAAACTTGCATGCTTTGGATACGAATCTCCAGCATGACTTTTGTTTTCCTCATCACAAACAGTGATGAGAATTGTACTACATGGGCATATATGTAGTCCCACAACTCAACCATTTCACTTTACGATTAAGAATTTTGCGAGACATTCTGTATTCTTAATGAATGCATTCGGTAGCAGAGGTTAACCATAATGCCGCAATGTTTCCTATTCAAGCAGGCAGCGAAAAAAAGCCTGAGAGTTACGGTATCTAAAAACCTAAAGATATCCTGTCAGTTCAAAGTAGTTCAGCTATACTAATGTTATGACAGTTGTTATATAAATAAAATAGCTATGTTAAATTTTCTCTTAACATTTTGGCAAATACACCTCTGTCTTATTCGCATACATAATCAGGATATTTCATCCAAGTTATTTACCAAGTTGGGTACAATTTTACTCTAACCCCTCAACACTGGCAAGTTATTAGTGCAAGCTAGGCAAGTTTGCTGGATAGCATAAAATATCTATTAAAAAAAGAAGAAAGGGGCTTTGCTAACCAGCTATATACAATTTTATTCAGATTCTACAAATGATAGCTAACTACATTATCAAAATGGAATTAGCTTGCTGGCAAAACAGACCATATATCTACATTGCTAACTTTGCATTAGAGAAGTTATTTTTATTAAGCTCTACAGAGAAACGGCTCTCTATTAAGTGCTTTCTCTTGCCTTCATGCTCAAGAAAAAGGAGCTGGTTGTGCAATCCCCACTGTGATGTGTGGTGGACATGATGTCTTGCTTTAAAAGGCCCTGGGAACCGTGTTAAGATACATGGCATCTTGGACTCCCATCAAGTACCAGGAGATTTTTAGACCGAAATCTGGCTATCTCTGACTAAAACTGGATTGTGGCTGGATCTTTCAGCAGGACAATGATCCAAAGCATTCCTCCACAAAAAAAAATTTAACTGACCACAGTTTTCAGTTTTTACAATGGCCATGCCAGTTCCCTGACCTATGTAAACCTGTGGATTCAGCTGAAGGGGAAAGTCCACAAGCAAAGACCAAGGACTCTGCTGGATCTGGAGAGAATCTGCATGGAGGAATGGCCTTAGATCCCTTGCTATGTGTTCTCCAACCTTCTTAAACATTATAGAAGAAGATTCAGGGCCGTTACCTTGGAAAGGGAGCACAAAGTAGGCAGAGCTGCCAATAATTGTATATACACCAGTCTTGTAGTACTCGAGACCAAAACTTGGACTCGAGTCACAATAACCATGACTCGTGACTTGACTTGGACTCGACCATCTGTGACTTGGGACTTGACTCGGACTTGCAGGTTTTTTGACTTGGACTTGAACTTTTTAAAAGTCAGAGCACAAATTTTATAAATTAATAATAAGTAATAAAAAATACATGAAAAAATAAAAAAAATTTTTGTTGACTACTAGAATTCACCTAGGTCTACGTTTTCTACAGGTAGATCTAATAGCATCAGTGGCGGCCTGGCGGGTAATTGCCGTTGTTTGAATTTGGTGTTATATTTTCTACGGTTTGTGGTTTTTAATGATTCTACCGCGTAGCCTACAGGTAGGCTATGTCACAACCAAGAGCGATAAAATTTGCCTTTGATAAATATTCTTTACATGATGGCAACAAACATTCTGCAACATATACCGTCTGCAAATAAAAGATAGAGGATCAACAAGGAACGACGTCCAATTTTGTGAGGCACGGTGTGTTGTCCCGTAGCCCTACGCATCCTGCAAGGTAAGTGACTGGCTTGGTAGTGGAGCACATGTAATGTAGAAATTAACTTTATAGGAATTCATCGTTCAAAACAAAACTGTTGTTGTTGAAATTCATATCTAGCTTGAAGCTTCCACTGTGAATAAATCGCTGGTGAAAACGCAGGCTAACCAAACATTAACCAAGCAGTTGTCAGTTGACTCTGCTACGTTTCCCTAACTTGATCACAGCAGTTCGTGTTAAAGTAAATTTTAAAGCAGAGTAGAAAACAAGCTTTCGATTGTCAGTTATGATGAAAGGAGATTGACAGTACGGTAATTAGCTAAACATTATCATGGGCGTCATTTGGGTATGGCAAACTTATCGCACTTGCGATAGCCTATAGTGTAACAATCTCCGCTTATTTTAAGAAACTTTAGTCTTGTTTTTCCACAGAGTCGCTTGAAAATATAGCTAGGTAGTCACTTGTGTTTTGGTTTTTTTGCTCGTTTCCTAACTGTCCTTGCTTTCTTTGGGTCTTTTTGGGTCTGGCTGCTTAATGCACAAAAGATCACAGATTAAATATAACATAACGATTGTGTTCAATGACAAGCCAGGCGGATCTTACAGTAGCCTAATCATTGTGTTTATTTGCAAGTTCTTGATTTTTCCATTTGCAAATTGAAAATATTTTTTTTGTGTAGTAGTAGCTAGTTACCGAATAATGTTCTATTCATACTGCCTAAATGAAAAAGGGGGATACAATGTCTATATGTAGCTACTTGTAATCAATTTTGTAATGGCTATAAAATAGGACATTAATAGGAGTACCATAGACATATTGGGTTTTGAACTAGTGATTGGGTGACTTGGACTTGGGAACCTGAGACTTGAGACTTGACTTGGACTTGTAGTTCAGGGACTTGACTACAACACTGATATACACATACATACAATTACATAAAAATGTATGTTTATGGGGAGGAAGGGGTTTTACACACTAAAATCTATATGCATCATTTTGGGTTTTAAACATGACATGTTGCCCTTACTGTGAGGGATTATTCTTAGCCTTGATGTTAAATACTTCAAATTCTCCTCAGAATTTTGGGTCTGTTTTGGTTAAACACCATTGATTAAATTAAGGACTTGTGGTGTCTTGGTCACTTTTTTTGTTTGTTTTTTTTAACCTCCTCTAGCGCCATGTTTTTTTGAACACATGCCAGAAAATAAAATGGTTACTGTTCTTGAACCCCTTTACTACAAGAATAATCCTGGGCTGCATTCGGAACCAATTTTACACAGTCCCTTCCCTTGCTCACTTCCCTCAATTGAGCCATCTTGTGACGCAATTTGCTACGTGCAGCATGCAAACTTCAGCAGGTGCTCTGCAAGGGAGGATTGACGACAAACAAACAAAAACGGAACTGAACCGCCCTTGCAACATATCGGAAGTGCAACACCATAGAGTTGAAATGTGACCGCCCACTTTTTCCGTGTAGAGCATTGCATTGTGGGATTTCCTTCTTGCTGGAAGCTTGCATTTTATATTTTATACCCTTGGTGGGAGAGAGAATAAACAAGGGAGTGAGGGAATGCAATTGAACTGAATCTCACTTGGTCTGGCTGCCATATTTCATCCTAGCATTTTGGGGATTCCCCCCTTGAAGCAAGGGAAGGGAAGGACGGGAAGAAAGTAGAGCCCGACCGATGTGGGATTTTTGAGACCGATAATGATTTTAGAGGGGGGGAATTCACCGATATGGCAGCCGATATAATGACCTTTTGAGCTTGAATGAAAATAGACCTTTTCTACATGGATTGTGCACAGGATTTAGCACCAATATGACTATGCAAAGGTCCTCAGAAGACTTCTTTCTTAAACAAATAAATTACAAAGAAATTTACATTATTAAATTATTATAATATTAACACGATTAACATCAAGCAATTTTAGAAATGAACACTGATCAAATAAAGAATAGAAATTAAATAAATAGCAAAATAAACATCAGTACTTTAAGTAACTTGCTGACCATTTCAATAAAGAATAAATAATAGGCTATTTAAGTGCTACACATTTTATGACACAAAAAACAACTTGCTCTTGTTATTCATTGATATTTGTTATTCCGGTCATTTACTGTTTGATTGATAATTAAGAATTGGAAACAGGTTGGGAGTTAGCTATATCCATATAAAGGTTGTCGAAGGTTACTGGAGGCCTATTTTACAGCCGATCGGCTCTTTCTGTCTGGTCACATAACATTGGCTAACAAGGGGAAAAGAGAGGCAAACTAAACGCCTCGTTCACTGGACAACGCATCAATTTAAAACCCCTCGGAGCTAGGCTCGGAAAAGTTTAGAAAACCCTTAACTGGTTTTAGCCGTGAGTGTGTACAGGATCGGTTACCGAAACCTACCTGTAGAATAATTTTACTTGCGTCATAAATAAAGAACGGTACTCCCAAGTTTCGTGGGAATTTCGAACATATTCGCAGTTAATTTGACAGTTGAACATTTGTGTTTATTTTATTATTATTATCATATGTTATCTTTATATTATGGCTACCGATTGTGGCTTAACTTGGACGGAGAAGACGCGTTGCATCTCCGTAAACACTTGGAAAGCGGCAAATTATCCATGTTGTAACTAACGTTAAATGTCGATAGTTACCACGGAATGCAGAAAATAAAATCCCCTATCAAGGAAACGTGCTGGGTGGAGCGCATTCTAGGTTTCGAAAACCACAGAACATAATGCATTCGAGTAATGTGCAGCCTACGAACAGGTCAAGGTAACATTAGCGAAACCTCTCAACTACTCAACTAAAACATTTCCGAAACGTTTCAAAACTAAAACCTTAGTGTGTACGAGACCATTAGCTTGATGACTGGAAACATAGATTCCATATCAATAAGGATTTTCTCCTCTCATCCTAAGGTCAGCTGAGCAGGGTCTGTTTCACAAAGCAGAACTGCTGAGTTATCTTGATAACCTGCACTGAGTAAAAACCCGGAACAGCACTTTTTCTTCAGTCCATGTTCCAGATTTTGGAGGGTTCCGGGTTTTACTCAGTGCAGTTATTCAGCCAACTCCATAAGCTTCGTGAAACAAGCCCCATGAGCTGTCATTAGCTAGCTACCGTTAGCTAGCTATTCAAAACAAACATCGTCGTCACCTTAAGTCGGTCACGTTAATCCCATTAATTTATTCCATGTGAAAATAAATGCCTGTTAGTTAAAATGCGAGGATGAATCTAAATGCACACTGTCCTAAATATGTTATATCTCAATCGGTAGCCTACTCATGAATTATACGCTAAGTAATGGTGCTAAGTAAAAGAGCACAACGAGGTCTGTGGATGCATCTCACGTTACGTTACTGGTAGATGATTAGCTTGCCGATAGCTAGCAAGCAAATTTATCGTAGTTTACATTAATCTGCAGTTTGCAAACATTTATTAAGACCGCAATTAAAGAATGACTAACATTACTGTTGTGTTAATACACTATTATTATTGACAATATTCAATTAGCTAGCAAGAGAAACTTGTTCCTTCCTTTCAATCACTGACTCTTCCTCCAGCGGCAGCATTGCTCTCTGACTGACCTGGTCTCTTCTGTAAGGTAGGCTAATACTTGGAGTTTGTCTTCCACGAGTCAGAATTACCCTTAGTATTACTGAAACAATGTAACAAAAGCTCAAACACCGTGGAATTTTTTTTTTAAATGGGGGCAGCATATTTATTTAAACATGATTCAAAATAATTCTAATTTCATGATTTGTGTCAGAATCTTGTCGCTGCACACTCAAACAGGTTTATATGTAGGTTGACAAACTTAAGTTTCACCATGTCAGAAGAAGCAGTTTGTAAATATGCCCATCCAGTGACAAGGCTCATGACAGCTTTCCGATCACCAAGATGCCACCTCTGAGGCTTCTGAGAGCTGATTACATGGGCTGGCTGGAGGTCATTCAATTACCCAGTTGGTGTATTGCAGGGGTAGGGAACCCTGGACCTGGAGAGCCGCAGGGTCTGCTGGTTTTTGTTGTTACTCGCCACTTAATTGATCAATTAAAGCAGTTGATTGCACAGTTAACTCACCTCACCTGGTTTCTTTGGTTTAAGTAGTTGCTGTATTTCAGGTGAAAACAAAAACCAGCAGACCCTGCGGATCTCCAGGACCAGGGTTCCCTACCCCTGGTGTATTGGACGGCCTATATGCCGTAGGTCAGCTATTTGTATATGTTTGTAGCTTTTTTATTTTGGTGAACATTTCAAGTCGATTCCAGGAATACATTTTTTAAATAATGCATTCATCTCCAAATTAGTTCAAATTGCACTGCCTGTTGACTAAAAAGTTGACAGAGTTGCACTTTGTTTTCTAATCACTGAACTGACCTGGTCCCATGACTGCTTTGCCAAGTCTGGCAGGGTTACTGACAAAGCACATGCTTTCAAAGGAGGTCTGACTCTGTAGGTGTCTTTGCAAAACACCGCTAGTGAAGTTACTTAGATACATAGCAGCAGGAATATTGCACCAGAGAAAATGCGTCAGTCAAGAAAGGTGAGGTGAGAAACTCCAAAATATCAGTTCAGTGGGTGGATGTGAATTTCCTGGTGTTTAAACTTGGCTACTTATAGAAGGTGTTTGTGCATCTACAACCCCTGGCAAGAATTATGGAATCACCACACTTAGAGGATGTTCACCCAGCTTTTTTACTTTGTAGCAAATAAACAAATCACAGATATGACACCAAACATTTTTTTTTTAATAGCTGAACATTCTGGCTTCGTGACACATACCTCAAACAAATGAAATGAAATTATTTTAATTAATGGAATGTTTTTTTCCAGATCAAGTAGAGGAAAAAATTATGGAATCACTCAATGTTGAGGAAAGAATTATGGAATCACCTTGTAATTTTCATTTCTAAAACAAATACTGGCACAAGTCTAAAAATGCAAATTAGTCTGCAGTTAAAGTGCTTACAGACCTTAACAAGCTGTTGGACTTGGCTAATTGTAACATGGCCCCAACAAGAGAGTTGTCAATTGAAACAATGGAAAGGATTATAAAACTCCTTCAAGAAGGAAATCCAACACGGAGTGTGGCAAAAGATGTTGGTTCTTCCCAGTCAGCTGTGTCTAAAATTTGGTGCAAGTATAAACTAAATATGAAGGTTATATAAAAAAAATAAAAAAAACATACAGGTAGACCAAGGAAGACGTCAAAGCATCAGGATAGAAAACTCAAAGCAATATGCCTTGAAAATAAAAAATGTACAACAAAAGAAATGAAAAACAAATGGGAGGAAACAGGAGTCAATGTTTGTGACAGAACTGTAAGAAATCAGCTGAATGAAATGGGATTTACATATACAAAAGCCAAACGAAAACCAGCACTAACACCTAAACAGAAGAAAACAAGGTTACAGTGGGCTAAAGAGAAGCAATCATGGAGTGTGGATGATTGAATGAAAGTGATATTCAGTGATGAATCAAGAATCTGCATTGGCCAAGGAGATGATGCTGGAACTTTTGTTGTTTTGGTGGCGTTCTAATGAAACAACAATCAATACCTCAACAGTCAATGCACAGGTGTACATTGAAATTCTGGACACATTTCTCATTCCATCGATAGAAAATAGGTTTGGTGATGGTCATTTTTCAGGATGACAATGCATCTTGCCACAGAGCAAACAGTGTTAAAGCTTTTCTTCAGAAAAGGCATATCAACTCAATGACATGGCCAGCAAACAGTCCGGATCTCAATCCGATTGAAAATTTATGGTGGAAATTTTCAAAATTGGTCCATGACAAGGCTCCATCCTGCAAAGCTGATCTGTCGACCGCTATTCGAGAAAGTTGGAACCAGCTAGATGGAGAATATTGTTTTTCATTAGTGAAGTCCATGCCTCAAAGAATTCAGACCGTATAAAAGCCCGAGGACGAGCAACAAAGTACTAATTGTGATTTTTTGTTGATGATTCCATAATTTTTTACTCAACATTGAGTGATTCCATATTTGTTTCCTCTACTTGATCTGGAAAAAAGATATGCCATTAATTAAAATAATTACATTTCTTGAGGTATGTTTCACGAAGCCAGAATGTTCAGCTATTAAACAAAAATTGTTTTGTGTCATATCTGTGATTTGTTTATTTGCTACGAAGTAAAAAAGCTGGGTGGACATCCTCCAAGTGTGGCGATGCCATAATTTTGCCTGGGGTTGTAGCTAGCTTAGCTAACATTGGCTAACTTCATCGAGTTACTGAACAGCATTGGCAAGCTAAACTAGTGCTGCAAAGACATGCCAGAGTAGTGCAACTACCAAACCACTTTTCCCCTCTCATTTGTATTTGGTAGTTGTGGAGTCTATATGTTACTAAATGGCATATTCTGTAGTATTTTAATGCCGTGTCATTGAGTTCCTGCACTAAATGGACACTGTAGCATGCCAATGAAAAGGGTCCAAGCTGGGGAACAACTGCCAATGCCGCTGGTAAGGCTGAATAAATTACCGACGGCCAATTAATTTTAGCAGGGTTTGGCTGCTGGGTGGGCTGAACTTCCAGCCTGGGTGTGGGTGCCATTTGGCATAAATACATTTGTCATCAGGTTCCTGTATTTCATGAATATGTGACACGGTTCCAATTTTGGAACAACAAAGTATCCTATAGTATACCAAGACATCATTCAAAATCTAGCCAAAATTTAAAAAATATCCCTGAAAATGACACACGTTTGCTGTAATCTTTACATATTCAGAAAGCGCCAATAAACTGGCATCAGACAAGCGGCAATGAATTTTGGGACCAATCATTCCTCCAAAACAAATTATTTGGTAGTCTCGATCTCGCTAAAGTTAACAGCTACGCATAGCAAAACAGCGTTACGTAATGCGCGCTGTCGCTTTTCATTCAGTCAGCGCATGCTGGCAGGCAGAGTTTGGCGGCCCGTGTAAAAATATAAAATGTAAACGTCATTTTTTGAAAACTAATTTAAGCTAATATCATTTAAAAATCAATATAAAATGTGTTCGCGTAAGATCTCCATTTTGTGATCAGTCTTCGGAAATGTGTGTGGACTTCCCTCGGGAGCCTATAAGGCTATAACCAACTACAACAGTACAGTGTTTTGATTGGTGGTAGACTAATCTGACAACTATTGCCTGCTTGGTCACGCACAGATGAGTAGCCTAGATTTGGAAAGCGAATAACTAAACTAAATTAGCTAAATGATAATCTTCAATCTGTGTCATCTTCAGCTAATAAGAGGAGCCAGCTTGCTTCCAAAAAATGGTCAGGTAACGTTAAAGATCTCGTCTTTCTTCCATGTAAATGTGTAGGCTAAATGAGATAGGGGGAGAATGGTGGCAGTTGAAACTGTTCTGATAATACAAAAACCAATGCAAACGTTACGGTGCAGCTTTATGAAACACGCCTAAGAGTGTAACTAATTCATAAGTAAAGTTTGCGATCTTCGTTAGAGAATGAAACTTCTAAATATCCCAATCACAGAGCAGCGGTTAAACAACAATATTTTAGCCACCTTTTTGACATAACGTTAAAACTGATAATTTATCCTTTTCTCGCGTCTCGTTTTCATTATTTTCCGGTGTCTCTTATTTTCTTTCATGTCTGATATATTTAAGCACTCGTATTGATCAATCCAAATTACATTTACAATGCCATTTCAGTTTACAGAATTATACAATTCTGACTGTTTTATTGGATGCTCAGCCACTTGTGCAGGAATAAATATAGCAGATAAATATTTTCCATGATATGACTAAGAAATATGAATGAAAAAAGAATGCTTTATACTTTATAAATATTATGTCATTGAATCCATTTTAGATGACCACCCGATAGTAATAGTTGATCTTTTAATAGCCTGGGAGCAAATTATATTTAAAAGAATCGATAAAGAATCGAATCGATAAGCAGAACCGATAATGGCATCAGTATCAATAAAATCTAAAGATTCCCATCCCTACTCACGCCCACAGTAATGATGATGCGTATGCCTTATATGAATTTCCCCAAGATAATAATTCCCCAGTAAGATATTTAGCCTAAACTGTGTGAGCTTCAGTAGGTTATCATCACACACATAGGACATAACATCGTATCCGAAGGCTAGATTGCCTACAACGGATAACAAAATATCAGTTCGTTTTTGTGGCTCATATCCTACAAATTTGGCAATTTAAGACAGGGAATCAGGCTTAGCCTATTTATTTGCTTTATGGGATGAATGTTGCATAAACAAACATCTAAACTCTAAACCTAAATAAGCATGGCAGCTATGGGTTGACCATGTGTAAGATTGGCTACGGAACTATTTGTGGGCTTGGCATCAGTGAAAGTTATGATAGGGCAACTTCATCAAGTCAACGTTGACTGATAACAGAGAGGCAGATAAGCTGTCCCAATTTTCTTCACGTCTCCTCGTTCCCTCCTTTCCTCCACGTACTTCCGGTTAGGAGACGAGTGGTAGTAGGGGAGTCAAGGAAAAGAGGTGAGGAGTGAAGCATATTGGGACATACCCCACCTCAGAGAATTCAGAGGGGGCAAAGGTTTGGGCAAAGGTTGGCTTGAATCCCTTCTTTCCATTGGAGCCAGCCACACACAAAATCATGAACAAGATAACTGACCACAAGAAAGAAAAAAAAAGGGAAAGGGAGCTCAAATTGAGTCAATACAAATAAAAAAATATCACCCTCATGGTAAAACAATCATTACAACTTGAAAGGGGTCCTTCCTTACACCACTTTAAAGGTTAACTGCAGTATTTAGCATCAATAACTTTCTTGTCAAATATGGCATTTACGTTAACAGCCTTCTCGATCAAGGTTAAATGCATCTACATAAAAATAATCAAACAATCTTGGGCTGAATAAATTAAGAAATGGCACCATGATCGTTAAGCTTGGCACTTTTAAAACTAACACACAAGAAAAAAGTGTTAAAATCGCTACTAATTTAGCCTTATTAAATAATTATTCATGGCTTGATGCCACTGAGCCTAATTACAACCTCACGTTGCGAGGCCTGCCACCATTCCAAAAAGCACGTACATCTTTGGCAACACCTAGCAAGACATACCTCGTTGAAGGAGATTTTGATATCCAAATCTTTTTTTGATATTTCACTTTACAATCTGCGACAACCCGTTTTGTGTCACAGTATAATTAACTAGCAAAAGACGTGCCAAAGGCATAACATACTAGCTGGTTAACGTCAGTTAACGTTACCTGTATGGTCATGGTTGTAAGACTTACCGAGAACTAAGTTTACCTAGTTGACTGGATATCTAACATTAGTGAAAATAACTTAAGCTCCTAATATCGCACAGGAAAACAGCGGTGTTTTAGCTAAAGTTAACGTTTAACAGTAAGTCATCTAACGTTAGCCAAGTTGGCCAAGTTAGTATTTCAGAGAAGAGACTGCGTTAGCCTAACGTTACTATGTCTGAATATTAAACGTATAGCTAACGTAATATATGTTTTTGAAACTAACGTTAGCTAGTTAAAGGACACTTAATCACGTCAGCTATAAAAAGCATTTACTTAACGCTAGCTAGTAGCTGAGGATACCCACACTGAAGCTAGCCAACCAAGGCCACAAATAACACTGGACATGTCCCTTGCTACAACAAGTCGGGAGAACAAACCTGGAAATAGTAGCACTAACGTTATCGTTGAAGGTTCGCTAGCAATGGCTATGTAGCCAAGTTAACGTTAGTGGCCGCCAATTAAAGTGTAAACGAGTCAGTTTGTTCATGTTAGCCATATAACGTTAGCCGACTTAGCGTGCCAGTACTTTACAGAAACTGAGCTAACGTTAACTCACTGGTGGTCGTCGAACGTTACCCATTCAGCCCCTCCAACTTCGTCACGGCTAGCTAGCTAGCTAGCCAGCCAGCTAGCCACCACACCACTGTGACTGGCCAACTAGCTACAGGACGGAATGACAGACGTTATTAGCTAACATTATATTGTCTGAAGACGTGAAATTGGTCGTCTCGCCCATTTGCCATGGTTATTGTGACTGGCAAGCAAACGTTAACCATGGCCAGCTTGATTTAGTGTGCCAGGCACTTCCCCCTACACCAGCTAAGGTAGGCACTAAGGTAGCATTGCTAGCTAGGTCTAGTTAGACCCCCTTGTCCGCACACCATCATGAAGATCAACGCAGCCAATCTGGAACGCTAGCTAGCCAGCTTTTCTGTTAGCTAGGACTAGGTTGGCTTCCTTGTTTGTGAAATACACTCCAAAAATGTAGTCAAGCACCAATCGTCTACCTAATGCCACACTACATAGAAATACAACCAATCGTCCAGTCTTCAAAAAACCTTTAAACCAACCAACGATGGTTACTATATGGACAGTTTCAAAGAGGAAGCGGTTCAACCGATGCTTCCACCCTCTCCATGATCTGGTGGTGGAACTAATGCAGCGAGTATGCTAGCCAGTCAGCTAGCTTGAGAATACTCGCGACTCGCATAGAATTTGCAAGATCAAAAACCTTTTGTGCGGCCACGATTTCAGTTTTTAAAGAGCAGAATCCCAATAATTGATTCTCCAAATATGTAGAACATTCCGAAATGAAATGTACATTCTTATGATATATTTAACGTAAATTATGTACAGTTTATTACCTCTCTGCGCTTCCAGGATGACAATATGGCGGTTCCTGCAGACACTGGACTCCGGCAAACAGCTTTGAGATAAAAGAGGACAGCGTCCTCCTCAACTCTAGGTGGCGCAAATGCTCACTCCGTGGGAGAAAATTGTCGGGTGGAATGCTGACTGGATGAGCTGGGTGGATGACTGACTATGGAGTGGAAGGATTTTTTTAAAATAATATTGTAGTAGCCTAGAGATGCAGTTTCTTTATCTGAAATGTTTTACCTTTATTAATCTCATATTAACGAATTTCAATTTTAGTGCGCGGTAGATAAGCGTTATCGGCTATTTATTTATTCTAGCCTAATCTAAGTAGCCACATGGTAGTGACACAATTACAGTTTAGAGGTTTGGTAGCTTCTCCAGTGTTATTCACACTCTACACCGATGACTGCCAAAGCAACTGTCCTGAGATCACGTTCACCAAGTACTCAGATGAGACTCATCCAACTTGATGACATGACAAGCTTCAATCTGCTGTCACCCAGTTCCAACAGTGGTGTGAAGTCAATTTCTTGGACTTGAATGTGGAGAAGACTAAAGAAATCGCCATCGACTTCCGGCGTGAGCTGTCCCCGCTGAGGCCCCTTACCATCGGAGCCAAAACAGTTGAAAGAGTGGAGGAGTACAGATATTTGGGTACAATCAGGAATTTGGACGTGAGCCAGTCAGTACTACAAGCATTTTACACCTGCTTCCTTGAGTCAGTGCTGACCTTTAGCCTAACAGCTTGGCTCATTAAGTGAAATCAGGCAACTGAAGCTGGAGAGGGTAACAGTACAGGCTACTACAATCATAGGGAACCAACAAAAACCGCTGAAACATCTGTATGAGGAACATTCAATTAAAAAAGGAAAGAGGATTATTGCCCTTCCATCACATCCCCTGAACTTTCTCTTTGAGACTCTTCGAGAACTATCGCTTTGAGATAATTCATTTTTAATTAATTTAATATAATTTTGATCATAATACTAATAATAATAGTAATTTTAATCATAATCACACATACCTTCACTATGATGTGAAACATCTGATTCAATTGAATGTCTTTAACATGTTTGTGGGTCTGCCCCACTGTCTATAGCCTCTTTCACACATGCAATACGGAACATTACCGGAAACGTTGATCCAGCAATATTCCGGAATGTTCCGTATTGGTAGTGTTCATACATCTGTTCCAATCACGAAACACCATTTGTAAACAAAAACTTAACGAAAAAATCAGGATAAGTCGGGAACAACTCCGCTTTAGCTTGGCTCAAAGCCGGAGACGTCGCCTGTGGCGGCTGGAGGCTGTACGAGTCTTTCATGTGGCTCGGGGCTCGGCGAGACGAATGTGGGTACGGGAGCGACCCCATGGCATGCGTAATTGATCCGGTAATGTTCTGGCTTTGTTCACACGTCACATCGATACGGAACTTTTACGGAAACCTCACTAGGTCTTTTGCCGGCAAATTGCCGGCGCGGATATTCCGGAATTTCGACTTCGGCTCTTATTCACACATGACCCCTATCTGGCAATGTTCCGGAAAATTTACGGATAAGGCTGCATGTGTGAAAGGGGCTACTGTCTTTTTTGTTGTTGCTGGGGCTACAACTGAAGTTCCCTAGCGGGAAAAAGTTATTCTATTCTATCCTATTCTATACCAGCTTTGCACTCTTGGTATTTTCTCAACCAACTTCATGAGGTAGCCACCTGGGATGCTTTTCCAATACTAATATGCTGAGCACTTGGCTGCTTTTCCTTAACTCTCCAGTCCAACTCATCCCAAACCATCTCTATTGGGTTTAGGTTTAGGTTGGGTGTTAGATTAGGTCATCTGATGCAGCACTCCATCACTCTCCTTCTTTGTCCAATAGCTCTTACACAGCCTGGAGGTGTGTTTTGGGTCATTGTCCTGTTGAAAATCAAATGAGGGCCCAACTAAAGTGCAAGCCAGATGGGATGGTTAAGTGTGCCTTCAATTCCAGATAACTGTGTCACCAGCAAAGAAACCCCACACCATCATCACACCTCCCCCCCTCCCCATGCTTCACAGTGGGAACGGTAAGTTCTAAATGAAAACTACTTGTTGCGGTGCATTTCAAGAAGTTTTTATTTAAATTTTTGTTTTGGAAAGAAATTCATACATACAGTGCCTATAGAAAGTCAAATACCCTTTTGAAATAGTCACCTTTTTTTGTCTTACAGCCTGAAATGATAATACATAAAATCCATCTTTTTCCAGCTTTATTTACGCATTTTGCCTTACAACATTCAAGTGGAAAAAAAGGCAAATTTTCTGAAAATTAATAAAAAATGAAAAACTAGAATAACAGGGTTGGAAAAGTGATCAGTCCCCTGATTTGATACTTTGTGGAGGCACCTTTTGCTTTAATTACAGCTATCAGTCTGTTTGGATTTTTCTCTACCAGCTTTGCGCACCTAGATTGGGCAATATTTGCCCATTCTTCCTTGCAGAACTGTTCGAGTTCAGTCAAATTCCGTGGTGAGCGGCAATGGACTGCACTCTTCAAGACCTAAATCCAGATGTTCTATCGGATTTAGGTCAGGGCTCTGACTAGACCACTCAAGGACATTCACCTTCCTGTCCTTTAGCCACTGCATTGTTTTTTTGGCGGTGTGTTTTGGGTCGTTGTCATGCTGGAAGGTGAACCACCTGCCCACCTTCAGCTGTCTAGCAGAGGGCCGCAGGTTTTCCTCAAGAATTTTGGTGTACTTGGCAGCATCCATTTTCTTTTCAATCCTGACCAATTGCCCAGTCCGCGCTGAAGAGAAACACAACATAATGCTGCCACCACCATGCTTCACTGTAGGTATGGTGTGTTTTGGGTGGTGTGCTGTGTTTGGTTTCCGCCAAACATAGCGCTTGGAGTTCAGTCCAAAAAGTTAAATCTTGGTCTCATCTTACCATATAACCTTTTGCCACATGGCATCAGAATCGGTGTTTTTTCACTTACCATAAACGAGACTCAGTGTGACATTTTTTCAGAAGAGGCTTCTTTCTTGCCACCCTGCCATACAGGCCAGCTTTGTATAAAGCTTGTGAGATTGTTGTCACATGCACAGATCGATCAATCTCTGCCATAAAGTCTTGTAAATCCTTCAAGGTTGCCATTGGCCTCTTGGTAACTTCCCTGATCAATCTTTTCCTGGCTCGGTCATCCAGTTTGGGGGGACGGCCCGATCTAGGCAAGGTGTGGGTGGTGCCATATGCCTTCCACTTCTTAATAATACTTTGAACGGTACTCAGAGGGATAGTTAAAGCCTTTGAAATATTTTTATATCCTTCTCCTAACTTGTGCCTATCCACAACTTTATCCCGGAGTTTTTTTGAAAGCACCTTTCCAGCCATGGTGAATTCTTTGCGTTACCATGCACTACTAGGAGTGGAATCCTCAAGGAACAGCTGATTTTATTCTGAAATAATCACAACTACCACAGTTGATGTCAGGTGGAGGCCAATTAGCTTGGTGTGTGATCTGGAAGGGGATTGGGTATACCTGAGCAAGTTTATAATGGTTATAATTTTCAGAAATCTTGCCTTTTTTATTTTCACTTGAATGTTGTAAGGCAAATAAATCTGTAAAAAGATAGATTTTATGTATTATCACTTCAGGCTGTAAGACAAAAAAAGGTGACTATTTCAAAAGGGTATGATGACTGTCTATAGGCACTGTAGGCATCAACTTCACTATTTATATTTGTCTAAGAAAAAAATTTCAAGTATTTAAGCATAAGCCTTTAGATAAAAATGTCTCTCAGATAATGAGAAAGATACATTCAATCAAATGTGTCCAAACTTTTGACTGGTACTGTGTAGATAGCATTAGCACACCAACAGCTGGGAATTCAGACCCACTTTATTTGCATAACAAGACAAGACAAGCAGAGCACAAGACCGATAGGCTATTGCTTTTATAGTTTGAGTCTTGTTGTACAAGTTTGCCAAGGAAATTCCAAGAAATCCACTCTAACAACAGCACATGACCACATGCCCTGAAGTAATACTGTTGATCCAGTATGACGTCTGGATATTGCTACCCAGCTTGATATCAATGGAATTCTTGTTTGATCGGGAAGAGACATTTAAACCGGAATGCCTGTGACTGTTCATGTCGAATCATGACAGCAGATTTATACGCTATAGCTATATTTAACATGGGCTATCAGTAAGAAAAATGGTGGATATGGTTGTAATTGTTGCTTTTTGTTTGGAGCATTTAGTCTCTGTGAAAGAGGAAACCAACAAAACAGGTTTCGTTTTTTTGTTTGTTTTTTTAAATGTGTGTGTAATTGCAGTTTGCAGGCATATCATTGTATGACTGCATGCAAGAGACTAATCTCGAAGCAAATTGCAAAATGTTGTGTGTCTCTACAGCATTCATTTGAGGCCTACTGTTTGGCCCATCTGGAAATGTTCTGGTGTTTCTGGACAGAGTGTCCATCTGAGGAGACAATCAGGTTTTCTCTGCTGGAATAGGAACTGCTACATTATACCAGTACTCACTACCATCTGAACACATCAAGCATAATCTCCAACTTAATCGACTAAAGTTGTCATCAGTGTGAGATGCATCTCCTCTGATTGGTGCCTGTTCTCCCGTTATGTTATGTGGCAAAAAGACACTAGCGTTTGTGCATTGTAGAAGTGTATCTATCAGGTAACCTGAGGTGCAATGCACAATTTTATTTTTAATTAGATGAGAATATGTTCAAAATATATTAACTATGTGGTTCAGAGGCACAATGTATATGTTTGATGTTTCTTTTGAAGCCCTGGTTTATAGTATGTTATTTATGTAATGTAATTTAAATATATTAATTGATGTTGGTGCAAGTAAATTTCTAATTTCAGATGCACATTTTGTCAAGGAAGCCAGTCTGTATTAATGTCATTTTTTGTTTGGGTTTTTTGTGTCTTCTATTCTTCTACTTGAAGGGTTTCTTCTCCTGACATATTTTTCCATAGAGTTCAATAGGAAAATTTGTCAGGAGAAGAAACCCTTCAAGTTATCCATCCATATCTACTGCATATCTGGCAGCAGAGTGATGGTTTGAGGCTTGTTTGATACCTCAGACCCTTGATGACTTACAGCCATTTCACCAATCATGTATTCCATACTGTTCCAGCATAATGTACAGCTAAATCTAGTCCCACCCCCCAATTCCCATAGAGATCCATTCAAATGCAGAGACGTTATAGTATCGCTTGTGAAAGTACCAGAAAATAACATATCAAGAGTCTTTTGATGTTGATGGGTCACAGACATCAGGAAGTCATGGCATGCAAAGGATATGCAACCAAATATCAAAAATTTAAAGGCACAGTCAACTTAGTGTATGTAAACTTCTGACCCACTGCAATTGTGATATAGTGAATTAAAAGTGAAATAATCTGTCTGTAAACAATTGTTGGAAAAATTACTTTTGTCATGCACAAAGTAGATGTCCTAACTGACTTCAACTGTATTAAAAGTCTGCTGTGTGGAGTTCAACCAGCCTTCTGTATCTGAGTCCTGCATTTGGGTCCTATCCTGAGTATCGTCATAACAGAATCTGACCCAACGGACTCAGAGCTCTCACAATGCTGCTTGAAAATGGTTGAATGTCAAGCTGAGAATATTACTTGGACTTCTGGAGAATAATCCTTGATGCTCTTTAAAAATGACAATAGCATTAGCATCTGCTCAGTTTTGAAGTCATGGCTTTTTAGATTCCAGAGACTAGGTCATTCCAGAGCAGCTGATTATTTTCATAGGTCATATCACTTAGATCTGGGTTTTTGAATTTAAGCAAAAAGTCTAATCTGAATTCTGATGCACCAAACCTCATCTCACAGAGTGATAAGTATCTGCTGGTCCCATGGAGCAGCTAGTTGAGGATAAACCACACAATATATCCAGAAGAGGAACTACAGAGTTAATAGTGATTGTAGCAGCCATGTGTAGATTAACCCTCACCTTAACCCCAATAAAGGATACGCAGAGTCAGGTTCACTGGAGGCTGGTGTGGGATGTGCTATATTGAAAATCCATCTAATTCTATCAGCACTTTGATAAATCCTGTCTGGTATGTGCTTGCAACAGGGTATAATTTTTCATGGTGATGGAAAAAAGCAGATTTTTTCTCTGAATAGTTATAATTTCCGAAGGCAAGCACAGACTGCTCTAAACTGCTGCTGGTTGAATGCAAGCCAGGTCCCTTTGTTGACAACATGTCTGTGTCATCACATTAGATTTGAGCCATGGATTGAAATGGTTAGTATGGAATATGAGTGCAGGTTGAAGTACGGTTATAGATAGTCTAGAAAAATAACACTGCTATTCAATAATGTATTTGTTTCACCCTCCCGAGTGTTTTGCTTTCTCATGCCCAAGATGCCACACTGATTAAACATGATCAAATGGAAATGCATTTGTTTGTATTGAGGGCAGCATTTTTCGTTTACGATCTCATGAGCTCTTCCCTGAGAGTGAAGGTGAATCTAATTGGTTACGGTTCTCATTGGAAGCATGCATCCCCACACTGGATACAGGTTTAACATTTTTAGAATTAGAAGGAAGCCTTCTTTTCAATTTTCGTTTATTTTGCGAAACAGTGCTTCTAAAGGCACTGCAGTTTTTCAGTGATGCTTTGTCTCTGACATATACAAGTACATTATACAGTGACTTAATTGTTTATCTTTTATTAAATAAACAATTAAGTCACTCTATACTGTACTTGTATACATCAGAGACAAAGCATCACTGAAAAACTGCAGTGCCTTTAGAAGCACTGTTTCCCCCTCTTATTACCTCCCCATTTTGTAATCAGCAGTTGTGTTTCTTGAGTTGCTGCTGTGCCACTGACATACATGCTAGGAGCATTGCAGCTGAAGTATGTGCACTCCTCCCCTAATGCAGTCACACACAAGCAAGTGGCTATTTTATACCCCACAGGACACACAGTGCTACAGGAGAGCTAGCTGTAGTCACAAAAGAGTGCCCCTCATAAAATACAGCTGGTAGCATGATGGTATCTGCCACTGCTGGATGACACTAAATCTCCTGGCCGACTTAACCTCAACCATATTCCTTGTAGGATGGAGCCAACTGTGACTTGCAGCATCTGACCTCAAGTCACAGTCAGCGAGGACCCATGAGCCAGGCCAGCAATGTCTCTGGTAGAGGGCCCAGCCTATGCTCATGGCAGTGTATTTATCAGTGAAGCCACTCCGGAGCCTGCTATGCATATTGAAAGTTGACCTTACCAGCATTGCATCTTATGATTGAGATAAATATGTAGGTGTGTGTAACAGTGTGATATCAATGTTTTCATCTTAAACCATCAGAAAGGGCAAATGTATATGCTTTATAATGGACAAAACTATTTTAATTTTTATGACATGTATTGGATAGGGTTTTGGACCCATAGATATCTACCCCCATATACGTATGAAAAGATTCCCACTTGAAAATTAAGCAAAAGTGAGTTTTATGATCCAAAACAGTGGATTTGTAGTTAAATATATCATTATTTTATGACTTAGAGCAGTGCGCAATTTAGCCATTTGGATAGATTTGGAGACACTAATGGACAGCACTGTCTATATTTTGCATCATAGATCTTTAGTAGTTCTGCATATCATCCTCAGATTTTGCACACTTGTGGACACGGGGTTTATGATCCAGGAAATGTATAGATTTACCTGTTTCACATATTTAGCTCTCAGTATTTACTTCCCGCATTTTTTTCATTTAAATTATGAAGTTCGTATTGCAAATGGTACAACTGTCTTGTTTCATTTAAGCCATTGACTAGGTTTCTGTGATGCTCACACCTGGAGTTATAAAGCCTTAAACAGAGCACCCCTAAATAGGTGAAATTTGCCATCTGCGCCAAGGGGTTAAACAGAGCATTCTCTAAATAGGTGAGAATTGACCAAATTTGCGCGAAGGGGTTAAACGAGTGAGTGAGGAATCCTCAACAGGTAATTAACCACACTTTTAAGAGTGAAATCCTTTTAGCTGACAGACAGAGGGCCCCTTTGATCGGGCCCCGGATCATTCCGGAATACCCAGACTGAGAAGTGTGAGATGTAACTCTACTACTGCGGGCTACTTACTCCCTTTATCATCATTCTAACCTCTGTACTATACAGGAGAGAGGACTCTCTTTTTTACCGTCGGCTTCCATTCAAATGAGGGAAACTTAAAACCCAGATCGGTAGACTTCCTGTCTTGTCTTAAGACAGTCCATTCATTTCCATTGGCTGTTGTTCAACCTGATAAAAAACAAACCAACAGATCAAATGACAGCAGTAGCAAAGATTCAGAGGGACTTACAAGGACATTAGTCTTAGCAGCATCAGTCTGTGAAATTGACTATGTCTGTATAGTTAGCACTAGATTATTTTTCTTGTTTGAACATTTTCAACACATGCTAAATACCTTGTTCTGGCTTGTAATTAAAATGAGCATTTTATTGATGATATATTGTCACAGTGTTGCCAACAAATATTGTCCAGGGCCAAGGCATACAGTCTGTAATAAGAGTGATCCACAGTTGTACAATCAGACTGACAAACGCATTTTATCCTTGGGCGTTATGCCTTATTTACAGCATACTGGTGCAATGTGTTACCAATATCCACAGACCTGCAGCACACAAATACAAGAATAGCATGTCATCATCACCACACCCTGAGACCACACAAGCGTGGCTTTAACTCTTGAAATTTAAAATCATAAATCAGAATCAGCAACAAACTGTACCTACTCTCCTCCGTCCACTCGCTGGCTCCGAATGGACAGGCCATTCTCTGATTTTTCGTCTGTTCAAGGACTTAATCACCTGATACAGTAGTCACAAGCTTTAATCATGTTTCCTCTTTATTGCTCGGGGAGTGGTCTTGACAGTGCCTCTTGACCTGGCCTGAGGAACTGTATTGATTGCTGTACTTTTGATTACAGCTTCTGAACCCATGTATTAAAAGGTACACTGTGCAGGAAAGAAAATGAGGAGAGTGAGATCTATATAACCTCCGAACCCTGACTCATACAGCATATGAAAACTAAGCCCAGCTGTGGTAATTGCAGCACAAGGCGGATACTCTACATGCCACAGAAAGGGGAATTATTTTCTTTGGCTGTCCTCAGAGAGCCTCGAACCGCGGCTTCCACAAAACTGAACTTAACAAACCTTTTCAGTCAGGCTCAGGCAGTGTTGGTTTACTGGTAACCAAGTTAACACTTCACACCATAATTTAATATTCTGTCACTGGGATTCCCCCACCAGGTAGCACCGTGTCCCTGAGGCGCAGGAATGAATACCTCATTTGCTCTGAGATGCAGAGCAGTCCCATTTGGTCCGGCGATTGAGTTTCAGCGGTCAGCGCTCGCTGTCATCAGTGCGGACGATCAGCTCGGCGTGGGCTCTGACCTCGTTACCTGGCACCCTCTCTGAGCACCGCCCGAGCTACCGTACCGTGGAAACTGAACTTTGAAGAACAACGCATTCTCCTTTTGGGAACATTTGGGCGTGGAAAAAAAACATATGATGTGAGAAATACCCGAGGTAACAAAAGGTTTTCTGTGGTGTTACGGTGAGTCTGGGGGATAAGAGAGGTTTTTTTTAACAAAGTGTACGTAGGAGACACAAGAATCCTTACATTAAGCATGCAATTAATGTAATCCAAGATGATCACATTTTTTCTCTTCATTCACAGCTCTGCTACAAAGACAGGCCAGCCCCCTCATCCGTTCGAAATCGTATAAAAGCTCAAGCATCACCCTAGGCTTTGAAAACCTGAACAAGTGCAATATTCAGCTTTGTACTGTACCATTTAGGATCCATTAACTCATCTCCAAAGATGCTGTGCAGGTAAGTTTTTAGTAAATTAATTGAACTTATTCTCTTTTTTGACGTTATGCTCAGAAGCTAGTTATTTGTATGTCTCACTATCACTGATGTCTCACTGATGTGTTTCTTGTTGTGTTCTTTAAAAAAAACAAAAAACATAAAATTAGTGATTATTTTTTGATTTCCTTTTTATTTTTATTTTTTAAACTTTGTCCTGTCTTCAGTGTATCCTGTTGTCACAGCAGAAATTATATGTGGCTCTCTTGGCATACAAGCAAATTGTCAGTCAAAATAACATCTAAGTTATCTTATGTCTATTTGTACTTATCTATATTTTAACTTTGGTAACTTATGGTAACTTAAACTTACAAATTTCAAACAAAACTGTAATTCTGAAATGGTGAAAATATGTTTAAATTTGAGTTATGTTTAGTCTATTCATAAATGTTTTAAAATTGTACTTTTACATAGACCATAGAACAAATTATTAAAAATAAAGATCAATTTAACATAATAGAATATCATATCTAAGCATTAGATAACATTTTTGAATTTGTGAATCAAATTCTTTAAAGATTACTCAGACCCAGCACATGTTTTAAAGAGCTCTAATAATACCACACATAAAATTTTATTGCATGTAAGTATTAATTGCATCACTATTTAAATAATTAAAAGAACATTGGAGTGCATTTTGCAGATATATTTGCTTTGCTTTCATGTTAAGCCAAAGAATAACAGACCCAGAGTTTCTGATACTTTCCCTTGAGAAATGATTACATCATTGGTCTTGAGCTCCAGTTCTGGAGAGCTACATGCCGTTGCCTAGGTACCATTACAAAAAAAAAAATTTTCAGTGTAATAATTTCAATATATAGGAAGGTGGATATTTTTCAACTATGGGAGCAGGGCAAGTATTATGTGGTTTTATTATAAAAATCCCCAAAAATTCAAAAGTTCTTAGTTCTCAGAAAAAGTTTGTATTATGTCATAAATAAATATAATAATAGAGGAATTCATAGAAGAGTTGGATGAAAACATAGCATGCCCATAGACTGTCTGAGCGCTGAATGTGACCATGGCATTTCCTACCCCAAAGATATCAAAAGAAAATGTGTTTGTGCATGTTGAAACAATACCTAGTTAGCTCCTCCTTTTTCTCATGCCATTAAAAATCGAATGCAATCAGTCTTTGGGTTTATGTCGCTACATAAAAGAGCATGTTTATCATTTATCATGCCGGAAGAGAAATTGCCACGGTCAAATTATACTGGTGCTTTATTGATCCCTCCAACATAACACAGTGAAATTGCATGGTTAAAAAAGATGCTTAGATTGGTTGCCACTGAGGTTTGTGCTCAAAGGTGGAAGACAACAGCAGCATGGGATCTGAAATTGGGATTCCACATCCTCCGGCACAATGACTTTTATGATGAAATACTGTCGTTCCGCCAGCAAGCCATTGCTCATTCGGAATGGATTTTCATTGGGAATCCATCCTTTTACAACAAGCAGTGCATCACCACGTTCAGACTGATTTGCCCAAGGATACAGCAGTTGGTAGACCACTGTAAATCTGTGCTAATAATATTGCACGGAAAGAGTGACATTCTTGTTTGAAGTAAAGCAATTAATCTAAGCTATCCAAATCAGAGCAATGACATATCATCGTCTAATAATGGACCATGACACCATAAAGTATTGTTGTTCTATTTTATGTAAAAGACCAGTTACACTCCTTAGCCATACAGTCTATATACAAAATATTGCAGATTAAGGAAAAGACAGAGAAATGTTTGGACTATATTTATCAGTCCCGCTGTTAAACGGCATCTCCAGGAGACCCTGTTAGCTGAGTTGCAGGTTCCCTTCTTTATAAGGTTATAGGACATATTTGATTTGCTTTATACTGTATAACCATTACTTTACTGAGAAGGTTAGCTGAGAGTCAATTCTCATTTACCGGGATGTTCTGGGCTTCTGAAGGCATTACATATCAAACAAAATAGCCGATAACATGGCCTATGATACTGAATGCACTATGTTTGTTTGTACCTTCATATTTACTGAGCATCATTTAATTTTTCAATCATTTTTCCCAAGGGATATTCTCCTCCTCTGCTCCCTAGCAGTTCTCCTGGTAAAAGCTGACCTCGATAAGGGTGAGTGTCTGGCCGTGATTTGGAATATGATACAGGGGGTGGGTCATTTGGGGTTAGAGCCATTCATTCCACAGGGATCTAAAAGACATCTTAAAGGCGTGGGCAATTATATCACACTCATTAAACGGTCAATGTATATCTTGCAGGTCTCGCACTAGAATAAATCTATTAGTGCTGAACAAAATGAGACTTATGGATTTATTATCATTGCATTTAAATAGTATAGTACTCAATAGTACTCACTGTTCTGTCATAATCAACCCACCTACCTGTCAAATTAGTAATGTGGCTAGCGGTCAGCGAAGTTGTTATTTATGCTCATTTTACACTTGCCAGCACATGTAATGCAGTGCCTCGTTAGAATCAACTGACTCACAGTACTCATGAGAAATCAAACCACAGAGACTTCTCCCAGTTGATGTTACTAAGAGAGCTGTATATAAGAGTTGCAGGGAATGATATATTACAGAACATACTCAACAGAAATTTAATTAAATGGTTTATGTGACTGTGTCAATGCATGTTTCAGATGGGGGTGCTCAAGCCATGTCCACAGGTAGGACAAACAATAATGATGATCACAATGATGGTGCTGATGATGATGACGACAATTATTATTATTATTATTATTATTATTATTATTATTATTATTATTATTATTACTATTAGTATATACAATATACACATATACATTTATATTATTGATACAATATAAATGTTTTGTTATCAGTTTTATTTTAATTCGTTTTTTATTACACCACTGATATGTTGAGCCCTCCCGAAAGGACTTACATATAGACTCTTATCCTACCCTCACATTACATACTTTTCTGCTGATGGAGAACAAAACTTCTACTGCAAATCACTTAAAGTAGTTTTGCTTTCAAGATACTTAATTATAGGCCTCCAATAAATTTGCATATCTGAAGGAAATATCTTTGCAATGGCTTTCACTGAAAGGACTAAAGGGTTTATTCTCTCATTCACAGACCAGGACTCCACCTCTGATGAAGTGCCTACAGGTAAAGTATAAGTGAACAAGAGAAGTCTCATGTGAAATACATTAGAGCTTAAGGTATCTTAGTTGCCTTTAAAGTGATTACACTTTCCGTCTTTATTTCACAGAGAGCATGAACTCCATTTCCTCTGACCAACCCAATGGTGAGTACAATAGAACAGGCATGCCACCAAGAAGAATATATCAGAGCGGAAATGCACAGTCAGTTGTATGAGCTGTCATTCCTCTATACACCTGGCACTTTCAAATGATCCCTGAATCCTTCACCACTAGAAAACATTTACCAAAATATGTATGATTCCTGTGGGATAAAATACCTGCTCCTGTGACTCCTTATGACAATGTGGTAATTATAAAAGTCCATATGAAAAACTCACAAAATACTGTACATTTGTAATGTGAAACTGCCTTAAAATTGCCTGTGAGACGCACTGTCCTAAAAGCATTCAATCGAACGCAGCACCTTCATTGCAGCTCTATGCCTTTTTGGTGAGCTCATCAGATACACTGCCTGGCCAAAAAAAAAGTCGCACTCTCTAATATTTCGTTGGACCGCCTTTAGCTTTGATTACGTCGTGGCATTTTTTCGGCAACGTGGCATTGTTTTATGCAACGTCACAACATTTATTTCCATCCAGAGTTGCATTCATTTTTGGCCGAGATCTTGTATTGATGACGGGAGAGTCGAACCACTCCGTAAAGTCTTCTCCAGCACATCCCAAAGACTTTCAATGGGGTTAAGGTCAGGACTCTGGTGGCCAATTCATGTGTGAAAATGATTCCTCATGCTCCCAGAACCACTCTTTCACAATTTTAGCCCGATGAATCTTGGCATTGTCGTCCTGGAATATGCCCATTGATGGGATAACCTGGTCATTCAGTACATTCAGGTACTCAGCTGACTTCATTTTATTGCTGCATAACATTGCTGAGCCTAGACCTGACCAATTGAAGCAACCCCAGATCATAACATTGCCTCCAGAGGCTTGTACAGTGGGCACTATGCATGACGGGTGCAACAGCGACTTTTTTTTTGGCCAGGCAGTGTATTGCAGTTTAATTGAATCTGTGCAAATGTTTTCAGAACCACAAACCAGAATGCGGCCATTTTTAATTCCAGCAGATGTCTGGGATTGGCAAGCTCCAGTTCACCTCTGCTTTTAATGCACTTGTCAAAAGGAAGCACAGAATGACAGAATGTAGTATAGAGGCCAACTGTCTCTACTGTGGCTGGTAAGCCTTAAAACAGCCCAAGAGCAAGATAACAGTTAAATAGGCAGACTTGTGTCCTTCCTCTGTGCCTATACCATTTGAGGTCTGATGAAGTATCATGTTCTCACAGTTTGCAGTGGATCCATTGGCCTGCACAATGGCAGTGTGGGATTTTCAGTAGATATTTGATTTCCATAATATGGATATTTGCAATAATATCAACTTGGAATGAATCTCATATTATATGTACCACCTTTTTCAGAAATTACATATTAGTCAATTTTTCTCCTGTCCTGCCACCTCGTGGTTCATTGAGATAAAGTAATCAGTTATCTAAATAAGAGTAGGGAAAACATCTAAAAGAATAAGGAACAAAATATATCTGCTTAGCTTTTAATCAAGAGAAAGTTTTCCTCATATTAATTTTAAATAGTCATATATAACAATATCAATGGATTATATTCATAATATATAATATATTTAAAATACATTTTATTTTTCTTTCATAGATGAACCTCAGTATTACAATGGAGGAAATGGAGGTGGGGGAAATAGTTTTTAATAGTTTTCATTTTAGTGTTCAGGATTCATTCATATATTTATTTTGTGATTTGGATTAATTATTGGCCTTTGAAGTTTAATGAAAATACAGAAGAATATTTTTTTCTTCCCAATAAATAACTAAATTCAACTTGTAATGACAGAAAAGAGTACAAGTAATGAAAATTGTTGTAATAATGGGCTGGGTATGACCTATTTAACACAATTATTTAATGGTTAATTTCTCTATGCCCATTTGTCAAGTTGTCTGTATTAGTCATTGTGAATATAGTATTGGTGGCACGGTGGTACAATGGTTAGCACTGTCGCCTCACAGCAAGAAGGTACCGAGTTCGAATCCCGGCCAAGGGCCTTTCTGTGTGGAGTTTGCATGTTCTCCCCGTGTCCGCGTGGGTTTCCTCCGGTTACTCCGGTTTCCTCCCACAGTCCAAAGACATGCAGGTTAGGCTAATTGGAGACTCTAAATTGCCCATAGGTATGAGTGTGTGAGTGAATGGTGTGTGTGCCCTGCGATGGATTGGCGGCCTGTCCAGGGTGTATTCCTGCCTCTCGCCCAATGCATGCTGGGATAGGCTCCAGCACCCCCCGCAACCCTGACCAGGAATAAGCGGGTTAGGTAATGGATGGATGGAATATAGTATTTATAGATTACCTCAAAAAGAGTAAAATCTTGTCTTTTATGGAAGGCTACTACAGCATTCCACAATAATGTTTTATTGTATTGCAATGAATGGTAGTTGGTTAGGTATCATACAAATAGGCAGAACTCATAATGGCCCTAAATCTAGCTGTCTTAAAAATTAAAAATATTTTACACACTGCATCATGGGATGTGAAATCCTCACCTTGAGAATCCCAAGTGTTTGATTAGTTCTAGACTCCAGCTTCCATTTTGTGAATTTTCACATGGAACTTTCAATGAAAACCTGCTGTTTTAGAAAAGCTAACCCACCAGTCCATTCCTTTTTACTTCATTTGATATTATATGGCATTGACATTAAATAATTGAAATGAGAAAAGAGAGAATTGGTGACATGAATACTTTTGATATTAAAAATAGATTTATTTAACAATTTTACCAACAAATAATTTCACATGAAATGAACAAAGACAATTATACGACATAAAAGATAGAATCAAGTAAAAATGCATCATCTGCTGAGGTGGACTCTTATTTAAGTCAGCATGCTTGTTTTTTGTGGAATATAATCAACCGTGGGTTTGGGATAATTATTTGACAGGTAATCTGGAGGCCATATTTCTGGCGCACAGCTCCACTGATTTCAGTTACTTCCAACATTGAGCATTGGGCTTAAAAACTGTTGAATGCGAGGCTGTTCCCATTAATGAAGCGCAAAGTAAAACATAATTTGTGGTTTTCATTACAGATGCAAGCAGCATGAGCACTGAAGCTGATCATGGTGGTGAGTGTTCATTTGATGTTCAGACTCCAGGAAGGATTCAGACACAATCCAGAAGTGTGTTCTTCGGTGTTTGGTCGGGATGTATCAAACGGCATGTGTACCAATGGCATGTACATCAGTGCAAAGAGAACAGAAATGTATTAGTTGTATAAATCGCCATCCTAAGCTAACCCATATTTCAGCAGCCCAACCTGCAAATCAATTAGCCAATTGACAAGTCAAAAAAATGTATTAATTTTCAAACCAGTAAATGAATGAATCAGTCAAATAAACAAACCATATCAGTCTGTTTGCTTTGTTTCTCAGATGGCCATCAACCTGGCAATGATGTGAATGGAAGCTCTGGTAAGTGTCATTTCCTTCTGTTAAACATTACCCTTTAATTGATTCAATGCAAAGGGCAGATCAACAATGTGATGTGCTCAAAATTACTAGTTTTAATTGACATTATCGTATCACCCAGGTTAACAGTGCTGTGTTATACAGTGCCCTCTACTATTATTGGCACCCCTGGTAAAGACAAGTAAAAATGAGAAAAATCCAACCTTTAATTGAAATAAATTTATTCTTGAAAAAAAAAATCCCTCATCAAGAAATAATTATTTTTAACAAAACCATGTGTGCCACAATTATTGGCACCCCTGCATTTATATATAGAATAAAGTAATCATTTTTAATATTTGGTCACATATCCTTTCGCAAAAGACTCTTGATATCTTATTTTCTGGTACTCTTACAAGCAAAACTATAATGTCTCTGTATTTGAATGGATCTCTGTGGGAATTGGGGGGTGAGACTAGATTTAGCTTTAAATTATGCTGGAACAGTATAGAATACATGGTTGGTAAATGGCTGTAAGTCAGAAAGGGTCTGAGGTATCAGACGAGCCTCAAACCATCACTCTGCTGCCAGATATGTAGTAAATATGGATGGATCACTTTAAGTGTTGTTTCACCTGACAAATTTTCCTATTGAACTCTATGGAAAAATAAGTCAGGATAAGAAACCCTTCAAGTTATCCATCCATATCTACTGTATTTCTGGGAGCAGAGTGATGATTTAAAGCTTATTTGATACATCAGACCCTTGATGACTAAGAGCCATTTAGCCAATCATGTGTTCCATACTGTTCCAGTGTCATTTACAGCTAAATCTAGTCCCACCCCCCAATTCCCATAGAGATCCATTCAAATGCAGAGACGTTATAGTATCGCTTGTAAGAGTACCAGAAAATAAGATATCAAGAGTCTTTTGATATTGTTGGGTCACAGACATCAAGTCATGGCATGTAAAGGAGATGCGACCAAATATTAAACATTTTATTTTATTATTACTTTATTTTATATACAGATCCTTTCCAAAAAATTAGAATATCATGGAAAAGTTGTTTTTTTTCCATAATTCCATTCAAAAAGTGAAACTTTCATAGATTATAGATTCATTACACACAAAGTGAAATATTTCTAGCCTTTATTTGTTTCATTTTTCATAATTTTGGCTTACAGCTCCAGAAAACCCCTTAAACAGTATTTCAAGAAATTAGAATAGTGTGTCGAAAATCAGCATTTACTTCAGTTATTTCAGAGAATGAGTGGAGTGGCTTGACTCGAGGAATCCGACAGTTGTAGCCCATGTCCCGGATACGTCTGTACGTGGTGGTTTTTGAAGCACTGACTCCAGCCTCTGTCCACTCCCTCTGCATCTCCGCCAAATTTTGGAATCGTCTTTGCTTGACAATCCGCTGAAGCCTATGGTCATCTCTTTTGCTTGTGCACCTTCTCCTGCCACATTTTTCCCTTCCACTAAACTTTCTATTGATATGCTTGGACACTGCACTCTGTGAACAGCCAGCCTCTTTAGCGATGACCTTTTGTGGCTTACCCATCTTCTGGAGGGTGTCAATGATGGTCTTCTGGCCAATTGTGAAGTCTGCAGTCTTCCCCATACTGAACCAAACAGAGATAAACTTTGCAGGTGTTTTGAGTAAATTAGATGATAGTGTGACACTCAGTCTAAAACATTCATTCTCTGAAATAACTGAAGTAAATGCTGATTTTCGACACACTATTCTAATTTCTTGAAATACTGTTTTGGGGGTTTTCTGGAGCTGTAAGCCAAAATTATGAAAAATGAAACAAATAAAGGCTAGGAATATTTCACTTTGTGTGTAATGAATCTATAATCTATGAAAGTTTCACTTTTTGAATGGAATTATGGAAAAGAAAAAACTTTTCCCTGATATTCAAATTTTTTGGAAAGGATCTGTATAAATGCAGGGGTGCCAATAATTGTGGCACACGTTGTTTTGTTAAAAATAATTATTTCTTGATGATGGATTTTTTTCCAGTTTAAATTTATTTCACTTAAAGGTTGGATTTTTCTCATTTTTTCAGTGTGAGATTAAGCGAATTCACCAAACGGTGATTTTTTTTATAACCCTTTTTACTCATCTTTACCAGGGGTGCCAATAATAGTGGAGGGCATTGTATATGTTACTTCACATGACAATCACAAGTAACGCTGTGCTCAAGTAAGGTGGGACAATGTGATTTAATTCTTCTGTATTGTTTTTTTAATTTCAATATTCAATGGATACTTTTCTCTATAGTCTGATGATATTATTATTTTGATGGTGTACAACTCAATGGAATTCAATACACCATCAACTCAATGCAACGCAATTCTTTCTTTTTTTAGATGTCACTAAAAACAGTATTGAGGATCAGGATGGTAAGCTATGGACTTTCTCACAGATTGCCTGTAAATTTGAATGAAATTTGAATGAATATTAATTGATATTATTTTAATTAACAAATATGATTTAATTTTTCAGATGAGAGCCCGGACTCAGATGAAGGTGTGAAGCAGAAATGAACTAGGTCTCTCCAGATTCCACATAATACATGTTAAGGCTTGAACAAGATGTTTTCCACAAACAAATACAAGGACATATCCCAATGAAACATGAAGTAGACATTTGTCAGTAAGGCACAATATCAATTTGCCTTGCCTGTTGTAGTATAAGACCACACTTAAATAAACACAAAAAATATATGATTAAAAAAATACTTATCAATGATTATAGACCACAAATGTCATTCATATTAAGGAAAAATAATTTATTTTGTAACAACAAATTCACACATTCTCTGTATGTTCCATCACCAGCAGCTCCATCTAATCAATTTATGACATTTTAAAACCCTAAAAAATATATTATTTATGTGCAATGTCAAATAAAGAACATTTCTTAACACAGTTACTATGTGGAAAACTAACCTTCTGTTCATGTCCTAAATCCAGGTAGGAGGTGCTATATTTGTTAGCAATTGGATCCTATTAGAAATTGTGAATTATACCAGTGTATATCCCAACGTGAGCCAGACAGTGGCAGCATAGAGCTATCTATGTCCTTGGGTAACATCGGAAAATCAATGTCCAGCTCTTCACAGTTTCACTGCCTGCAGGACTTGAATCGGTTGTGTATAAATCTATGTATATACATAAACCTGCCTGATATATTTGAAATCCTATTAAAATATATTTTTTCCATCCCTTACAGGTAAACGCTAAAGGAGGCCCAGATTCTCAGACTTGATGAAGCTACCTTTGACTGGTGCTGTCTACCTGAAGACTGTGTTATTATATTCAAAGCTGTAGCATAGAAATTAGCCAATAGTTATACAATCTGCTCTTGACAAAAACTCAGTGTTTAAATCAAAAGTGTTTCTTCTTTCTTTTTTTTTGATGATAATTTTTATGCACACAGTATTTGACTTTTTTTTTTGAACATTACTTTTGAAAAAGGAGAAATTGAAATATAAAAAAAATGGAAAATAACGTAAAATGTAAACATTTCTTTATTACATCATTATTCACTTAATAAACTTCTCCAAGCAAACATGTTATTTTCTACAGTTTATAATTCCTATTTTTATGGGTTTGACTCTGAAATGAGTTCAGAAATTATATGTGAATTTGGAGGTTTTATCCGGTATGAAATGCAATTAACATTTAGACCATCGATTCTAACATGCAGCCGTGGAAAAAAAATCTGTTTAATTATCAACATTTGATCTAAATACTGGGGGCTTTCCCGAAGAACAATGCAGCCCGCTCAAAGTTAATCTGAAGAACAATGCAGCCCGCTCAAAATTAATCTGAAGAACAATGCAGCCCGCTCAAAGTTAATCTGAAGAACAATGCAGCCCGCTCAAAGTTAATCTGAAGAACAATGCAGCCCGCTCAAAGTTAATCTGAAGAACAATGCAACCCGCTCAAAGTTAATCTGAAGAACAATGCAGCCCGCTCAAAGTTAATCTGAAGAACAATGCAGCCCGCTCAAAGTTAATCTGGGGGATATAACGGCTCACTGAATAAAATGAAAGGGATTAGCTTTCAAAATAAGGAAAATGTGTGTCTTTAGTTTTTTTCAAGGAAGTTCACACACACAAGAAAATTATCCAGAAATATTGATGAATTGAGTCGCTAAGTGATGTTCTAGTCTTAGTCTTGTTAATCCACACTAATCTCATAATCATCTACTATTTTGTTTTGCAGTTCATGCCCAGTGTGATTATCTTTAATAAATTGCAAGAACAATTCAAACCATTTTATAAATTGGCAACCTTTAGGACTACTATACCATTATATGGAGGCAATATCAAACACATGTGAAAGGACAAAGAAAACAAGTTTACTTCACTGATGCCAATGAATATGATATTGGCAAGATATGCCTCCAGGATCAAAACCAATGCATAGAAAGTCCCCTTGCTCAAAAGGTCTCTTTCAGAGGACATGGTTCTGTGATCCAGGCTTTCACTCTGGTAACAGAAACACCCTATACCCTATTCATCACACCTTAAGAATTATGGCCTATCATCACAAAGCCATTACCCAGGTGTTCAGAAAGGTCAGGCCTTTCTCTTGAACTGAAGCCGATATCCACTTGGCTACTGGACACCCCTCCCACCGTTCCTTTGTAACATCAGCAAATGCATTAAACCTCTTGCGCCTGGGCTCTTATCGGACGTTTAAGCTTTGAGATCCGGTACTGGGAGAAAACGTTCTGCTTTCCATTTTAACTAAATGTCACATTAGCAAAGGTTAAACGTGAACCATTCTAGAAACTCCATCCCCACCCCCCACCCCCCCGCCCCCCGCGCCCCCATACAGTCTCACCATCTTATAAGCAACAAGGTTTACTATCTGTACAATACTCAGACACCAGCAGAGGAAAAGTGTTGCTCAGGTTTAGTCATATTTTTTTCCAATATCAGCAACTTCTGGTTTTACATTCCTTATTTTCACTGTGATTCTAGCTGGCTACAAAATGCCCTGAAAATTGCTCCTGCTTTTTGTCCTTATCATGTTCCATTTTTTAAGTCATATGTCTCAACATTCATTTATATAGGACGTTGCATTAGTGTGGACTAATGGTTGTGTGCAATAGCTTCATTGTGAAAAGATCACTACTTCATAGAGAAAATGTTATGCATGGATGTATTGTGGACCAGTTTTCTGACACTGCCTTAATACTTGGGCAGATTCCTTTTTATAAAAAGTAGTCCATAGTTTCACTTCATCTATCCTAGAATGTCATAATACATCCATATCAAGTCAGAATATGAGTCCAACAGTTTAACTGGAAAGAGCAATTGTGTCTCCCAGGGTATGGCAGAGTTTAACTGGTTAGGGGCATTTCATTACTCTCTAGTGACCCCCGCTGGTCAACCGGGAGCCCATGGACTGCGATGTGAAAAGCTAGTGACCCCATGTGTTCTAGAGGAGAACCACCTGTGCCTGCACTCTTCCAAATTGGCAGTGGGGTTGATGCATGTATGCGGGTGCAGTTGCAGATAATTGGACATTCCAAATAAGGGTGGGAATTGGATATGTACAGCTGCACATTGGGTGTAAAAACGTTTTTAAATTAACAAAAGAAAGTGAATATGCCTCTCCCACCAAAGAACATGACAGCTGATGAGAAATGTGCAGCAATGCTGTATGCTGTGGTACATAAAAGACCCAATTGTGTTATTTCAATACTGACCAAACTGTTAATGCACAATCTTGCATGTACATGTGTTAATAAAGGTTCATTTAAACAGCATCTCTTTGTAAAGCACTGCCCTTGTTTATGAACTTAGCATTTGCTGCACACGGCATGAGCAATTTCATTGGAATAAATTACTATTAATATGTTACAAGCGAGACTTGTAACATATTAATAACATATTACTTATTACTTGTTACTATTGGCTAGAATATTAGACTGGGGCAAAGAAACAAGATGGAGGCCTAAGCTTGGATGCCAAAACAGCTGCAATTGCTCCAGTGTGGTAATATGTTGGAATTATACCACATCATAAAGGGAAACCTAAACATGTAAATGAAGTCATTTGCCAACGCTGGTGATTACAAAGGAAAGCAGCACTACAAATTGTTGTGCACACTTGCAAGTTTATCCTCCTGCTCAGTCCATGTGGCAGTAAAATTAAAAAAAATCCCTAAAAAGTCCCTAAAAAGATACACAGTGTCCCACATTTTAAATAAAATGAAAAAATTACACATCCAAAAACATTTTATGTTTTCATACAGCAAACATTCATATCAATTTCAATCATTCTCTGAGCTGGGCTACTGGAACCCTCTCTTGTTATGATAGAGGGAGTCTCCTTTGTAATGTTTTTCCCCCTTTTTCCCCAAATTTGGAATGACCAATCACAAGCATCAGCAGTCATTGCTGGATGCGCTCATATCCGCCGTCGATATGGGAGGGCACAGACGAGCACATGCTGTCCTCCAAAGCACTTGATGCCAAGACCCACTTCTTATCACATGGGAATTGATAAGATGAGTTCTAAGAAGACACTTGATGTGCAGCTTCACAAACAGACTTGCAGGCGCCCGATCGACCGGCCGGTGTCGCTAGAGAGCGATGAGACGCGGAGTCCTTGCTGACTGAACCCTCCCTAACCCTGATTGAAGCGACTGCCAATTATGCATCGCCCTGTGGGCCCACCGGCCGTTGCTGGCACAAGCACGGTCGGGATTTGATCCCAGATCATGGGGCCAATCCACGCACAAAAACAAGAACAGTGCCTTATCCGGATGACTCACCTAGCAACCCAAGGGAGTTTCTATGGAAATAGTGCTACCCTGTGGCTGCAATATGCAACTTGAGCCAATTGAGCAGTCAAACCTGGTAAAACACGAACAACAACAAAATATTTGATAAAAGTTAACTCGCTATATGGATCTATTTTGATATGGAAAAATTTACAAAGCCAAAAAGAAACAAACCTGTAGCTATATAACCAGGAATGGCATATATACCTAACAGCTGGGTGAAATCAGTGCCAGGCGATGTACAGAGAGCCAAGTATAAATCTCCCTCAGTTTCACGCCATGGAGGGGATTAGTCATGTGACATGATAAGCCACATACCACTAGTGAGCCTCACCGTAGAACTCATGCAGAGATAAACAAGCAGGGCAATAGCCACAATCTGCCTAAAACACAGATTTGACCATCTTTTACTGCAGCCGAAGTGATCAGGGTTTACCACACTGTGTCAACACCTTGGTTGTCTTCTCTGGGGTTTTTGGCCCTTTCCCCCACCTTGACTTCACAGCCCGCTTCAGCCGCAACCCTCTTCTGGTTCAAGCCCATGCCATGATGCAACCTGGAGGCCTTGATGCATTACCTCACTCTCGATCTACATATTAAAACACACTGCTTAGCTAATACTGTCGATTCTACCAGCTAGTTTAATACCTCAGGCTACAATCTGCCCAGCCACTTTATTTATTTGCTCCGATAGATTCCCCATTGCCTCCCTATTTCCCTATTACCCTTCAGCCTATTTTTAGGCTAAAGGGTAGTATTGGCACTGGGCCGACCAGTGGAGGATGGGCTCCCTATCTATATCTGGGTTCTTCCCAAAATCTCTTCCCAGCAGGGAGTTTTTTCTCACCACTATTTGTTTATTCTTCCCACTGGAAAGTTTTCGACCTCACTTTTTTGGGGGTTCAGGCTTGGCCTTGCCCAAATGTTTGCAATTTCCTGTGTCTCTGTAAAAAACGCTATACAAATAAAATTTAACTGAATTTCAATTAGCCTCATCTAAGGCAGTACACACTGAGTGAAAATGAGTGATTGTAATATGTCTTGAAGGCCAGCATAATGTTGTCCCTCTACGAGTAGGGACAAAGCTCAGCTGGACCCCATTGTGGACTTTATCAGAAATGCTAATGCACAAAGTATTAATCCTAGAGAATGTTTTGGGGAAAATCTCTTCAGGTCCTGGGGAGAATGGCCTCTATTCTAAATCTTAATCTTCCTTCTGACTCAGTTTTTCCTGCTAAAACCACCTCAAGGGGAAGCCAATAGCTAAGGTTACAGTAGGGCTGCCCAACCCCTTGGACCAAACCTAACAGGGCTATTTAAAAGCGGATTCAAGCGCTATCGTTCTTGAGGTGCTGTCTTAATTAATGAGGCCCTCTGAGGCAGGCGCACTGCAAACAAAGCTGCTCTGTTGCTCCTCTTAACTGAGCAGTAGTCCCTCTCATATCTGTTTCACTTCACCGCATACTGTATCAGCATCACAAGTATTAGAACTTACGGCCAGTCATTCAGGCACACCTATTAGAGCAAACTCATTTCAAAGCATTTGCTCCTACTTAATTCTAACTGATGTCAGGTCATGTGTTGCCCAACTAGAGTATTTAAAAAATCAACCTGTACTGTTCTGGCTTCTTTGGGCAGGAGATGAGGGGCGTGTCAGTTGTTTAGCTCCATAAACCCTTCTCATCTCTTTACATGTTATGTCAAGGGCAATGCTAAACAAACTAAACATTCAGATGGCACTCTCACATTTTTTATTTTTCTGAGAAATAGAGAATTCATTTAAGTTTATACATTTTTTTATGTTAGAAATGTTTAAAATAAATGACACAGGGCCTTCATGTTGAGGGACTGTCAAAAACAAGCTACCTACTCAGTGGAGAAAAACAGCCATTTTTAGGGTAAGAATAAAGCTGCTTTGCTGTTACATTTTAGTAGTGAGTAGCTTGTTCGTGGCACTCTCTAAACATGAGGGCCCTGTGTTGTCTGACATAGATTTGTAAATTTAATAAAGGCTTTTTAAATATATGCCTCTTCTAAAAAGAGTGCTTTAGAATGCATCCCTTCCCAAAGAGCACTTTTTTATTTTTTTTAAATATTTTATTAAAATTTTTTTATTTTTCATTTGGAGACAGTTATTATTTAACTCATTCTCAGTACAGTACATCATAATTATCGCATTGTCCTTACACTCATTGTCAGACCTATCACCATCATGGTTATTTCAAAATGACAATTAGCAGTACAGTATTTCACCCAACATAATTGTTATTCAACTGCTGCATTATCATTAGTTAACATAGATATTAACATAGATCTTTCCCGTATCTAACTAATATCTTGTTTTTGACAGTCCCTCAATATCTAAATAACCTACCCAACCCACCTAACTTCCCTCATATTACCCACCCAGCGAGACCAAGCGACCAAGCACAATCGGATCCCACGCCGTTACTATTATCCATTCTTGTTGTAATTATAGTTGTTCTTTTACAGTATCCAGAATTTCCCTCCATGCCTCTGCTGTCCGATTTGGCGCCATTCATTCTTGCTGAAGATAATTCTAATAATAAAATATCTATTAATGACTGAACCCACTGATGTTTTTGGAGAACATGGGGATGTTGCCATCTCATGGCTAGCATTTTTTTTGCCACAGTACAACCAGCTAACCAAAGACGCTTTTGTTTTGCTGTTAAGTTCAGTAATGTATCGTCATTCAAGAGCATTACATTTGGGGAACAGCTTTTCCTTACTTTAGAAAGGAAGTAGGTTAAATATCTTTACAGGAGAGCATTCCCACATTGTATGCAAATAAGTGCCTAAAGAATCTGATGCGCACAAGGTACATTTGGGAGTAGATGACAACTTCATTGTAAATCACCTTTTAGGGGTTAAATAAAATCTATGGTCAAATTTTTGATGAATCAGTTGATGATTTGGGTTAGGGTTATTTTGGGTTGGATTGGGTTTGGGTGCTGTGGATATCTGCTCTATCCAAGAACAATTCCTGTCTAAAAAGTTTACCCAACTTTATTTTCAATTTATCAGTTTTAATATTTTACTTTCAAAAAACAGAATTTTAAAGCCTGTTTGAGAGTGATCAGGCATCTCAAATTTTGAAGTACCATTCAAATTTTAAAGTACGCCATGGTGATAATAAATTATATCCCCAGAATAGTCAACATACAGTAAATGCACCTACAAAACATCTTTATTCCTAATATTACACTATTACCACATATCATGTCTATGACCAAGACATACATTTAGAACAAGCTATCTATGACTATCAAAATACAATTACAATTACTACAACAATGGCTGCCACACTGCTACTTTCAATTTCAAAACAGACGTCTGGATAACATCACAGCACATTGAGGTCTACTGAAATCCTATACTGAAACTCTCATTCCCATTGTGTTTTCTCACAATAAGAATACTAAAGGGACACAAAGTGACTGGGGTTTCGGAGCAGATATTGTTACCATATTTACACAAGGTAACCTGCATGAAACATTTATAGAATCTGAAATGGTCTAGGTTCTTATTTGATAGTGACAGTAGATTTTATTGGAAAGTACAATACTTTGGAAAATCAAAATGCTTCTCTGATAATATCAGTCATTAAAGTTTAGCAGTTAGTAAAGTGTTAAAATGACATGGGACCAATTGAATAATTACCATTTTATAATCCTACTGGTCCAAAAAATCAATCAAGAATGTTGTTAGCAATCTAATGAGCTCTTTGGAATGTGCATTGTGCATGCCTTTTGATAGCATACTCAAAGTCCACCAAAAAAAAAAAAAAAACTTATTTTTTCTTGTGACATCAACATCTTTAAGCACAAATGGGTTTGGTACTTTGGAAGGACACATTTGTCAGAGAACATAGTGCTAACAATGTCTTTCACTGCGTCAGGAAGCACTCTTTCTAGCCCAAACACTGCTGCCATTGACGTCTCACAAAAGGGGGGCAGCTCTCTGCCAACCTGCTGGCAGTGAAAATGTGCTGGCTGTGGTGGAGGAGAAGCTGGCATTGTCTGCGATGGGACTTCGTGGGATCCTGACTGGATTTACAAATGGCCTTCTCAGAAGTTATAGAACACCTTTGTGAGCCAAACAATAGAGTCCTGACATAGCGCGCTTTTCTCTCTGAAGCAACTGAATGTACCCCTGCACCCCATCATTCCAGATGAAAGCTAATTGTCAAATGGTGTTGAGAAATGGTATGGTAAAGATTGTTTTAAACCATTGTTGTTGATGATATGCAAAATTGTAAAAATTATACATTTGTAACCAGTATTATGTGAGGTATTTATACAAATAAATAGCCGCATATCTGTTAAATTTACTATCCCAAGGGCCAGTGTCACAATTTGTTTCAATTGGCCTCTCAATATTTCAACTTTACATGCATTTGGTTCATATTTAGATGAAAGGTATGGTATTTTAGCTTAATGCTGATATTGTGGAAGTCAGCTGAGGTGTCAGCTGTTTACCTTTTTTTGAAAACACAAGTGTGCATGATCGGCCGCGTTTTCTTTTAGAGGCCTTTTTATCCCTTCTCTTTGTTTCTTTGGGTTGTTTTGAATCTGTGCGTTTCTGTTTGGGATTCAGGAGACCTGCATGCTCAAGTTGCAGTCAAGAACACCAAAAGCTGTGGACAGGAGGAGTCAGCCAGTCTGTTAGGTCTCAGAGTGTGACCAGCATATTCAAAAGCAGCGCCATTATCTCGCTGAGACATCCACCCCCCATTCAAGAGTCACTGTGATGTAAATCACTGCACAGAAAGCTTTTTGCTTGTCCTAAACTAACAAATGTGATTTTTTTTTCCTCCTATGGGTGAGGAGGACCCATTTCACCTCAATTCACCCCTGTCCCTTGAGCCAGAAAGCCTGTGGGGTATTCTAAGGACTCATAAATGTCATTAGGTTTGTAAATTAAGGCTATGTACCAAAGTAACACACGTCTGGAAAAGAGGACGCCTGGATCCACCATAGGTCTATTCATGTGGTTTCGTCATGACCAGGTGAAAGAGAAAGAGGCATTGTGAGTACAGGGGAGCCTTTTTAGTAGCTAAAGAGCATCGAGACATAAAGAGACACACATTTTACCCAAGAAATGGGGCGTCCATACCTACCAGACGGGATAAGTTACCAATAAACAGGGGGCTTTCCTTACAAAGTTAATAAGAAAGTAAACTGAGAGCATAACCCCCACTCTTCAGAAAGTGCTTTCCCCAGTTTTTGCTTCACTTCACTGTAGCCTACTCTCACCAGGCCCCTCCCACTGCATGAGTGCAAGGCTCATCTCAAGTACACCTGCGCAGGAAGAGGGTTCAGATGCTGACCAGGACAAGCACATACTGCGTAAGTACTGCGCCCTGTGGAGGGAGGGAGGGAGGGAGGGAGGGAGATTGAGAGGTAATTGCAGCCTTGTTTCCACAATAAAAGGTTAAGCAGTTGTGATGAATTTCAGTCAGATTGTTAAGACAGAAATTGAGCCATCAGTGATGATGATAATAATAATAATAATAATAGTAATAAATTGACCATGCGCAATATAAGCATCATTGCTACTGTCATCAGCATCATTACCTTCATCATCATCATCATCATCATTATCAGCTTCATCGTCATCCTCATCACCATTAAAATAATTTTCATCCTTACCGATGCCATTACTGCCACTGGCACCTTAGATTACTATTGATATGAATCTAAGGTCCTAGTAATAACTGATTGAAATAAAATATAACATATATATAACATAATATATAACATAAATAACATTATATCATTTCACAGAGCCTATCCTTATTCACTTATGCAGTTGTACACTGAAGATAAGCAGGAAGACCCTGCATGGAATGGTGCCGTGTCCTTCAGGGTGGCCAGTTGTGGGAGCCTAAGTGGGGAATCAATGATCTGAGACCAGTTCCCCTCTCAGTCATGTGCCTTGCGCAGGCAGGCTGTTAGATCACCTCTTTGAAAAGAAATGAGACGGCTTTGTTCGAGCAATCCCTCACTTCCTCTGGCGGCACGTCATCTCTGAGCTCACACGCTGGGTTTCCCCTAGTGACGCTCAAACCTGCAAATGGCATCCATTCAACCTCTGTCACTTCATTTTCTTTTACAGCTTCTGATCTTTCACTCCCTAGAGAAAAATACATGTTGTTTATACCTATATTTGCAAAACTAATTCATAATTATCATACTAAAACAACCAATACAGTTTGTATTTTAAACAGAACGAGAGTTATACTGTAGGTGGGTGCTTAGTTGTGATTCAATCATATATCTAAGCACCCAAATATTACCCACTCTGAGGGCTTGGTATCACTCATACCAATAGACAGGCAACTATTTCTGTACACAAAAATAAATAAAGCAGAGTATCCAAAGTATGGATAAAGATCCCTGAGCTTCAATGTATGTAGTCTAACCATTCATTTCCTCTGTGATTCACATGGACATCTTTAAAATACATTATGTGTCAGCTGGCTATAAACATTTAAAGCAGAAAATGCATGGCAAAACAATGACAATGTTAGCTCTTAACTGTTTTTCAAACCCATTTTTGTTTGAGGTATTTTGCAAGAACGTAGTCCAGCTTTTCATTAGTAGTGTTTGAAGTGGATAGCTTACTTTAATTTTAGTAGTGTTTTGCTTATTTACTAATCCGACAGACAAATTGCATTCCCATTTCTTTCAACATCAGTCACAATGTCCAGTTTATCACATGGGACCGAGGAAAACTGTTTAGCTTAATTCATTTGACATCACAATTAAATTGTAAAATGTCAAGAAGTAGGACTTGTCATATCAGATTAGTAAAAAAACACAAATCCTAATGGGATAAACATCCAATGAATAGGCACAGCTAATCTTCTGGTAATCACAGCATGATTCATTTTTAAAACCTTATAGAATTGAACATTTACTGTAAAATACACGTCTTACATCAGTGGTCCCAAACCCTGTTCCTGGAGATCGACTGTCCTGTAGGTTTTCACTCCAAACTTAACAAAGCTCACCTCATTCAACAGCTAGAAATCTCATTGAGTGCTAATTAGTAGAATCAGGTGTGCCAAAATAGGGTTGAAAACCTAGAGCAGTGATTCCCAAACTCGGTCCTGGGTCCCCCCTGTGTATGCTGGTTTTTGTTCCAACCACAATTGCAATCCCAGAATTTGAACAAGCTGTTAATTTTTATTAATTAGGTGCTTTTCATGTTTAGAGGGATTATTTACCCTCTTAAATTACATGATATCAGAAATAGCTACGCATGCCATGTAGAATAAACGGCCCATGTTCACATTGTGCCAATTGTGCTATATTCTTTAAAAGAGATGAGAAAATTATTTAACTGATAAAATTAAAGACTGAGTTGAATCAATAGGCTCATAATTGGCGAAAGTGTGGACACATGGGCACTAAAACTAACAATTTGGAAGATAATGAGGAATTCATACACAAAGCAAATGATAATGAGCCAAACCTGCATTGTGTTAATAAGCTTAAGGAAAAAAATTATGAAAGAACTTTAACACGTGGTCAGCAACCTAATAGGAGCCTATTGATTCACTTCAGTCTTTAATTTGATCAGTTAAATTACTTACGTTTGTAACCTCTTTTTATGTAATCGTTGCAATATAGCACAATAAGCACAATGTGAACACGGGAAGTTTATTCTACATGGCATGCATAGCCATTTCTGACATAATGTGATTACGAGGGTGAATAATTCCTCTAAACATGAAAACCACCTCATTAACAAAAATGTGCATCTTCAAATTCTGGGATTGCAACTGTGGTTGCAATGAAAACCACCATACACAGGGGGGCCCCAGGACCGAGTTTGAGAACCACTGACCTACAGGATGGCAGATCTCCAGGAACAGGGTTGGGGACCACTGTTTTACATGATAGAGACATTTTCTCTAGTTTTCAAGTCAAAGATGTCTATTACAAGTCTATTGACATTTTCTGAAATTTAAGCCTGTGCATTATGACAACAATTAAAGTTTACCTGAAAGGATGGGACTTGTGGCAAGACTGTGTGGCGCAGTCACACGGTGATTGTAATGACATGTAATGCAATCTATAGGGAAGCTGACTCTCAGCCTATGTATGGATTCCCTTGTGTGGCCTGCAGTTTGATTCCCCGCCATGGCACTTACTGTACTGTGATCCCATCGCTACCTGTAACCCTCTCTGCTTTCCTCCTGTTTGTGTAAGATGAAAAATACATAAGGTGGGTAGGCTGTCCTCCTTAAACAATGGGGCTTAGATCACCTGAACTGGGATAAAATATGGCTTATTTTAAATACATATCCAAGAGGACTGGTTGCTCTATAAAAGAACTTCAAAATGGCAGCTTTATGTGCAATTTTCCAATACTGTAATGAACCTGCCAAAGAATATGGCAAAGAGCATATATATGTAACAACTTGTCTTACTTCTCCGACTTGTCTATACATCTCTAATGCTTGCCTGTGATGATAAATTGTGACTTTTCCTGTTCAGCCACAAATTTCCCAACAGAGAAAATGAATACAAGAAATAGTACAGAGGAAAAAGACAGTAAAAAAGTGTCTGGTTAAAGCAAGCTATATGACAATGGCGCAGCAACGTTTCCTGCTCAACAACATTTAAAAAAAATGTGTTGGATTCCCAGAAGGACAGTGTCTGCCCAGAAGAATGTGTGTGAGAAACAAATCTGCTGAAAATATAGCAAATAACCTAATCGAACTACCACTCATCAGCTGCATGCATTCAAGCACAGGGGATGGGACACCCGGACCCAACGTTTGAAAGGTATTTTGGAAACACAAAAACAAAGGCAGTAAGCCTCAGTCTTAACCCTATTTTAATTAATTGTAATCTTAGAAGGTTCCTTGCAACGCCTCTGTTACACTAGCTCTGCCCCCTTGGTGCTTAGGGAGAGGCAATGGTATAAAACCCCTTGGGCTCAGTCCAGTAAAGCTTTAGACCTACAGGAGACTTAAAATACACCTGTGTGTCACCCTGCCTCGGTCGACCACAATCCTCTGACAATGCATTCACGGTAAGCGAATACAGGCTTTTCTTTTTTTTGTTCAGAATGCAATTATGTGATATGTTTAAGTGAAGTGGCTCATAGTTTTTTTCCAGTTCTCAGTCATCTGGTAAAAAAGGCTGACAAAACTTTATTAATGGGTTCTTTGGACAAAATATGTGTACCAAGATTTGTTCGACATTTTCCTTTGAAGCTTGGAATAACTTGGCAATATGTACCTTACTGTAGTAATACAATTTTGTATTGTTGGAATGTCTGATCTGTGATGTTTATAATAGTTATATAATGATAAAACATTATACATACATGATTATCATATGATTAACATATGATCATACACATATATACATGTATGTGTACAATTATATAAATGACATAAAATCAAATGGTTATATATAATACACACTTTTATGATGTATTATGAATATATTACTCTTTCTAATTTCATTAGAATCACTTCAACATGGAAATGTAAATATATTTTGAGGGATTTTAGATGTAAGGCCAGATGCTAGATGCTGGAGCATAAATAATATGAGCTTTAGTTACTGGCTTTGTGTTATTACAGGTGAATTGTTTAAACAGTTACCATAGGAATATACAAAAGGTGAAACATGCATATGTAGACTAGAATTTCTAAATGAAAGTGGCATTTTCCTCATACAGGACTGTTTAATTAGGAAATCATTGTTATGCATTTACTTAACAATAATAAAACAATTATTAGATAGTCTGCATGCTCTAGTACAATGAGGTGTAAACTGTTAGTTTGTGGTCAATTCAGAATGGTAAATTTCACTTGCTGAAAATCTCAATAACATTTGTAAGCCAAATAGTCAAAGTTCAAAGGCCAACACTTTGTTTAATACAATTTATTTTTAACTTAGTTTAGGTTTTAAATAATTTTTGAAGCATAATTATAACAACAACAACAACAATCATCATCATATTCAAAATAGTAGTAATAATAATAATAATAATAATAATAATAATAATAATAATAATATCATTTGCATTGTATTCTCTGATAACATTTATTTTGTGTGAGATGGTGATTTTCTCTTTCTCTACACTGTTATTTTAGAGCCTTGTTCGCTCTCTCAGTATCCGCCCTGCTGAGTGTTATGCTTTCAGCCCCAATAAACGGTAAGAAAACTGTTTTATTTATTTCATTATTTTGGAACTAGCACCAATACAAATGGTTTGGATTATTTTGCGTTCATAACCTATGTGCCATTCATCTTAAGTTCAAGGAATGGGTTGACCCTAAATTAGTAATATAAACACTTTCATTCAATTAAATGAATGAAGCAAAACGTGATATTAGTCAATAATTTTTTCCCGTCTTTTGATGTTGCATTTGGGAAAATGAATACCCCAGATTCAAAGCAAGGCCAAAGCTCCAATTGGAAATTCGTCCATGCAGAAAATTGACACAGTGTGAAGTGGTCCTTTACCATATCCCACCCAGCGAAGTATCTGTGATTTACAACAATCCACCCTTTCAGCTGGAGAGGGTTTTCTCTGTTACGCTCTTTACTGAGGGTGTAACGGGATCCCTGGTCAAAGGATCAGTGGCTTGCCGCTCACTTTCATCTTTTGGGGCTACAGACATAGGGAGGCATTTTATACACTGATGTATACATACAGCTTTAATGCCAAGGATTTAATTTCTCACATGTACACATATTGTTTTTCCATAGATGGACAAGTGCCTGATGGTAATTATCTTTTTGAATATCAATTTGAAGAGTGGCTTAGTTTTTGGTAAAACCATTTTTTTTATTGAATAATGACTTATGATTGACTTATTATCTGACTTATGAATAATTCTGTGAAAGAGATACATAGATTGTGATTTGATTATCTGTGCAGTAACATCATTGTTGCTTGTTTCAGACAGAACTACAGCTTTGCTGGACCACATAAATAATAATAATAATAATAATAATTATTATTATTATTATTACATGTATATATATTTGGCAGATGCCATTCACCAGACTATTTTGATCATGTTTTCTTCTGCATAATGTGCCACATGTTGATTTTCCGGGAGCATAAAATGGGAAGACAGTGATGGAATGAAGATAGCTTATTTGTTTTTCTTACGATAGGTCATTTGACAGATCAGGTAAAAGACAATCTCTCTGAGGGATGCCAATTCAGAGACGTTATCAGAATATCAATGTAATATAATTTCCTGTTATATGATATAGTGTTATGATGTTATCTACTGATCAGGGGATTCTATTTTTTTTTAACAATGCAGGGGTCACTGGCTAATTAAACTTCTAATGCCTCGTGGAAAACGGAATCTCATAAAAAAGCCACATTGAAGCCACTTAACGGTGTAATTTAAATGACTGTTTCCCTAGGTGTCACTCACCCATCTAGTCCTGCCCCTGGAGATCCCACAGGTACTGACTATATGCATGTGAGAAATAAGAGAGTGACTGACATTATCCTCCACTGATACCACATTATCCAATATGCTTGCTAGTGCCCCTCCTCTATAATTCTCAAGCACTGTGACTGTAACATTAATGTGATTAAGAATGGAAGGCTACTGTGTGCTAACAGCTGTATCCCTCAGGTTTCACTGGTGTTGTGGACTCCTCGGCTGAGCAAACTGCAAAAGGTAGGAGACTGCAGGAGGTATCATGGACAGGGCTGGCGGGTGAAATTCCCAGGCCCGGGACAAAATTTACCACAAGTTCACAGACCATAGTGCAAGCCCATCCCCCCCACTCCTCCAGGACCCGGGACAACGTACCCGGTTGCACCCCCCCCCCCCCCCCCCCCCCCTGACTGTGGCCCTAGTTCCTGGTGCCAGTGACTATTACCTAGGTTGTACTATAAGGAAGTCTCATTCCAATTTTTTTTTAATTAAAAAATAAGAAACTTTCTCAGAAGAAGGAATGGGTCCTAAGAAAAATTCACAGGTAGGGCATAATTGTTTTCTGTTTTTAGATGCCGTGGACTCTTCTGGCATCACAGACACACCTGGTCAGTATATGCGGTGTTGGGGTTCAGTTGGGGGGGGCCTTGTAGAGTATTGTGTAGGGAGGGGAAAGGCTTAGCATCCCCTCCTGACACAAGACTTAATTTCTAATATCATGGTTTAGTTTAGGTAATGTTTCAGATTTTGCACTACCTAAGATAAACCATGATGAATTTCACTGGTTATGTTTAAGGACTATAGTAACTGAGAAACATAATATTCACAGAACACATAATCTCCTTCTACTATATCAATGTCAATACCATTTACATTGATAGACCAAGTCCCTGTGTAACCAGTCAGGTGATTTTAATATGGTGTTTTCACAGATGAAATAAGTCCACATATACTTAAAATATGTGACTACATTTGTCCATCTCTTGCCCATTCCACAGTCCATCAAACAAGTGAAACTAAAAATTACCTGTGCAACTGGCCTAAGCTATGATATGATTAAAGCAGCAGAGTTTTCATGATATTGTTCATGTTTCTTTCAATAACAGTAATTTCCATCAGAACATATGTTCATGTAATATGCATGTGTAACATGTAACATGGCTAGCTACGAGGGATCTTCCTTTCGGTATGCTCCAGTTGCTGCATGTGATAAGGATCACAATTAATAAAGATTAATCGAGCATGAATGTGGAAGCGGATGCAAAGAACGCTATTTTTTATGATGCTCATTTTCACTGAAGGAAACCAAAGCTTGGGCATGGTATTATGTGAACACTATAAATACCTTGACTGTGGAATCATATTGGCCCAGTAGACCACCAGGGGAGCACACACTTTGATGATATCTATGTCAGTAGACAGTTGTGTTACGAACAGGACAATATAAAACACCCTTTATTGTGGGATCTTCCCCTGGTCTGCAGCCTTAAATAGATACACACCCAAGGTTGATAAATAAATAGCAATGGGCATTATAATCCACCCATAATCTTTCTATTCATGCCGTAAAGGCACTGTCTAGCAAATTTTACATGTTCTCAATAAATCACAGGATAGGAGAAATGGCCTGTCTATTTAAAATGTCCACCCCACTGAGAATTGTACTGTTAGGACATCATGACGCAATGGATTTTATGAAACAGACCGCTGAGTAGAAAGAAATTAAGCGGAACCAAACTATTTCAACGGTTTTGGCAGAATACTAGACAAGCCTAATACTTTTGATTTGTTTTTCTGATGTAATATTACATTGAGTTGTTGAATTTCATGTGGAATTTTGAAAATACTAATTTGCAAACACTTGATGAGACAGGTCAGGGGTCATGGAGATAGCTATTAAATGCACACAAATGCACACACATGTGTGCACACAGCCACACACATACATATAATGTTTTACCTTAAAAATATCGTGTTGTACCAAGCCATAAAAATGTGATAAAGTTGCAGGAAGATACAATCTCATCCAAGCTGAAACAGCTTGCCATTATTAAACAGTAATTAGACAGACCTAACTTTGAATTTAATTGATGGTTTAAGAATGAAGTAACCTAATTAAGCTTCCTTGCTGTTGTCAGATGAGGGGCACAGTGACAGCTCCACGGGCAAAAACAGTAAGTAACTTAATATGTTGGTCAAAAGTGGCGGAGCGTAGGTCAGCTCACCTGTCGACTTTAATAAAGTGACCGTCTCTTTTGTTTAAGATGGAGACACAAGCATGGAAGAAACTACCAGTGGACCCAGTTCCCGAGGTGGGGACATTTTAAAGAGAAAGTAACACCACAATTAAAGCAGGAAATCTTACGGAAGACTAGCGATAGAAAGTGCACTTGAGTGTCCTACAGGATTGTACACGCAGTCACAGCCCAATAACAACATCAGCTTCATTACCATTTCATGACCAGCCCACTGAATGCCGGCTTTTAAAATTCTCATTTGCACTCTATTCACGTTCACATTATCTGACAAAGGAATGGAATTCATTACTGTGCATTATAAATTATATATATATATATATTGAAAAGTATCACAACATATATATAGTGGCAGCTGACATATATGTTATAGATATAAGTTGTCTCAAGGAGTACACATTAAGAAAATGGCAGGGTGCCCTTTGATTTTATTGACATTTGTAACATTAATTAAAATTTGTATTTGTTTTTTTTAATGTAGATATGAATTCAAACCCAGACAGCAAAGAAACAGATCCTGCTGATTTAGGTGGTAAGTAGGAAATATGTTCAGATGTCCAAGTTCTTACATAAGAGGCAGACAGACATTTATTTGAATTAGCCATCTCTCTAAATAACGAGCAACGTCTTATTAAGCATTCAATCATGTGAGAATGGTGTTACCACCTCACAAACCAGTCATAATCAAGCATTATGTTTTATGACAGCTGACATAGTGTGATGCTGATGTTTTCATAGTTATGGTTCTGTTTCTTTACTCAACTATCACTTTTCTGCCAACAACACTTGCAGTCAGAAATGATAATGACCTACAGTTTGTGTGTGTGTGTGTGTGTGTGTGTGTGTGTGTGTCTGTTAAACATATTCACTTGTAGCAATGCCTAGCTTACTAGAAAACAAAGAGTAACATAGAATTTGCCAGAAATGAACCACTACAGCTTATGTAGGTAGTGAGAGTGCTTATTGTCAATGATAACGATAAATATTCACATTGTTAGCTAGGCTATACAATGGCAGGCAAAAGTGAATTGTCCAGATAATGACTGAATAACTAAAAAGACTGTTATCAGTTTAAACATAAGTAATCATCATTTACTTAGAAATTTTGAAATGATGCATTCCTAGAAATATATAAGCACTTTACTGGCTTTATTAGGGCTCCAGAGTGGTTCAGTTGTAAAGATTGTATCCAGGAGTACAAGCTATGCCCAATACCCCAGAGACCACTTTTCAGTTTGGCCCGTGTCACTAATTAGTCTATAGCAGCAGGATACAAGTGGCTTCATGTCACAAGTGTAGGGTAGGCATGCTGTCCACGGTTCCCTGGGTTGCTGGTGAATAAGGCTTGTGGGTGAGGGTAGTCCTCTGCAGATAAGTGGGAGGAGTGATCCCTCTGGTGGTAAAACAACAACAGTTTACCAAGCCTATATTTTCGTTTAGAGTTGTGAGACACGTGCCTCACACCTTTGGCTATAACCAGGAAATTGATAATAAACATGGCAAAACACATGACAAGTTGTTTTTTCCCCGCTCCTACCCCCACACCTAAGCCTGGAATGCAATAACTTCTGGGTTGCACCTTATTTTAAGTGGGTGTTCATAACCTCGAAAACTCACTTACCAAACTTACCACAAGAATGAAAAAAATGAAGACCACATTTTTGCAACTGACATAAGGTTACAAAGCACATAATGATTAATGATCATGATAAATTATTATTGTATGCCACATCATGTGACATCATACGACAGTGTTTATGATGCATCATGTACCACTTCTAACGCCATTATGAATGTTAACACCGACTTCAAATAAAGTGTTACTCACCTGAAAACTGTGGTCAGCTCCGATATACATAGGTCATAATATCATGTGAAGATCCCCGATGATGCAATGGAATTCATTAATTTGTGTTTCAGATACCTCAAGTGTGACAGAGAGCGCCGACTCAAAGGACCAAACAGGTCAGTAAGGCAGTGTATGAGGCAGGCTGCACTTTACAAAGTTAAACTGTGGTGTGCTCAAGTTCTGTGATGACGTAACACAGCAGACTTGCACTTGCACCTTCTTTGTATTTAACAGATGCTTCTACCAGTGAAAAAACATCGAAGGAAGAAAGCAAAGGTAATTTAAGACGCTTATTTCACTGATATGCACTCCTAAAGAGCAACTTCTGGTTATACAGGTGTGGTCTCATAGCCTTCCAGTTCATTACATTGCAATGCATTTGTGTGGCTGACGCCCTTATGCAGAGCAAAGAATAAAGTGACGTAAAGCTTAAAAGTGGCTGGGCCAGCATATTTTGTAACACAATTATTATTATCAAAGAACAATTTTTTGCAGTTTTATTTTGTACTTATGTTAAAGAAGAGTGACCAATCAACGTCATCAGGCTTTCAGACAATCTTTTCCCATGTTGGAGATGATGATGATGATTACTATTATTATTATTATTATTATTATTATTATTATTATTATTATTATTATTATTATTATTATTATTATTTCATCAAACCCCTTTTCTTTATTATGTCTTCATCAAACCCCTTTTCACAGATTTGTGCAATTAAAAGAATGTAAAAAAAATGATGTTTGTATGACTTGTATGTGTTGTTGCAGACATGGATGATGTGGACAAAGACTCATTGGAGAAGTACTCCAAAGGTAAAATAGGAAATCCATAATCTTCATAATCTTCAGTGGACTCATTGGACTGTTTTCCCTGTGATGTTAATATTGACTTAAAGTTTTTGTTTTACTATAATAGTTTGATGCAGATGTCCCAGACAATTCTTCAGGCTAGTAGGAATGGGCACAAGCAGTTTTTGCATCACACTCATGCTACATTGTATGATTTATGGTATTAATCTGAAATTTTTTCCAGACACAGAAAAGATTTTGAGGACCACCTAAACATTTGAATTTAAACAAATTGATATGCGTATATTTGAAACGCATCATAGTGCAAAATTGCTTTCTATCATCAAAGGGATAGGTATTCCTCGCAGTATCAACAAAACACCAAACCCGGTAGCTAAATATCACAAATGCTTCATAAAACATTCATAAATTGCAAGTTTGCCTAGGGACCACAAGGGGGGATATTCACACCGGTTTTATGCGCCCAAATTTATAGGATCGGAAGACATCTTCAAAGTTGATAAGTCTAACACATTCAGAGAAACATCACCAGGAAAAACACAATATGTACAGTGATGAGGGTGCTTCCATTAAGCTGACAGTGTAATTACAGTTGCAGAGTTGCCTACAGTTAACGAACCCTTCAAAGAAGCCATGCAGGGCACACTATTTGTGAGGCACATAAAGGCTGTCATTTGATTCCTGAGGTCCTCTCTATAGTTGAAGGATAAAACCATAAAACCAATGTGATCATGGAGTTCTGTTTCTCTACAGATGCAGATGGCAGCGACTCTTCAGAATCAGATGATGATGACAAAGGTGGTGTATCTTCCCAATCTAAATGTCATAGTTATTACACATGTTATTAGCATTCTCATTTGATAAAGATCAATTCCACTGTAGGTATTCCACTGTAGAATTAATTACTCATATGCACTGTCCTGATCAAGCCAGAATATTGCAATATTTTGTATTATCTAGCAAGACAACAATTCTACAGGTTTTTGGTAGAAAACAAACTAACTAACACCTAACTAGGGACATAAGAAGAGACCCTCATGAAGGGGCACTGAAAAACAAAACATGCCTCTGCTCCAAAAGTTGCTTATCCCCCTTGTAGTGCTGTTTGGCCTGCAGTATGGAAAATAGCTTGTAGGGAAGATCATAGGTGGAGTGTACGTGCTTCAGCTATAGTGTTAATTTTTTTAAAGCCATTATATCTCACATGATTTAAAGTTTTTAAAACCAAGTCATACATCATGCATCATAAATGCACGGAAGACAACATGCATGAAGCTAACCTTGTTTCTGTGATTAGATGGAAACATAAAGGCCGTACAGGCAGACTCTGCAGGTAAGACAGAACTCGCCCCAGCTTTGAATATGTTTTAAAAACATCATATATAATTGCCCCAAGGTGATGAAAAGCCTGAGTCTCAGTGCTACTGGTGTGAAAACATGCATCTGACTGCAGCAGGACTTGTGTTCTTGTAGTTACTGACAGTGCAGATGTGACAGACATGAACTCAGAAGTAGATGCAGTTTCAGACAAGGACTCAAGTGAAGCATCAGGTAGGTACAGTCTTCATTTGGTGATGCTTTCAGTGAAGGCGCCTTACATAAGAATTACATAAAGCCTTTCATAAGCACTATATGAAGATTTCCAACTAGCACAGACCGTCATAGAGTGTGGGATGTCACAATCCATGTCAGAAGTGACATCACCACAACACAGTGGGCCTCATTCATGAAACATGGGCATAATTAAATTGCACGTTAATTGTTCATATTAGCAATTTTGTTCGTATTTTGGCATGCATAAAAGTTTTCGTATCTCAGATTTCTTTGTACATACGAAAAAAATGTACACCTACTCAGGACCATGTCTACTGCAGCTGTAAATTCAAAATGCCGCTAAATGTAGGAATGTCAATTAGAATAGGCCTATGAATTTATTTGTTTTTTCTGTTAAATTCACAAGACTAAATGTAGCCCTTGAAGTACATAGTGCAAATGTAATAATTACAACTATAAAAAGCAAGCAAGATTAAGCCTATTAATCAATTGTAGGCTATTAATTTATTTAATTAGACCCATGACTTAATTAATGCTCCCAGTAGGTTACTATTTTTCTGAATTGATTAAATTGAAATGTTTTATGATGTTAAATATGCTAATTAAAACACACATTTAACCATTGAACGAAACTCGCTATAAAATTACTTACAGGTCTGTATAGCCAGCGTTACAATGGCTGATCTTGTGCAGTTGGAGGAGTTGGCTGTTATTGGTATACGTCAAATTGCTGTTTACCGTGTCAGTATAGATTCCTAACTACCACTTTCCATCGCTAGGGGATTAGGGATTTCCAACCACCTCTTGCATGTACAGAACACCAACAAAATTACTAAATTAATAAATTAATTATTTTGGTTATTTCCAGTCTGCAAGAAAGACTGTAGCCTAGTGCTTGGCAGATGGAGGCAATGCGCTCGTCCGATGCCGAAAGGTTTGAACTTTAACAGTTTGTGTGACTGGAGATTCTGCATTTCCTGCATGTTATTTTCTGCCAGGTCTTTGTAGGCTACAGACAATACTAAACTATTTTCCAGAAAATAGTTTACAGACAATACTGTAAACCGGAACAGACAATACTAAACTATTTTCTTCCCTTGATTGAACATCTGCTAATAAAACTTTGATTTGAGTGTCGGAATAATTCTTTCTTTTGCTTTTTCTGGGTCATTTTGACTTTGTATGCATCTTTAAATGGAAGTGGATATATGCTAATCGCAAAATAACGTGAACGCACTTGTCATTTACCATTAATCGGAATGTATGAACACACGCACGGAATACAAACAAATTTGCCTTTCCCGCATGGTTTTATGAATCCGGCGTAAATATTTTGCATGAACTTGTTTTGTACGTAAATGTACGCACATATTTAGGAACTTTTCATGAATGAGGCCCAAGGACTCCATGATGTCTATGTGAGTTGACATAAATACTTGAAGCTTTATGCAGTACTCACATAGGAGCCTTCCTATAAAGAAGTCACACCATTGTCCTGATGTGTTTCTTTTATACATCTTTTTCTCATTAATGTACAATTGTATTGATTGAAGATGGTGATCACACCACCCCAGAGAAAGGTGGTGGTGAAGACTCCATGCCCTCAGATGGTAAGTTAAACCTGCATGTCACAGACCTCATTTATTCACCGAGAAAGAGCTTTGCTTAATTTGATAAATGTAATTTGTCAAAAACATCCAGGTTCAGACGACGGCAGCCAGGAGAGCAACAGTGGTCAAGACAAGAACAACAAAGACACTGATGACACGGTACACCAGGGCAGTGAGCAGGACACTGACAGCAACACTGACAGCACACAGAACCCTGACAGCGACACTGGCAGCAAGGAAACTGACACTCACACCGATGGCCAATCAGATAATGACAGCAACAACAACAGCAAGGAGGACACTGATGGCCAACCGGACAAAGCCACTGTCACGGATGGCCAACCAGACAAAATCGACGAAGCTGACAGCGAGCAGGACACTGCCAACAAGTCGGACGAAGACAGCAACGAGGAAGGCGAGAGCCCCAGGCAAACGCTGGAAGAGGGAGGGATGGTCGGCAGTCAGGAAGTCTCCTATGTTAGCAATATGGAGGGGACGATCGTCGGCAGTCAGGATATCGAATCTGTCTCAGTAGAAGAGGGTGGCGACGTCGGGAGCCAGGATGTCAGCGCTGCCGAAGACAACGACAGTGCAGATAGCCATGACGAGGGTGACAGTAAAGAGGACGGTCATGACAAAGATAAGAGCGAGGACAATGACCAGCACGATGACAGTCAGGAATCCAACACCACTAGCAAACAGGCCGAGGATAGCAGCAAGGAGAATGACTCTGACGGTACGTTTGCCCAGGTCGCAGTATAGTCCCCATGGAGGTTTCTGGAAAACAATATGGCCAAAACTGTCACT
>CM056396.1:991497-1025744 GCA_029718625.1 Synaphobranchus kaupii | reverse complement strand
ATAATACCCTACTGTAGTGCATCATAAATAGCGGCTTATCTACATTTACATCAGTGAAGTTTCACATCATTATTTATTTGTGAACAATCAGTTTGTACTGTGTCCCATGTGTAGGAAGAGAAATGTGTGCTTAGTGCATGCGCCATGCATCTCACTCCTGCAGTGTTAGGTGCATATTAGAGCATGCGCCATGCGTCTCACTCCTGCAGTGTTAGGTGCATATATTAGAGCATGCACCATGCATCTCACTCCTGCAGTGTTAGGTGCATATTAGAGCATGCACCATGCGTCTCACTCCTGCAGTGTTAGGTGCATATTAGAGCATGCGCCATGCGTCTCAATCCTGCAGTGTTAAGTGCATATTAGTGCATGCACCATGCATCTCACTCCTGCAGTGTTAGGTGCATATTAGAGCATGCACCATGCGTCTCAATCCTGCAGTGTTAGGTGCATATTAGAGCATGCGCCATGCGTCTCAATCCTGCAGTGTTAGATGCATATTAGAGCATGCGCCATGCGTCTCACTCCTGCAGTGTTAGGTGCATATTAGAGCATGCGCCATGCGTCTCAATCCTGCAGTGTTAGATGCATATTAGAGCATGCGCCATGCGTCTCACTCCTGCAGTGTTAGGTGCATATTAGAGCATGCGCCATGCGTCTCACTCCTGCATTGTTAGGTGCATATTAGAGCATGCACCATGCGTCTCACTCCTGCAGTGTTAGGTGCATATTAGAGCATGCGCCATGCGTCTCACTCCTGCAGTGTTAGGTGCATATATTAGAGCATGCACCATGCATCTCACTCCTGCAGTGTTAGGTGCATATTAGAGCATGCGCCATGCGTCTCACTCCTGCAGTGTTAGGTGCATATTAGAGCATGCACCATGCATCTCACTCCTGCAGTGTTAGGTGCATATTAGAGCATGCGCCGTGCGTCTCACACCTGCGCAGTGTTTTATTGTGGCTCGGAGGGACATGCTTTGATTGACAGGCCGTTGCTATGACACTGATTGGTTCTGTGTGGGGGAAGCAGGTTTCCGTGCCTGACGGAGAGACCACAGGCTCACGGCTGACAGCATCGCCGTGCTAATGATGATCACGCCGGTTCCACGGCAACGGCACGAGGTCACAGCGGAAGGGGTGGACCCCGGTTAGCAGAGTGGTCGAGGCTGACCACCCACTCTTCTTTGGAACCCTCTGGCAGTAAAACTCAAACCGCCGGAGCCCAACCACATAAGCCTGACAGGCCAGACTGTGTGTTCAAGTGTATGTATTTATAATACATTATAGATACGTTTATCCCCAAGGGATCTGCACTCTATTACTTATGTCTTACATCTTATGTCTAGTCAAGTCAAGTCAAGTCAGGTTTATTTATAGAGCACATTTCATACAAAAAGTAACACAATGTGCTTCACAAGGCAAAACATGTATAATAATTTAAAAAAAATAAAAAATAAAAAATGAATAAATAAATAAAATAAAAAAGGAATAAAATACAAGCGGCGTAAAAAAGGACCAGACAATTGCCGAACAAACACAACATTGACTTAATTAAAAGAAAATTAAAAACCTAATTAAAAGCAACAGTAAAAAGACATGATTTAAGTCTACTTTTAAAAGAGCTAAGTGTTGGGGCATTTCTGATATCACTTGGCAGTACATTCCATTTGTTTGGGGGCATAATGACTAAATGCAGCTTCTCCTGCTTTAGAGTGCACTTGGGGGACAACAAGAAGTCCACTGGCTGATGATCTTAGGTTTCTTGTTGGTTGGTATGGCACAAGCAACTCCTTAATGTAGTGGGGAGCAGGGCCATTTAGAGCCTTATAAACAAATAAAAGGATTTTAAAATCAATTCTGACATTGATAGGAAGCCAGTGTAAGGATTTAAGAACAGGTGTGACATGATCATTTTTCTTGGTCCTACTCAAAATCCGTGCAGCAGCATTCTGTATAAGCTGCAGACGCCTAACAGTTTTCTTGTGGAGTCCAGAAAAAAGACCATTACAATAGTCAAGTCTGCTTGAGACGAAGGCATGTATCAGTTTCTCAGCATCTGAATTAGACAGAAAGCCTCTAATTTTTGAGATATTTTTTAGGTGATAGAAAGCTGATCTTGTTACATTATTTATATGATGGTGAAAGTTAAGATCAGCATCTATGATGACACCAAGATTCCTGGCATGTTCTTTAGTCGTCATGGAAAAGGAACTGAGGTGGGCAGAAATTTCCTGTCTCTTTGCTTTTGTACCTAGAACAATAATTTCCGTTTTGTCACTGTTTAATTGCAAGAAATTTTGGTTCATCCACATGTTAATATCATATAAAACTTTTTGCCAGAGCTGGTCTCAAAAATTTTCCCTGAATTAGTATATTACAAGGATATATTACAAATGGAATATTTTAGTAGTTAAACCATATTGATGTCTTTATAATCGTCATTAATCATGACTGTTATGACTTGTTGTCGTATTCAGTGATATTACCCTATCTTTCTATGTCTTTGTAACATTTTGGTAAACATGTTTTTGTGTTGTTGTTGTTTGTGTAACGTGTTCTGTTGTTGTTGTCATCCTCTCCAAGCCCTGCTAAGTAGTGGCCACAGTCAATCAAAGGACCGCCCAGAACTTTTTGATTAGTCAAATTTGAACACACCTGTGGTCCCATACAACCATTTTAAATTCTTAAATTCATAAGCAATCATGGTAACAATATTACACATTCAGAAAATGTCTGCAGTCAACATACAGATCTTTTCTGAATGCAGTTACTAAATTCCTATGTTCATCTCTGTTTGTAACCAAAAGGGCTCTAAAAAGAGCACAATCCATTTCTATGAAATATTACTTTTTTTTGGCATTTGTTAAGTACTGATCATTAGCCTACTTGAAAATAGCGGCACTCTAGAGATAGGTTTATATATAGATATGGTATATATATATGGTTTATATATAGATATGGTATATATATATGGTTTATATATAGATATGGTATATATATATGGTTTATATATAGATATGGTATATATATATGGTTTATATATAGATATGGTATATATATATATGGTTTATATATAGATATGGTATATATATATGGTTTATATATAGATATGGTATATATATATGGTTTATATATAGATATGGTATTTATATATATGGTTTATATATAGATATGGTATATACGCCTACCATCAGTATATAACACCATTTCACTGATAAAGGCAAGATTTTAATCTTTTATCCCCGTCGTTGTTACATGAGAATCTAAAAAGTAAAAGCAGGCACTTGTTTGACGTGATGATTTGAAATCGCAGTTATCATGGGCAACACCCTTTTCTAACCTAAAACACTCTAAACCGTTCGGGCTTATGTTTGCAATGTAACCGTGTATACACAGGTGAAACCTCTGTGTTCATAGGGCTTTAAATTACCTCAGAGTATTGGCAATGTGCCAGTATCAATTTCCTGTAAATAAATATGAATATTGAGCAAATCTGAGGACAAAGGTTACAGAAGGCTTAAAGTGGAGGGAACCTGACCTAGCCATCCAACCTTCACTCCATCAGCATGTTTGAGCTTCTTACAGCTCATGCCTTCCAAAGGCATGACTGAAACTGGAGATCATCCAACAGTACATCAAGCATGGCCTAACGGTATCTGCTTCTGCTACATCACCTGGCAAGCTGTTCCATCCAATAACGATTCTAAAGAGATGCCTCTTGATGTGACCGATATGTAAAATATATGTTATGATATGTCAAATTTTATGTCAAATTTTCTCTGAACTCATGTTCGCCTTGTTCTGAGGATAACTCTGAAGTATCTTTTGTCCGCCAACATTTTTAAATCCATTTTGAAAATTTAAAAACATCAATGGAATCCTCCCCTCAGTTTTCCTTTTGCTGAGGCTGAATATAAAAAAAAAAAAAAATTTTCCTTGTCTAGTATTGCATTGTATTATTTATGAACTGGGTTGTACACTTCCTGGCCAAAAAGAAAGTCGCCATTGCATCCGTCATGCATAGTGCCCACTGTACAAGCCTCTGGAGGCAGTGTTATGATCTGGGGTTGCTTCAGTTGGTCAGGTCTAGGCTCAGCAACATTATGCAGCAATAAAATGAAGTCAGCGAAGTACCTGAATGTACTGAATGACCAGGTTGTCCCATCAATGGGCATATGCCAGGATGACAATGCCAAGATTCATCGGGCTCAAATTGTGAAAGAGTGGTTCAGGGAGCATGAGGAATCATTTTCACACATGAATTAGCCACCAGATTCCTGACCTTAACCCCATTGAAAGTCTTTGGGATGTGCTGGAGAACACTTTACGGAGTGGTTCGACTCTCCCGTCGTCAATACAAGATCTCAGCCAAAAACTTATGCTACTCTGGATGGAAATAAATGTTGTGACATTGCATAAGGTTGTCGAAACAATGCCACAACAAATGCGCGCCGTAATCAAAGCTAAAGGCGGTCCAACGAAATATTAGAGTGCGACTTTTTTTTTGGCCGGGCAGTGTATATTGTGTATATATGATTGGGCTTTTAGTGCTTTTGTTGCCCTAGTAGCTTAAGTTGATATTCCAATAAAGTTTTCTTCTTAATATTTGTTTTATACCTGTAGCTGTTTTGTATCCTTCTTTGTACATGACATCACACGACTACATCACCGAGACTACAGTACCAAATTCATCATCTAGACTACAGTGCCAAATTCATCACCTAGACTACAGTCCCAAATTCATCAACTAGACTACAGTCCCAAATTCATCACCTAGACTACAGTACCAAATACATTACCTAGACTACAGTACCAAATACATTACCTACTACAGTCCCAAATTCATCACCTAGACTACAGTCCCAAATACATCACCTAGACTACAGCACCAAGTTCAGACCCAGTTCTACCAGAGGAAGATCCAGTCTTTAAACAAGTATTGAAGAAGTGAAGGGTTCTAGTTGATCTGTAATGGTGTGTATCATTAAGTAAGGGCACATTTTCTTGGCATGCCGACTTAATGATACTGTGCGATCATCTTCGTCCCGTTACAGCATTTATTTTCAGCAGAGAAGGGTGTCTTTCAAGACGGCAACACACCCTTCCAAGTTCAGCAGCACGACAGTTAACAGACTTTCTTATGGAAGAGGCTGCGGTGATATTCTTCCTGCGGAATGCCAGTGTGCGCGCTGATCTGTGTTGTCATGGAGCATGCTGGGAATAGGAAACTGGTTGGTGCCCATCTTCCTACAGGTTTCAGTGCCAGAGCTGACGTACCCAACATTCCCAACGTGGCGAAAGCTCACCTGTCTTAACCTGCCACATAGTGTCACACCACCTCTTGGTGGTATGCAAACCTTGTAGGAAGGAAGCCATTTTGGCTCTCAGTGAATTATGTTTTCTTTCTGCCCAGCCTGATGTGTGTGACTGCTTGACTGTACAGTTTGTACAAACACTCACTTCACCACACCCCTGCAGGGCTGCAAAGTCCTTGCGATGCCAATATATTTGCCGTACTGCTGATTTCTGCGCATGTCGGTATTGAGATGATTCGATAATCAGACAGGAGAGAGAATATGGGCAAACTGTTACTTTACCAAGAAAACCTTACGTCGTCATCCTCTAAACCGGACTTTTTATATCATTTTACAGGACTTTCTGTTGCCCCTAACCTATGTTTATTAGTTCCTGTCTGGGCAAGGTTTCGACTGAATACGTTTATTTGATAAATTTTGAATCGGTTGTTTCTCTGCCGGGCCTGTACCTGCACTAAGCCTTCACAGGTAAGACAGGAGATCAGAGGTATTAATACCTGCACCAAGCCTTCACAGGTAAGACAGGAGATCTGAGGTATTAAGTTCACATGTACAGTTCAGTTTCATATTTGCACTTCACCTGACGAAAGCCTACCTGTAAGTCAGTGTGTTTATGTGCAGCTCATAGTTTGTTGGATGAGAATGTGCCCAGGAATTACATGTGGCCCAGGTGTGTGGTTCCTGGCTTCCGTCCAACAGGCTGTGGTCGGTGGCTCTTAGCTTTTTCTGCGAGCTTTCACACGCACTGCGGTCTTTTCTCTCGCTCTGCGCAAACTAGAGACAATCGACACATTTACAGTTGTTACCACACACTGGTGATAGAGTATACAGTGCTTAAGCGCTTAAGTATACAGAGTATATAGAGTATACAGCGCTTAGAGTATACAGCGCTTAAGTATACAGAGTATATAGAGTATACAGCGCTTAAGCGCTTAAGTATACAGAGTATATAGAGTATACAGCGCTTAAGCGCTTAAGTATACAGAGTATATAGAGTATACAGCGCTTAAGTATACAGAGTATATAGAGTAATACAGTGTGCTCCTCACTTGCGCATGTTGGCAGTGCAGTTCATTCAGGTTGTTTCTCTGTGATATTACATCATCATAACTCTGATTTTTTTTCAGGTTGCAATAAAATATTTCCTTTATGAAGATAATGAGCCCGATGAGTCTCATGAGGATAATTGTGTTATGAAAAAGGGGTAAACTGAGTGAACTTTGTGTGAAAACAAGCAAAATGTGCTTACAGTTTTGAAGAAACAGTCATTCTTTCTGTACACAAACTGAAACTTGTGCAGGCTGCCTGTAGGGGTCAGTATGGTACTGTTATTTTTTACACAAAACTGAGTGTATTCAGCTGCTCACACAGACTACCTGCCACCGCATTACAGTCACACACATTACAGTCACACACATTACAGTCATACACATTAAAGTCACACACATTAAAGTCACACACATTACAGTCACACATTACAGTCACACACATTACAGTCATACACATGACAGTCACACACATTACAGTCATACACATTAAAGTCACACATTACAGTCACACACATTACAGTCATACACATGACAGTCACACACATTACAGCCACACATTACAGTCACACACATTATAGTCATACACATTACCGTCACACACATTACAGTCATACACATTACAGTCATACACATTACAGTCACACACATTACAGTCATACACATTACCGTCACACACATTACAGTCACACACATTACAGTCACACACATTACCGTCATACACATTACAGTCACACACATTACAGTCACATACATTACCGTCACACACATTACAGTCATACACATTACAGTCACATACATTACCGTCACACACATTACAGTCACACACATTACAGTCACACACATTACCGTCATACACATTACAGTCATACACATTACCGTCACACACATTACAGTCACACACATTACCGTCATACACATTACAGTCACACACATTACCGTCATACATCACACGTTACTGCTGATACGTCTCCTAAAAGAAGTGTGCTGGGAAATGTGTGACACATCGGAGACCAGTGAGTTCTCCTCCTAAACGGGCCTTTTCACCAGGGTGTTTTGTCAATTTGTCTCCCCACGACTCCCCAGGCAGAGTCGAATTGCTTTAACCCTCTAGATGCTGGTGGCATCTATTTGCACCAATGTTCAATATTCAAAACAGAATTCTTCTTTCAGTTGATTCAAAATTTTGGTTAGCAGTATATATAGTTTTTTGTAATTCCCCGGCTGGTCTGTGTCAACCTGTGTCAAACCCAATCAGCCCGGCAACAATCTGCATTCATCCGCTAGACAGACATTCATTTAGGAATTTGTGAATGCGATGAACGCTACATACACAATGTGGGTTGTTCACACACTAACCAGCTAGCATTCTATAAACATGTCACACACTAACCAGCTAGCATTCTATAAACATGTCACACACTAACCAGCTAGCATTCTATAAACATGTCACACACTAACCAGCTAGCATTCTATAAACATGTCACACACTAACCAGCTAGCATTCTATAAACATGTCACATACTAACCAGCTAGCATTCTATAAACATGTCACACACTAACCAGCTAGCATTCTATAAACATGTCACACACTAACCAGCTAGCATTCTATAAACATGTCACACACTAACCAGCTAGCATTCTATCTGTAGCAGATGCTAGACAGCTGTCGCTGCCACTAACAGCCTTAACTCGGTCAACATCCCATCTGTAAACACAGTTTATAAACCTACCACTGAATCATCCAGAGGATATCAGAACAACAGTATTATCATCACCTAATTCAGGAATGGAAACCAAAATGCTTTTTATTAGCATTTCCGAAGGGCTCCCAAACACTCTCTTTTACAAATATCGCCTAACCTATTGTCTGGTCACACATATCCTTGTCTCCCTGGCAACAGAGACACTACAGCCCAGCCATGTGTCGCTTCATTACAAATTATAGCCAGTTAGTTTGCTAACTAATCAGTTAAAACATAACCTTGTTAACTACTCTGGCCTGTTAATGTGCTAATCAACTAGGCGATTTATGATTGCATTAACGGGATAGTTCGGAATTTTGGACATAATGTCTCAATTACGACTTACCCATGATGTAGTTGATTGATGGAAACCATTTTCAGATAATTCCATGCTGTCCCTTCTTTTGGACATACACACATTGCTAATGCTAGCGCAACTCTAAGGTAACTGCTAGCTACCAAACGCACTTAAACTACTTAAACTACCAAACGCACTTAAACACTCCACAGTGCACCCAAATACGACGACAGTCTATCAGGGTTATTTTGAGTGTTTACACGATAATTTTTGAAGTCAAACTATCGTTGAATCCTCTACTTTGTGCTGACCTATATTCTCTGTGGAAGTACGGCAGCGGAGCGATACTTTATGTTACCTACGAATGTAGTGCCGGCACTGGTCAACTACAACAACAAAGAAGCGCAACAAGTTGCAATGGCCACGTTCGCTCCGCCGCCATACTTCCACAGAGAATATAGGTCAGCACAAAGTAAAGGATTCAACGATAGTTTGACTTAAAAAATGATGGTATAAACACTCAAAATAACCCCGATAGACTGTCGTCGTATTTTATTTGCTTTGGGTGCACTGTGGAGTGTTTAAGTGCATTTGGTAGTGGATGCTAGCAGTTACCTTAGAGTTGCGCTAGCATTAGCAATGTGTGTATGTCCAAAAGAAGGGACAGCATGGAATTATCTGAAAATGGTTTCCATCAATCAAATACATCATGGGTAAGTCGTAATTGAGACATTATGTCCAAAATTCCGAACTATCCCTTTAAGCTTAACTGTGACCATTACTAGGGCCATGACCTTTTCATGAGGAAGTCATTTCCGTAAAGCGTACAATCACCTGAAACAAATTCAGGGAGATACCAAGTTGAAATGGATGACAAATACATTCAAATTTGATTTAGTCACCTGAAAAGCAAACATAACAAGGAGTAAAGGCAGCTTATATTGACGTAATACCTGCTGCCTCTCCGGTATTCTAGGGGAAACGTCACTGATAAGATCTTCCCCGACAGGTGACACACACAGAACAACCCTTTGGGGCAGATTCCGAGTAGAGATAATCACACACAAATGGCACTTACTCACAGAATTCCTCTTAACTTAGGCTATTTGTGATTCAGATATTTAATCCACATCTACAGAATCTTTAAATGAAAGTATAACATGCTGTACTGTGTTAATGTGTTAAAACGAGATTATGGTAACTAAGTAACCTATTAGAACATTAGGATCTGATATGATGTTGATTATTATTTTATACCTTTCCCACTATATGAACTGCACTTGCTGCTTGCCTTACACTGTCTTCTATATTATTGATGTAAAGCACTTTGAGCTACAATCCTTGTATGAAATGTGCTATACAAATAAAGTTTTATTATTATTATTATTATTACTGCACGCTTCTCCCCCTAACCCCAAACCACACACCAACCTTGGGTGACCCAGGATCAACCGCACACCAACCTTGGGTGAATCAGTTTGAACCACACACTGATCTTGGGTGAACCAGGTTGAACCACACTGTGCTCTGACTGAGTGGACTAGATGTGTTTTGAGGATATTTGATTCTCCCCTGAGTCTCCTCCATACACAGATCAGTGGACCAATTTCTCAATGTGTCCTGATCCTGAAAATAAGGCGAAATTTTCCAACAGGAAAGTGAGCTTCAGTGGCCAGGTGAGGCCTATGTGCAGGTGAAGCTGATAGGCACTTTAAAAGCTTTTTTTTGAAGGTGCTTCAAGGCATTTGGAGGTTTGGAGCCATTTGAAAGACCAGATGAATTGCTTTCTGATTAAATGCACATTAAATCCTGTTATCGACTGAAGAAAAACTGCACGGTCTTTTTTTATGTGCCAAATCTAGCACAGACACATCATCAACAACCAATGTGTTTGATTGATGACTGTAGGTGGTTTTGATGACAGCGGTGTAAGACTTCACTTTTTCTCCAAACAGGATTAATTGATATATACTGTGTGAAAAACTGATTCCACACAGTTATACATTTTGTATCCTACTGTTACAATGCTGAGTCCACAGAGTCAAACATTCCGTATTCTACTGTTACAATGCTGATTCCACATAGAGTCAAACATTCTGTATTCTACTGTTACAATGCTGATTCCACAGAGAGTCAAACATTCCGTATTCTACTGTTACAATGCTGATTCCACATACAGTCACACATTCCGTATTCTACTGTTACAATGCTGATTCCACATAGACATTCTATATTCCAGTTACAATACTGCATTCCGTGTCCTTCTTTAGCAAAACTGTTATAGTCAACAACCCTCTGAGCTATAATAACCAGGAAGTAAACAGAAAACCAACATGTAAATTCCACACACATCACTTATGTAAAATAAATGATATTAAATACAAAACATGACAAAGAAAAGGTGGGAGCTTACCTACAGTATTTAGCTTCCCCACGATAATCTTCTTCACTCATTTAATCAAACTGTGCAAATAGATATACATTATATATATATATATATATATATATATATATATATATATATATATACATACACACACGTATATTCCATATCCTACGGTTACAATGCTAATTCCATGCAGTTAAAACATTCTTTATCCCACAGTTAGAATATACAATACAACATTCAATGTCTTTCTCTTACAATACTGACTCCACAAAGAATGAAACATTCCATATTTGACCCATTCAATTCTAATTTCACTTTCCATATTCTACTGTTACAATACTGATTCCACCTATAGTTTCTGTAAGCACTCAGTAACATACTTCTACTATAACGATTCTACAAAGAATTAATCATTCCATAACCAATTGCCAAAATATAGAATCCACATACACACTTAAACATTGAAAGAACAGCAGTACATAGAAACAGAAACTGAAATACACAGATGGTTTGTGTTTCTCAGTGCATGTTGTGGTAAAGGATGTCTTTGAATGTCCCAGCACAACAGGGACAACAGACATATTGAGAAGAATTATAGATTTATGCAAACTAAAGTGTGCTGGCAATGTCCATTTCAAAAAATTAAACACATTTATACGTGTGAATGTATTGCCTAACTTCTCAGAAACAAGGGACGCAAGGATTTTAGGACCAGAAAGTGATCCTCTAAAAATGATCAATGTCTTTCATCATCACCTTCAACATCACCATCATCATCATCCTCTTCATCATCATGAACGTCCCTTGTTTCTGTCAATGCTCATTAGTTCCCATTAGCATGTTTGTGTAAATGATTACGGGGAGTTTTAGAATTATTGCAGCGATGCTGTCACATTAAAGCAGAAAACAAACAAAGAAGGCTTTTGGATGCAGCCGTACCCCTTCTGTGAGATTGCTTTCAGAAGCGTTGCTCTCATCAATAAGTCTGCCAAGAGCGAATAGATTTAAATTCCACCCCAAATGGAACTGGCTTCATTTCAAAGCGCGCTTCCTGACGACGAGCATAATGTTTTAAAAGGCGTGTGGCGGATTTGTGTCAGGTGCACACAGTGGGGACATCAGTCTGAGCATAATTAGAGTGGGATGGCAGGCGTCGGCATTCAGGCTCATGGGAGCATTAGTGCTACACAGGACTCCACTGTGGGGTTAAAGTATAATGAAAAACAAACTGTTTACTGAGGAGGAGCACGAGGAAGGGCCCTCTTCCAGCCCCAGGAATACTCCCCTTCCAGCCCCAGGAATACTCCCCTTCCAGCCCCAGCAATACTCCCCTTCCAGCCCCAGCAATACTCCCCTTCCAGCCCCAGCAATACTCCCCTTCCAGCCCCAGCAATACTCCCCTTCCAGCCCCAACAATACTCCCCTTCCAGCCCCACAATACTCCCCTTACAGCCGCACAATACTCCCCTTCCAGCCCCAGCAATACTCCCCTTCCAACCCCAGCAATACTCCCTTTCCAGCCCCAGCAATACTCCCCTTCTAGCCCCAGCAATACTCCCCTTCCAACCCCAGCAATACTCCCCTTCTAGCCCCAACAATACTCCCCTTCCAGCCCCAGGAATACTCCCCTTCCAGCCCCAGCAATACTCCCCTTCCAACCCCAGCAATACTCCCCTTCCAGCCCCAGCAATACTCCCCTTCCAGCCCCAGCAATACTCCCCTTCCAACCCCAGCAATACTCCCCTTCCAGCCCCAACAATACTCCCCTTCCAGCCCCAGCAATACTCCCCTTCCAGCTCCAGCAATACTCCCCTTCCAACCCCAGCAATACTCCCCTTCCAGCCCCAACAATACTCCCCTTCCAGCCCCAACAATACTCCCCTTCCAGCCCCAGCAATACTCCCCTTCCAGCCCCAGCAATACTCCCCTTCCCGCCCCAACAATACTCCCCTTCCAGCCCCACAATACTCCCTTTCCAGCCCCACAATACTCCCCTTCCAGCCCCACAATACCACCCTTCCAGCCCCACAATGCTCCCATTCCAGCCCCACAATGCTCTCCTTCCAGCCCCAGCAATACTCCCCTTCCAGCCCCACACTACTCCCCTTACAGCCCCAACAACACTCTCCAATCTCAATTCAGAATGAGCAGCCTCATAAGGGTCATTCCCCATTCAAAACGAGAAAACGAGCACTGCGGTGTGGGGGGCCTTGTGATGTTGTGATGTGGTGGAAGGTGAATAATTCCTAAGTCATTGCTTTGACTTTGATACTAAGCATTTTTTTTCAAAATGGCAAACACAAACTCTACATGTGACATTCAATGAATTAAGTCTTTTCAACAAAATCAAGCATTAGTTTATTCATAGCAGATAGCAATTACTTCCATATTCATCAAAACCTCCTCCTGCATGTGTGTAAAAACCTCCTCCACAATTGTTCAATCACCGATCAGTTCTTATTCTAGGATAAAAGAAGTCACATACAGTATGTGTGCTAATTGCAAAAGGAGTGGCACGTGAAAGAAGCTGAGGAAGAGGGCCTTGGTGAGGAAGAGGAGTTCCAGTGACCTGAGGTGGAAGAGCTCAGAGAGGAAGATGAGCGAGGGCCGTTCCATGAGCAGGGCCTCACTCTATGATACAATGCAGCTTTTTACTGCCGCCATCTTGTTTGTTTTACATTTTTACCTTTCAGGCATTTATAGCAGATGCTCTTATCCAGGGTGAATTACCCAGCCCACATTGTTTACATACAATCAATTTATACAGCTGGATGTTTGCTGACACAATTCAAGTTAAGTACCTTGCTCAAGGGTATATCAAATGTACAAGGGGAAATCTCTGAGGTGTTGTGTTATAGTGTTAAGAATTGTGACACAGTGCTCAGTGGTGTGTTATAGTGTTAAGCATTGTGTCACAGTGCTCAGTGGTGTGTTTTAGTGTTAAGCATTGTGACACAGTGCTCAGTGGTGTGCTATAGTGTTAAGCATTGTGCCACAGTGCTCAGTGGTGTGTTTTAGTGTTAAGCATTGTGCCACAATGTTCAGTGGTGTGTTTTAGTGTTAAGCATTGTGACACAGTGCTCAGTGGTGTGTTTTAGTGTTAAGCATTGTGACACAGTGCTCAGTGGTGTGTTATAGTGTTAAGCATTGTGACACAGTGCTCAGTGGTGTGTTTTAGTGTTAAGCATTGTGCCACAGTGCTCAGTGGTGTGTTTTAGTGTTAAGCATTGTGCCACAGTGCTCAGTGGTGTGTTATAGTGTTAAGCATTGTGACACAGTGCTCAGTGGTGTGTTTTAGTGTTAAGCATTGTGCCACAGTGCTCAGTGGTGTGTTTTAGTGTTAAGCATTGTGCCACAGTGCTCAGTGGTGTGTTATAGTGTTAAGCATTGTGACACAGTGCTCAGTGGTGTGTTATAGTGTTAAGCATTGTGCCACAGTGCTCAGTGGTGTGTTTTAGTGTTAAGCATTGTGACACAGTGCTAAGTGGTGTGTTATAGTGTTAAGCATTGTGCCACAGTGCTAAGTGGTGTGTTTTAGTGTTAAGCATTGTGACACAGTGCTAAGTGGTGTGTTATAGTGTTAAGCATTGTGACACAGTGCTCAGTGGTGTGTTATAGTGTTAAGCATTGTGACACAGTGCTAAGTGGTGTGTTATAGTGTTAAGCATTGTGCCACAGTGCTCAGTGGTGTGTTTTAGTGTTAAGCATTGTGACACAGTGCTCAGTGGTGTGTTTTAGTGTTAAGCATTGTGCCACAGTGCTCAGTGGTGTGTTATAGTGTTAAGCATTGTGCCACAGTGCTCAGTGGTGTGTTTTAGTGTTAAGCATTGTGTCACAGTGCTCAGTGGTGTGTTTTAGTGTTAAGCATTGTGTCACAGTGCTCAGTGGTGTGTTATAGTGTTAAGCATTGTGCCACAGTGCTCAGTGGTGTGCTATAGTGTTAAGCATTGTGCCACAATGTTCAGTGGTGTGCTATAGTGTTAAGCATTGTGCCACAATGTTCAGTGGTGTGTTTTAGTGTTAAGCATTGTGCCACAGTGTTCAGTGGTGTGTTTTAGTGTTAAGCATTGTGACACAGTGCTCAGTGGTGTGTTTTAGTGTTAAGCATTGTGCCACAGTGCTCAGTGGTGTGTTATAGTGTTAAGCATTGTGACACAGTGCTAAGTGGTGTGTTATAGTGTTAAGCATTGTGACACAGTGCTCAGTGGTGTGTTATAGTGTTAAGCATTGTGCCACAGTGCTCAGTGGTGTGTTTTAGTGTTAAGCATTGTGACACAGTGCTCAGTGGTGTGTTTTAGTGTTAAGCATTGTGCCACAGTGCTCAGTGGTGTGTTGTAGTGTTAAGCATTGTGTCACAGTGCTAAGTGGTGTGTTATAGTGTTAAGCATTGTGCCACAGTGCTCAGTGGTGTGTTTTAGTGTTAAGCATTGTGACACAGTGCTCAGTGGTGTGTTTTAGTGTTAAGCATTGTGACACAGTGCTCAGTGGTGTGTTTTAGTGTTAAGCATTGTGTCACAGTGCTCAGTGGTGTGCTATAGTGTTAAGCATTGTGACACAGTGCTCAGTGGTGTGTTATAGTGTTAAGCATTGTGACACAGTGCTCAGTGGTGTGTTATAGTGTTAAGCATTGTGTCACGGTGCTCAGTGGTGTGCTATAGTGTTAAGCATTGTGACACAGTGCTCAGTGGTGTGTTATAGTGTTAAGCATTGTGCCACAATGTTCAGTGGTGTGTTTTAGTGTTAAGCATTGTGCCACAATGTTCAGTGGTGTGCTATAGTGTTAAGCATTGTGACACAGTGCTCAGTGGTGTGTATTAGTGTTAAGCATTGTGACACAGTGCTCAGTGGTGTGCTATAGTGTTAAGCATTGTGTCACAGTGCTCAGTGGTGTGCTATAGTGTTAAGCATTGTGTCACAGTGCTCAGTGGTGTGCTATAGTGTTAAGCATTGTGTCACAGTGCTCAGTGGTGTGTTATAGTGTTAAGCATTGTGACACAGTGCTCAGTGGTGTGCTATAGTGTTAAGCATTGTGCCACAATGTTCAGTGGTGTGCTATAGTGTTAAGCATTGTGCCACAATGTTCAGTGGTGTGTTTTAGTGTTAAGCATTGTGCCACAATGTTCAGTGGTGTGTTTTAGTGTTAAGCATTGTGTCACAGTGCTCAGTGGTGTGTTTTAGTGTTAAGCATTGTCTCACAGTGCTCAGTGGTGTGTTTTAGTGTTAAGCATTGTGCCACAGTGCTCAGTGGTGTGCTATAGTGTTAAGCATTGTGCCACAGTGCTCAGTGGTGTGTTTTAGTGTTAAGCATTGTGCCACAGTGCTCAGTGGTGTGTTATAGTGTTAAGCATTGTGCCACAGTGCTCAGTGGTGTGCTATAGTGTTAAGCATTGTGACACAGTGCTCAGTGGTGTGTTTTAGTGTTAAGCATTGTGTCACAGTGCTAAGTGGTGTGTTTTAGTGTTAAGCATTGTGCCACAGTGCTCAGTGGTGTGCTATAGTGTTAAGCATTGTGCCACAGTGCTCAGTGGTGTGTTTTAGTGTTAAGCATTGTGCCACAGTGCTCAGTGGTGTGTTATAGTGTTAAGCATTGTGCCACAGTGCTCAGTGGTGTGCTATAGTGTTAAGCATTGTGACACAGTGCTCAGTGGTGTGTTTTAGTGTTAAGCATTGTGTCACAGTGCTAAGTGGTGTGTTTTAGTGTTAAGCATTGTGCCACAGTGCTCAGTGATGTGTTATAGTGTTAAGCATTGTGCCACAGTGCTCAGTGGTGTGCTATAGTGTTAAGCATTGTGTCACGGTGCTCAGTGGTGTGTTATAGTGTTAAGCATTGTGTCACAGTGCTCAGTGGTGTGTTATAGTGTTAAGCATTGTGCCACAGTGCTCAGTGGTGTGTTTTAGTGTTAAGCATTGTGTCACAGTGCTCAGTGGTGTGTTTTAGTGTTAAGCATTGTGTCACAGTGCTCAGTGGTGTGTTTTAGTGTTAAGCATTGTGCCACAGTGCTCAGTGGTGTGTTATAGTGTTAAGCATTGTGCCACAGTGCTCAGTGGTGTGTTTTAGTGTTAAGCATTGTGACACAGTGCTCAGTGGTGTGTTTTAGTGTTAAGCATTGTGTCACAGTGCTAAGTGGTGTGTTATAGTGTTAAGCATTGTGTCACAGTGCTAAGTGGTGTGTTATAGTGTTATGCATTGTGCCACAGTGCTCAGTGGTGTGTTTTAGTGTTAAGCATTGTGTCACAGTGCTAAGTGGTGTGTTATAGTGTTAAGCATTGTGCCACAGTGCTCAGTGGTGTGTTATAGTGTTAAGCATTGTGACACAGTGCTCAGTGGTGTGTTTTAGTGTTAAGCATTGTGTCACAGTGCTAAGTGGTGTGTTATAGTGTTAAGCATTGTGTCACAGTGCTAAGTGGTGTGTTATAGTGTTATGCATTGTGCCACAGTGCTCAGTGGTGTGTTATAGTGTTAAGCATTGTGTCACAGTGCTAAGTGGTGTGTTATAGTGTTAAGCATTGTGCCACAGTGCTCAGTGGTGTGTTATAGTGTTAAGCATTGTGTCACAGTGCTCAGTGGTGTGTTATAGTGTTAAGCATTGTGCCACAGTGCTCAGTGGTGTGTTATAGTGTTAAGCATTGTGTCACAGTGCTCAGTGGTGTGTTTTAGTGTTAAGCATTGTGCCACAGTGCTCAGTGGTGTGTTATAGTGTTAAGCATTGTGCCACAGTGCTCAGTGGTGTGTTATAGTGTTAAGCATTGTGTCACAGTGCTCAGTGGTGTGTTTTAGTGTTAAGCATTGTGCCACAGTGCTCAGTGGTGTGTTTTAGTGTTAAGCATTGTGCCACAGTGCTCAGTGGAGTATTAGTGTTATGAAATATAATCATGTTCAGCAGCTTTGGCTCTGAACCACACCACAGCTAATATTGTTATTTATATAGCAGCAGTACTAGCTTGTTGACATGACGATAGCGGGAATTTGTGGGCCTTGTGATAATGTGTGTCTATCGGCATGGGAGTAGTATGTTTGTTGTCGTGGTGACAATAGCCAACCTGATTTTTACGACGTTAGCAGAGACAAATACAGAACAAAACAAAGTCAGAATATGGTTTTCTCTGAGACATGGCTGTAGTTTTAATTGGGCCCAAGCCCAGGAGAACCTTCTACAAATGTGTTTGTGGCTCGATAGGCACAGGGGTTTGTGCTTCTAAGTGACAGAGAAGGTAAATCGGTGCTAAATGAAGACCTTGGAGTTGTTTTCCTCTGGGCAGCCAATGGAAATGAAAACTTGTCCAGCAGAAAAGCAGGATACTGTGGGGAGGGAGGACACATATTTATCTCCCTCATTAGTTCAGCTCTATACACAGAGGAAAAAAGCTTTTCAAAATATAATGATGAGAATTTGAAACATGCTGCGATGGTGGAAAGATCTGAAAAAGTGTTATCTGCTAATATAACCGTAAAAGCCCAACTTTAGAAGTGTAACTTTGAAAACTGCTGCAATGAGTATTAACCTTTAACAAGCACCTGCAGGTGCTTATATATATACATATATTAATATTAATATATACATATTCAGGCCTGTAATGGGTTAATTGGCGTTCATCGTTTTTAATTTCTTCTGGCGAATTTATCAGTAAATCCGGTCACACAATATACCGTTTGAAAGTGTTAAAACTCACAATTCTATCTCTATAATCAGTACAATGAGAGCCATTGATGACAACCAAACTCCTCCCCAGTACACAACCAGGCAATGGCAAGCCAATTTTCTGATGACTGACAAGCATTTTAGCCAATGAAATTACACAATTCCAATGGTGTATAGATTGTTAGGCTTGTGTGCAAAAGCACATGCATAGGTTTTCCTGTGTAAAGAAGTCAGGCCTTTTTCAGTATGCACTGGGTACACACGCTGAGAACATTTCACACGGGACAGACTCTTCTGCACAAAAAAAAAAGTTTTTGGGAAAGTTCTTTATTTGTTTTAATATTTATTTTACAAAGGCTAAATCCAAACAGAATACTCGTTACTTTAATTTCTAGCAAACTGTGGATAAATAACTTCCCATCAATCCGCAAACAAACCTGAAATGGCCTTTCTCTGACACATGGGCCTGAACATGCTGTTGTGACTTAGCTAAGACCGTCCTGTCAATGAGTTTACATTCTCATATCATATTTCACGCATAATACATGAACATACTGCCAACTGAAAAACAGGATGTGAAACATGAAATGATTGGACATGATGTTTCACATCCTGTTTCTGCATTTATCGGTTGGCATTATGTTTATGTATTATGATATGAGAATCCCCCCCCCCCCCCCCTCTGTGGGGAAAGCCGGGGTATCTGCATGGAGTCTCTGTGATAACAGGTGTGCTTTCAAGGGGACACCACCTGTGGGTCATTCAAGGTCATTCTGGGTCAGGGTCACTCACGGTTATTCAAGGTCATTAAGGACTATTGCATCACTGGATTACATTACAGTCTAGAGAGTTTAATAGTCTATAGCACTGTGTCTGTGTGCGTGTGTGTGTGTGTGCGCGTGTGTGAGTGTTTGTGTGCATGTGTGTGCAAGTGAGTGTATGTGGTGTGTGTGTGTGTGTGTGTGTGTGTGTGTGTGGTGTTTGTGTGTGTGTGTGTGTGTGTGTGTGTGTGTGTGTGTGTGTGTGTGTGTGTGTGTGTGTGTGTAGCATTGCAGTGTGTTTAGACTGCAGAGATATACACTGCCTGGCCAAAAAAAAAGTCGCCATTGCACCCGTCACGCATAGTGCCCACTGTACAAGCCCCTGGAGGCATTGTTATGATCTGGGGTTGCTTCAGGTCTAGGCTCAGCAACGTTATGCAGCAATAAAATCAAGTCAGCTGAGTACCTGAATGTACTGAATGACCAGGTTATCCCATCAATGGGCATATTCCAGGACAACAATGCCAAGATTCATCGGGCTCAAATTGTGAAAGAGTGGTTCAGGGAGCATGAGGAATAATTTTCACACATGAATTGGCCACCAGAGTCCTGACCTTAACCCCATTGAAAGTCTTTGAGATGTGCTGGAGAACACTTTACGGAGTGTTTCAACTCTCCCTTCGTCAATACAAGATCTCGGCCAAAAATGAATGCAACTTTCGACGAAAATAAATGTTGTGACATTGCATAAGGTTGTCGAAACAATGCCACGACGAATCTGCGCCGTAATCAAAGCTAAAGGCGGTCCAACTAAATATTACAGCGTGCGACTTTTCTTTTGACCAGGCAGTGTAGCACAGAGCTCATTTTAACAGTCTAACAGGTGAATGCTCAGGTGCTCATATACAGTCCATCCCAATTATTGTTTGTTGCTAACTGATGTCCTCATGAAACCTCTTTCTCTTAAGCCTGATGGAATTTCTGTGGCTGTGAATGAAAACCACGATATTTTAACGTGATGTCCGTCATTCCCTGGGGATTCATCTATCCTCTTCCTGGCACAAACTCTTCATTTCTATCAAAAAGGCCGGTTCAAGGAACCAAGTTAGTTGTAGTTGTAGCCTTCTTGTCTTTTATGCAGAATAAATATGTGAAAATATTTTGACTGGACCTCCGTGCACTACAGAGAGAGCTAACAGGCAGAGTAAGCGTTATACCAAACTTTTTACCTCACAGAAGACTTACTGAGAATGGATACCAATGTCCCGACTTGGGCCTACAGTATAATTTTTTGGAGAGGCTCCACATCATTGTGCAATCGGTCGCACTCTGTCCAAAAGCCTCTTACTCTCACATTTTGGGCTCTAATCCTGTTTAATGAACAAAAATTCACAAAACAAATCCCTTTGTGCAAAGTCAGTGGTGTGAACATATGCCTGTCAAACAATTGGCCAAAGTTAAATTAACAGGCAACGGCACAGTTTAAAAAGGCATTAGGGTGGGCCAGCAACTGTGGTCACTAGAGAATTTGTCCATAAGCTTATCACACATTTCATTGGCTCTCCCAAGTGGAGTATTTTCTTAATACAATAGACATGAGTATCATTACACCACAGTCAGTCTGGGCTTCTTTCACTTTGAAAGCTTGTTTTTCTGCTTTACTTGGCTGTGTGTGCTGTTGGAAGAGCACGGGCCAGGTCTTTAATGGAAATCTTTTTATTTATTAGAAACCTTTCACCAAACAACGTACGCAGTTTATATTTGAGAAGTGCTGATACAGGCGAAAGCTTGAAACACTGACACTGGAAACTCACTCCACATCCTCTGATCATAACTTTCAAAAAGTACATTTTCTGGTCACTACACCCATGGTATGCACACGTGCCCGCAATAGCTTAACTACAGTACACACACAAACGCTTGACATATGATATTTCCCATTATACTGTGTTTGGGATTAAATATAACAAATTCTTGCAAGTCATCTATGCAAATAACAAAACAGTAGCTACTTGTTCCATGAGAAATTGTTTTTAAATGGCAAAGCATTTCCATGCGGGAGAATTACGACATTTCTCCGGTTGGCTGGAGTCCCAGTTTCATTATGCTGTTGAGAGACAGCTGTCTGGTGAGAACTGTGCCCAAAAAAACCCCCACAGTCCTCTGTTCCTTAAAGGGGTGCGCTATTGCACAGTGTAGTTAAGCTATTGCACAGAATGCCATCAACCATCACCTGTCAGCACACCCAGACAGTATTGTTATAGCAGCGGGAGATTTTAATCATGCCAACTTAAAGTCAGTCCTGCTCAAATTTTTCAAAAATGTAAACTTTCCCACAAGAGAGAAGAACACCCTAGATCAGGTCTACACTAACATCCCAGATGCCTACAAAGCTGCCCCACTACCACATCTTGGACTCTCAGACCATGTGTCCCTGTCTCTCACCCCAGCATACAAACCACTAATCTGCAGACAGAAACCATCCGTAAAAACAGTTCAAGTATGGACTGAGGAAGCCACCTTAACACTACAGGACTGCTTCGATGTCACAGACTGGACTGTATTTGCTGGGGATGCAGATCTGGAGGGACAAACATCAGCCGTCCTCTCCTACATAAACTTTTGTACTGCGAGTGTGACTACGACAAAGACTATCAAAGTGTTTCCCAACCAGAAACCATGGCTCAACAGCGAAGTACAAATTCTGCTTAGAACACGGGACTCCGCTTTTAAATCTAGAGACCCGGAGGCTTACAAAGAGGCACGAGGGAGACTGAGGAGGGGCATCAGAGATGCCAAGTGCAAGTACAAACAGTGCATAGAGGAGCACTTCAACAACAACAACTCCCGGTGCATGTGGAAGGGAATAAGGACAATCACTGGCTACAAGGACAGTCACACAGCCACAAGCCCCAGCGACAACAATCTTCCAGACACACTGAACCAGTTCTTTGCTCGCTTTGACCGCCGGAACGGAGAGGACAACATCCGTCCTGCACTACCAGGGAAGGAACAGACCATACAGTTACACCTACACCAGGTCAGATCTACCCTGCGCAGAATCGACATCAGCAAAGCGGCTGGACCAGATGGAGTCTCGGGACGGGTACTGAAGGCCTGTGCAGACCAGCTAGCAGAGGTATTTACTAACATCTTTAACCTCTCGCTACAGCAGGCTGTAGTTCCCACCTGCCTTAAGTCAGCCACAATTGTCCCGGTACCCAAGAAAACAGCAGTGAACTGTCTGAATGACTATCGCCCAGTTGCTCTAACCCCTATAATTACAAAGTGTTTTGAGAGACTGATTCTATCCCACATCAAGGCTGCCATCCCTGCTGATCTGGATCAACATCACTTCGCATATCGGACCAACAGATCTACAGTCGATGCAGTCATAACAGCTCTTCACACAGCCCTTATACATCTCGACCAGCAGTTTTCCCCCCTCCCCTCCAGAAGAAGATACAGGACAATTAAATGCAAAACAACCAGACTAAAAAACAGCTTCTTCCCAAAAGCTGTTACCTCTGTGTCCCCCCCACCCCACATGACTTAAGACACTGACTGCTAGAGCAGTAACCCCTCTAGCGACCCACATTCACACACATGCACTTTGTCACTTTGTACTGTTTTTAGTGGTGTTTAAGTGTTCGTTTTAGTGTCTTTGCTGTTTTAACTTATTTAATGTATTTGTTATGCTGCACACTGCTGAAGAGCTGCTAAACTGTTTTTCGTTGTTTTTAACAATGACAATAAAGATCTATCTATCTATCTTAAGCTATTGCACAGTGTAGTTAAGATATTGCACAGTGTAGTTAAGATATTGCACAGTGTAGTTAAGCTATTGCACAGTAAAGTTAAGCTATTGCACAGTGTAGTTAAGATATTGCACAGTGTAGTTAAGATATTGCACAGTGTAGTTAAGCTATTGCACAGTGTAGTTAAGCTATTGCACTGTGTAGTTAAGCTATTGCACTGTGTAGTTAAGCTATTGCAGTGTAGTTAAGATATTGCACAGTGTAGTTAAGATATTGCACAGTGTAGTTAAGCTATTGCACAGTGTAGTTAAGCTATTGCACAGTATAGTTAAGATATTACACAGTGTAGTTAAGCTATTGCACAGTGTAGTTAAGCTATTGCACAGTGTAGTTAAGCTATTGCACAGTATCGTTAAGATATTACACAGTGTATTTAAGCTATTGCACAGTGTAGTTAGGTTATTGCACAGTGTAGTTAAGATATTGCACTATATTACATTTCAGCTATATACGTATCAGCTCTGACTCATTACATATCAGCTCTGACTCATGACGTCATCTATTATAGCACTGCCACATCACGTGATTTCAGCTGTGCGGCTTGCCATACTTTCTGCTACCTTGTCTTTAACTTTGAGGCTGTTTATGATGTGACTTATTTATATGAAATAAAAATATGAAATTGTCAGCTAGTCACATTGCACAACACATTTCCTTTAAATATCATGTCAGCATTTAAGTGTCAGCATGAGGGCAGTTTGATTGCCATACTGCAGAGATACAGACAGGTGAAGTCAGACTGAAGCTGGCTCAAATGCTCTTTTTTTGAGGAGGGGGGTTGGATATTATGTTTTTGAAGAGCTTGTGTGCAGAGAAGGATATAAAATATATTTATAGAACTTTTCTAATGACCAGCCAGGTTAGCAGTGGTCAGTATTGGGCCATTCTTTCTTTTGTGAGAAATATGCTTCAGGTAACTCCAAAGCAGTCCGTATAGTGATATTATGCCTATGTTATATTGTACATGTGTAAATTACCTGATTATTTTTCTTCAAACAAGTATGTTTAGTCTTATTTGTGGTTGGAACTATTTCCTATGGCGCATTAAACCTAATAGCACTGCCCTCAAGTACATTGTGTTATGGCTTCCCATACCAACATCACTACATTCTTCCCATACCAACATCACTACATCCTTCCCATACCAACATCACTACATCCTTCCCATACCAACATTACTACATCCTTCCCATACCAACATCACTACATCCTTCCCATACCAACATTACTACATTCTTCCCATGCCAACATCACTACATCCTTCCCATACCAACATCACTACATCCTTCCCATACCAACATTACTACATCCTTCCCATGGCAACATCACTACATCCTTCCCATACCAACATTACTACATTCTTCCCATGCCAACATTACTACATTCTTCCCATACCAACATCACTACATCCTTCCCATACCAACATCACTACATCCTTCCCATACCAACATCACTACATCCTTCCCATACCAACATCACTACATCCTTCCCATGCCAACATTACTACATTCTTCCCATACCAACATCACTACATCCTTCCCATACCAACATTACTACATCCTTCCCATACCAACATCACTACATCCTTCCCATACCAACATTACTACATCCTTCCCATACCAACATCATTACATCCTTCCCATACCAACATCACTACTACAGAGTCCAGTCATGAGGGATGATGTCAAAGGAAAAAGAGCAGCAAATACAGCTCAGCAAATATTGGGGACCAGCGAAAAAAGTACAAAGATATCGATAATATTATATTCAAAATTATTATTTTTTTATTACAGAATGAACATAAATACATGATACACGTTTCGGAATATTTTTTAGTTCACTGGCCAATTCATAATGGAACTCAATGGAGGGGAAGGTCTCTAGCCACTAGAGCAGTAGAGAGCAATAGGCCATCCAATAGTGTTTGAGTACAAATGCACACTGTTACCAGGCAAATCTGAAATACTTCCCCTTGAGTATTCACTACCATTGGGAGCAAGCCTGGTCTCCAGTGTATATAGAACTATGTGGGTTTTCATCAGATCAGACTGTTTTCTCAGATCTACTGCCACCTGCTGGCAAACTGTTGCTATCACAGAAGGATGTTTACACAAATTAGTCTCAGCCGATAAAGTAGACATCAGTTCAACATGGGCGTTTAGACTCATTCACTGAGTATTTTTAAGAGGAGGCTCATAACAGACTCTGAATTGCTGCTATTATCGTCCAGACTGCAATTATGAGAGAGAGAGAGAGAAGCAGCCATTTGAAATGAGCTCGACACCGCAAGAGCACGTTCTGCTCATTCGCTCCTCTGGCTCGTTGTTTTATGGAATTTGATGGGATACAGGCCACCTGTTGCGTTCTGCTGGAAATACAACCACACAGAATAACCCCTAAACTACAGAATAAACTCATACACTGCATTGTAGCCTCTATATATGCACCATAGAGTCCTACACTGCAGAGTAGCCTTTATATATGCACCACAGAGTCCCACACTACAGAATAGCCTCTATATATGCACCATAGAGTCCTACACTGCAGAGTAGCCTTTATATATGCACCACAGAGTCCCACACTACAGAGTAGCCTCTATATATGCACCATAGAGTCCTACACTACAGAGTAGCGTTTATATATGCACCATAGAGTCCTATACGACAGAGTGGCTTTTATACTGTATATGCACCATAGAGTCCTACACTAAAGAGTAGCCTGCATGGTTTGAGGCTCGTTTGATACCTCAGACCCTTGATGACTGACATCCATTTTACCACCCATATATTCCATACTGTTCCAGCCTAATTTACAGCTAAATCTAGTCCCACCCCCCAATTCCCATAGAGATCCATTCAAATGCAGAGACGTTATAGTATCGCTTGTAAGAGTACCAGAAAATAAGATATCAAGAGTCTTTTCATGTTGTTGGGTCACAGACATCAGGAAGTCATGGCATGCAAAGAATATGCGACCTAATATAAAAAATTATTACTTTATTCTATATATAAATGCAGGGGTACCAATAATTGTTTTGTGAAAAATAATTATTTCTTGATGAGGGATTTTTTTTTTCATAATAAATTTACTTCAATTAAAAGTTGGATTTTTCTATTTTTTTCAGTGTGAGATTAAGCTAATTCACCAAACCCTTTTTACTCATCTTTACCAGGGGTACTAATAATAGTGGAAGGGACTGTATATAGTGCACCATAGAGTCCTACACTACAGAGTAGCCTCTATATATGCGCCATAAAGTCCTACACTAAAGAGTAGCCTTTATATATGCACCATAGAGTCCTACACTACATAGTAGCCTCTATATATGCACCATAGAGTCCTACACTACAGAGTAGCCTCGATATATGCACCATAGAGTCCTACACTACAGAGTAGCCTCTATATATGCGCCATAAAGTCCTACACTACAGAGTAGCCTTTATATATGCACCATAGAGTCCTCCACTACAGAGTAGTCTCTATATATGCACCATAGAGTCCTACACTACAGAGTAGCCTCTATATATGCACCATAAAGTCCTACACTACAGAGTAGCCTCTATATATGCACCATAGAGTAGCCTCTATACACCATAGAGTTCTACACTACAGAGTAGCCTCGATATATGCACCATAGAGTCCTACACTACAGAGTAGCCTCTATATATGCACCATAGAGTCCTACACTACAGAGTAGCCTCTATATATGCACCATAGAGTCCTACACTACAGAGTAGCCTCTATATATGCACCATAGAGCCCTACACTACAGACTAGCCTCTATATATCGACAGCCTCATAACGAAAGTGCCTAAGTCATTTTTTGGACATTTTGAGATTTTCTGCCTAAATCACTTGATTTATCATTCGTCAACAGTGTAAAAATGCTCAAGTCACTGCAGGTCGCTGTGCACTTCCTGAACCACTTTATGCTATTCTGCATAACCATAGAGTCCTACACTTCAGAGTAGCCTTTATATATGCACCATAGAGTCCTACACTACAGAGTAGCCTCCAAATATGCACCATAGACATAGAGGCCTACACTACAGAGTAGCCTTTATTTATGCACCATAGAGTCATCCACTACAGAGTAGCCTCTATATATGCACCATAGATTCCTACACTACAGAGTAGCCTCTATATATGCACCATAGAGTCCTACACTACAGAGTAGCCTTTATTTATGCACCATAGAGTCATCCACTACAGAGTAGCCTCTATATATGCACCATAGATTCCTACACTACAGAGTAGCCTCTATATATGCACCATAGAGTCCTACACTACAGAGTAGCCTCTATATATGCACCATAGAGTCATACACTACAGAGTAGCCTTTATATATGTACCATAGAGTCCTACACTACAGAGTAGCCTCTACATATGCACCATAGAGTCCTACACTACAGAGTAGCCTTTATATATGCACCATAGAGTCCTACACTACAGAGTAGCCTTTATATATGCACCATAGAGTCCTACACTACAGAGTAGCCTCTATATATGCACCATAGAGTCCTATACTACAGAGTAATCTTCCTCTGTTGATTTTGTATGCCGCTGTCACTCTGTGTTCACCTTTAATTGAATGAATGCATTTGAAACAGTGACATCATCAAGCACTGTTTCATCCTATTGAGTTTCAGTATTCAGTTTCAGCCATTTTAACATGACACACAGTAATGAAATTGTACTGATGATGATGTATGGGAGGGATCAAAAGAAGAAGAAAAAAAAAACGCAGGAGGAAATGTAATTATTCAAAGTCTCTGTTCTGAGATGAAGGAAAATTCCCGCAGGGAGAACATCATCTATCCCACCTGTGACTGGAGAACTGTGCACATTAAGGTGCAGAGAAATTAATGGATATGTTTAATGCTAAACAAAACATTTATAATGCGTCTTCCAATGGCCAAAAATGTAAACATGAAGCGAGGCATGCTGGGAATGAGAAATAGCAGGCAGGAAGGCTGCTGAGTCTGAGGCTTTTGCTGTTTGAATTATTATCCTTTATACTCATAATCACGAGCCTCAAAGCTGAGCTACTCAATCCAGTTATACGGAACAGTCATGAACCCCAAACAGTGGGGTCTACTGCTCCCCCCCCCTTCCCCTCCCCCTGCAAGTCTCCTATGCTGGGGCCAACTGTCGCATACACACGCACGCACACACGCACACACAAATTCCTGCCGAGTCACTTTTCTGGTCCATGTGTATGTGTCTGAGTGAGGACTCATCTGAAACCGTCCTGAACTTTTCCTGGGTTGCTATGCAGTGCACTGGCTCTAAAACGCACAGCCTAGTTAAAAGTTGCAGTTCCTGCGATTAGACAGTTTGGATTAATGTGATATGAAGCAGGAAACATTATGGAGAGGATTTCCCTGCCCCCACAATCAGCACTGCATGCAGGATATGATACGTATAATTGACCATACTATGGTTTATGGCACGCACGCGCACTCTCACACACACTCTCACACACACTCTCACACACACTCTCACACACACACACACACACACACACACACACACACACACACACACACACACACACACACACACACACACACACACACACACACACACACACACACACACACACACACACACACACACACACACACACACACACACACACACACACACAGGCATTTGCTCATTTTACAAAACATTGCATCAGTATAGCAAAAAACAAGCCCAAACAAATGTGCATGTATTCAATCTTTCAATATCACGCCAGAAGATGCCTCTGTTGTTGTGAATTTTGTATTTAGTTCTTTGGGTCTTCAGACTTTTTTTTGGGTGTTGTTCATGTGCTGGCGATTTTGCCCTTTATTTTGGCAGACAGATGAAGTTGCAGTGAGATTATACAGTAAGTTTGCCAACCCTGGTAGCTCAAAGGTGTGGCCTCGAGCCTCATAGACCAGGTGGAGGGCGTGTGTTAGAGAGAAGAGGTGGAGTGTTTTACCTGCGTGGTCCAATGGAACAGGTGGAGCGTTTCACCTGTGTGGTCTGAGAACATGGGAGACCACCACAAGCAGGGAGACAGATGTCCATTTGTACATTCCCTTTGATGTAATCACCTGAAGGAGCTCACTTTTATATTCAGTTTGATGCGGGAAAACATCACGGTCCTCATGGTAATATCAGTGGAACAAGCACAAAGGACTCACTCCATGATAAATAAAAACAGACAGAATATTCTAGGTATACAGGAACTCAGATATATTTAGAATCGGTTTTCAAAAACAAACTTAAATAAAATGCCTGCATAGATTCTGCTGTGAAATGGGGGAGATGTGTTTGGACCAGAATGTTTCCGGAAGAATAGATGATAAAACATGTAGATGATGACAGTTTTGCTGTCTTTACTTGATGGGTAGACAGTTATCATGCTTCAGCTTAGACTGGCTTGCACCTCTCTCTCCCGCACATACCATATGACAGAGCTACAGTCCGTCAGACAAAGAGAGAGGTGCAAAGTGGGAATAGATCTTACAAATGAGCTCAGCTGCACAGGTGAATCAGGAATGAGCAACGATACACCATCAAACAGGAGATTATCAAACAGAGCTTATTACAGTAATAATGAAATGGAGGAGCCAATCAGGCACCAGAGTCACTGCGTATGTGAGATTACCTTATCTTCTCTCTCTTTCTCTCAGCTCGTTAAAGGCCTCTGTGATTGCACGTCGCTTCAATGTGTGCTTAACTATTAAATTGTAGTTTTTCATAATGACGTGATTCTTTCTTATGGAGATTTGTTTCACAGGCTCAACATAACCCTGCAGTCTCTGGAGGATGTGTCCACTTTGGGTTCCCTGGATGTGACTAGCATTGTTATCAGTCTTTGGTATTACTCATAATTACTTACATATGGTAACTAATTATGAACTACATGACCATTCGCATTGGTGGAAAGTTTTGATGGGGAGTGAGGTTTCATGAAACCAAGAGCTAACACACACTATCAGTGGCTCAACAATATGTACTAATCATTGCAGAGGGGAAAACATTTTAATTGGTCCAACTGATCTTTTGCTGTACATGAAAGCTCACCATCTTGACACCAGTGGACAGCTTAATTAGCACTTGTTATTCCAGGATCTATGATAACGAGTCTGACTTTGAATGGAAAGTGAGGGCGTGGCTTGATCAGCCTTTCCCCCACACATTTGACTGCCGCCCGTGTGAATCATTTAAATCAAAAAAAAGTTAAATGTGAAGTATTTGTGTAAATTAATCTACTTAAGCAATGATGGGGCGAGAGATTCGCCCACAAACTCCGCCATCAGATGTGTCAGGCAGTTCACAAAGCACCCAAATCCATCTCTAATTCAGTCTCTCTGTGAGCCATATCTAGGTCACAGACAGAGTCATTTTCACCCAAAGAGGAGACATAACTCAAAAGGTGCCAAAAACACACCTATCCACCTAAAAAACACAAGGAGACCTCTTCACAAAAAAGCCATTAACCTCTCTCTGGGAATGAAAGACCTTTCTCTCCGGTATGAAAGTCCTGTGCATCAGTCCCGGGGCTCTCAGGTTCTCGAGTGTGGAAACGCACCTGATGCGACACATCTTTCCATCCCCACTCCGGCCGTACTGAAAAGTCCACAGCTGCTGGGTGAACACTGATCTAAGTTTAGTCTCATCACAGGTGCTTCCAGGAGAAAAACGTTATTAATTATAAGATTTAATCATGCAGAATAATCCTGGATATACGACCCACACAAATCTGCAATGTACTATTACTGCAGCGCTGTGGTCCACACGTGCACCAATATCACACAACAGGAGCAGCTCTATGGTCCACACGTGCACTAATATCACACAACAGGAGCAGCACTGTGGTCCACACGTGCACTAATATCACACAACAGGAGCAGCACTATGGTCCACACGTGCACTAATATCACACAACAGGAGCAGCGCTGTGGTCCACACGTGCACTAATATCACACAACAGGAGCAGCGCTGTGGTCCACACGTGCACTAATATCACACAACAGGAGCAGCACTATGGTCCACACGTGCACTAATATCACACAACAGGAGCAGCGCTGTGGTCCACACGTGCACTAATATCACACAACAGGAGCAGCACTGTGGTCCACACGTGCACTAATATCACACAACAGGAGCAGCTCTGTGGTCCACACGTGCACTAATATCACACAACAGGAGCAGCTCTGTGGTCCACACGTGCACTAATATCACACAACAGGAGCAGCACTATGGTCCACACGTGCACTAATATCACACAACAGGAGCAGCGCTGTGGTCCACACGTGCACTAATATCACACAACAGGAGCAGCACTGTGGTCCACACGTTCACTAATATCACACAACAGGAGCAGCGCTGTGGTCCACACGTGCACTAATATCACACAACAGGAGCAGCTCTGTGGTCCACACGTGCACTAATATCACACAACAGGAGCAGCTCTGTGGTCCACACGTGCACTAATATCACACAACAGGAGCAGCGCTGTGGTCCACACGTGCACTAATATCACACAACAGGAGCAGCACTGTGGTCCACACGTTCACTAATATCACACAACAGGAGCAGCACTGTGGTCCACACGTGCACTAATATCACACAACAGGAGCAGCGCTGTGGTCCACACGTGCACTAATATCACACAACAGGAGCAGCACTGTGGTCCACACGTGCACTAATATCACACAACAGGAGCAGCGCTGTGGTCCACACGTGCACTAATATCACACAACAGGAGCAGCTCTGTGGTCCAACATGGTGGCCTTTTCATAAACATTCTCTTATTCCACCTAGAGTCCACTAAAATATGTGTCTGAAAATATCTGAGGAGAGAAATAGGCCATGCTTTTGCTGAGTCATGATTCATATTTGATCTGCAATGCGTTGTTTGATGGTTTGATCTGAGTTTCGTGAGCCAAGCACAGCTGCGATGAACAAATTAATTTGCATAGAGAATACTTTATGCAAATGAAGATGGACACGCCCTCCTCCCCCCCACCACTCCCTCTCCCTCACTCACCCCACAAAGCATTTTTATAAATTGTGTAGTAGGCGGAGACAGGCTGAAACAGTGAGTGTACTTGCTCTGTGAGGGAGGGTCTTGTCTGTATTCTGTCAGAATGATTCCCCTCTATGCACCTGCACCTGCGTAGCTTCTGCCTCAGCCTTCTGTTAGCTGCCAATCTCTATGCTTCCCCCCAGTGAGATCAGAGTCTGTGAAATTAATCACTTTATTATTTATTAATTTATCACTTCATAACCCCCCTTATTTATTTATTTATTTATTTATTTATTTCAAAAATCTGGTCATTCATTTCCTCTCTCCCTGAGAATGTGTGTGTGTGTGTGTGTGTGTATGTGTGTGTGCGTGCGTGTGCGTGTGTGTGTATGCGTGTGTATGTGACTGTGTGTGTGCCATGCGTGTGTGTATGTGACTGTGTGTTTGTCTGTGTGTGTGTATGCGTGTCTGTGCCTGTGTCACAAAGCATAAACTGTGCTAATGCACTTTCCTCCCTCAGTCTAGCCCTGTGCTAATGCACTTTCCCCCCCTCCAGTCTAGCGCTGTGCTAATGCACTTTCCTCCCTCAGTCTAGCCCTGTGCTAATGCACTTTCCCCCCTCAGTCTAGCGCTGTGCTAATGCACTTTCCCCCCCTCAGTCTAGCGCTGTGCTATTGCACTTTCCTCCCTCAGTCTAGCCCTGTGCTAATGCACTTTCCCCCCCCTCAGTCTAGCGCTGTGCTAATGCACTTTCCCCCCTCAGTCTAAGCGCTGTGCTAATGCACTTTCCCCCCTCAGTCTAGCGCTGTGCTAATGCACTTTCCTCCCTCAGTCTAGCCCTGTGCTAATGCACTTTCCCCCCTCAGTCTAGCGCTGTGCTAATGCACTTTCCCCCCTCAGTCTAGCGCTGTGCTAATGCACTTTCCCCCCTCAGTCTAGCGCTGTGCTAATGCACTTTCCTCCCTCAGTCTAGCGCTGTGCTAATGCACTTTCCCCCCTCAGTCTAGCGCTGTGCTAATGCACTTCCTCCCTCAGTCTAGCGCTGTGCTAATGCACTTTTCTCCCTCAGTCTAGCGCTGTGCTAATGCACTTTCCCTCCCTCAGTCTAGCGCTGTGCTAATGCACTTTCCCCCGCTCAGTCTAGCGCTGTGCTAATGCACTTTCCTCCCTCAGTCTAGCGCTGTGCTAATGCACTTTCCCCCCCTCAGTCTAGCGCTGTGCTAATGCACTTTCCCCCCCTCAGTCTAGCGCTGTGCTAATGCACTTTCCCCCCCTCAGTCTAGCGCTGTGCTAATGCACTTTCCCCCCTCAGTCTAGCGCTGTGCTAATGCACTTTCCCCCCCTCAGTCTAGCGCTGTGCTAATGCACTTTCCCCCCTCAGTCTAGCGCTGTGCTAATGCACTTTCCCCCCTCAGTCTAGCGCTGTGCTAATGCACTTTCCCCCCTCAGTCTAGCGCTGTGCTAATGCACTTTCCCCCCCTCAGTCTAGCGCTGTGCTAATGCACTTTCCCCCCTCAGTCTAGCGCTGTGCTAATGCACTTTCCCCCCTCAGTCTAGCGCTGTGCTAATGCACTTTCCTCCCTCAGTCTAGCGCTGTGCTAATGCACTTTCCCCCCTCAGTCTAGCGCTGTGCTAATGCACTTTCCCCCCCTCAGTCTAGCCCTGTGCTAATGCACTTTCCCCCCTCAGTCTAGCGCTGTGCTAATGCACTTTCCCCCCCTCAGTCTAGCGCTGTGCTAATGCACTTTCCCCCCTCAGTCTAGCGCTGTGCTAATGCAACTTTCCCCCCCTCAGTCTAGCGCTGTGCTAATGCACTTTCCCCCCCTCAGTCTAGCGCTGTGCTAATGCACTTTCCCCCCCTCAGTCTAGCGCTGTGCTAATGCACTTTCCCCCCTCAGTCTAGCGCTGTGCTAATGCACTTTCCCCCCTCAGTCTAGCGCTGTGCTAATGCACTTTCCCCCCTCAGTCTAGCGCTGTGCTAATGCACTTTCCCCCCCTCAGTCTAGCGCTGTGCTAATGCACTTTCCTCCCTCAGTCTAGCGCTGTGCTAATGCACTTTCCCCCCCTCAGTCTAGCGCTGTGCTAATGCACTTTCCCCCCTCAGTCTTAGCCCTGTGCTAATGCACTTTCCCCCCTCAGTCTAGCGCTGTGCTAATGCACTTTCCCCCCTCAGTCTAGCGCTGTGCTAATGCACTTTCCTCCCAAGGTCTCTGGATTTACAG
>CM056396.1:983997-986497 GCA_029718625.1 Synaphobranchus kaupii | reverse complement strand
ATTCTCACGTCTACCTGTGAAACCATTCTCCACGTCTACTTGTGAAACCATTCTCACGTCTACCTGTGAAACATTCTCACGTCTACCTGTGAAACATTCTCACGGTCTACCTGTGAAACCATTCTCACGTCTACCTGTGAAACCATTCTCACGTCTACCCTGTGAAACATTCCTCACGTCTACCTGTGAAACCATTCTCACGTCTACCTGTGAAACCATTCTCACGTCTACCTGTGAAACATTTTCATTTATACCTGTGAGCCCATTCTCACTTCTACCTGTGAGATGATTCTCTGTTCTACCTGTGAAACCATTCTCACGTCTACCTGTGAAACCATTCTCACGTCTACCTGTGAAACATTCTCACGTCTACCTGTGAAACCATTCTCACGTCTACCTGTGAAACATTCTCACGTCTACCTGTGAAAACCATTCTCACGTCTACCTGTGAAAACATTCTCACGTCTACCTGTGAAACCATTCTCACATCTACCTGTGAAACCATTCTCAGTCTACCTGTGAAACCATTCTCACGTCTACCTGTGAAACCATCTCACGTCTACCTGCATGAAACATTTTACTTATACCTGTGAGCCCATTCTCACTTCTACCTGTGAGATGATTCTCTGTTCTACCTGTGAAACCATTCACGTCTACCTGTGAAACCATTCTTCACGTCTACCTGTGAAACCATTCTCACGTCTAACCTGTGAAACCATTTCTCACGTCTACCTGTGAAACATTCTCACGTCTACCTGTGAAACCATTCTCACGTCTACCTGTGAAACATTCTCACGTCTACCTGTGAAACCATTCTCACATCTACCTGTGAAACCATTCTCATGTCTACCTGTGAAACCATTCTCACGTCTACCTGTGAAACCATTCTCACGTCTACCTGTGAAACATTTTCATTTATACCTGTGAGCCCATTCTCACTTCTACCTGTGAGATGATTCTCTGTTCTACCTGTGAAACCATTCTCACCTCTACCTGTGAGACCACTCTATCTTCTAAATGCAATTAAAAAACATTTATCAGAGCGGGCCCAACTTGGGAACCCCTGCCTTCACAAAACAGGCTACCCGACTGTGTGACGGTTTTGCAGTGGTGCAGAAAAAAATTAGTTCAGAAACAACTAAACTACGATCCCCACTGCCTCCATCTCACATTTAATTACCCCCCCCATGCCTTTAACACAGAAAAGTAGATGGAAGGGCAGTGAAACTTCACAACATTACTTCTCTGCACTAAAAAAGCTGGCAGTCCAACCTCCATTCCTAACCCCAACCCCCCTGTTGTTTGCAATACAGCACAAGCTAACAAAGTTAGAGGGAACACAGTGGATTCTGTACAGCTCCCATCCTGCTGCTCAGACAGATCAGGCCTCGAGCCCACCGTCACATGGGCGAGAAAAGGCCCCGCTGGGGGCAGCCCTGCCCTGCCCAGGAGAAGCCCTTCTCGCCCTCATTGTCTTTCTTACACAATGCCTGATGAAGGTGCCTCAACAGCCTCCTCTATAGGATAACTGGTGCAATAGCAGGTGCTGCCCCATAGCTTTATCTAGAGTGCCATCTTCATGTCAGCTTCATATCAGAAAAGATCCATCCAGTACCTCTAGAGACTGGGGAACGAGAGAGAGAGAGGCTGAACTTGAATTGATAGATTCGTTTTATGAACCTTGTGGAAAGCTGCTGGTCGGGTTGCTATGGCAGGCACAGGCCTGCAGAGGGCGCTGCTGAGACAGATGCTGTGGCCGGGCGGTGGGTTTGTGGAGTGAGAGAGGAGATAATAGGGACTGGGCGAGTGAGGGGAATTATCCTGGCTTAGTGACACTTGTGCCGGAGCATGGCGTTCGGGTCAACAGAGCCATTACAGGTGATTAATGCCAAAGAAACAGCTGTCTTTGGGAAGAGTGAGTGAAGAGAGAGAGAGAGAGAGAGAGAGGAGAGAGAGAGAGAGGTGTGGAGGTTTAGGGGGAGGGGGGGGGGGCGGGGGGGGGGTGAGTCCAGGGCTTTTGTTTGAGCACATGTATGTACATGTAGAAGGGCTTTTGTATGTGCACATGTATGTGCATCTAGAAGGAAGGAAATTTATACTGTGTTTTTAGTCAAATGTATTAATAATTAGTGGCTAATTCTGGTCATGAAGTTCATGAAGCATTTTGTAATCATTGACGGGTGAAGAGCTAATAAAAATGCGTGTTACATTTTGTAATGTTGTATTACTGTGGGGATGAAGGCTGCGTTTTTAATGCTAAGCATGGATAGAATGGAAACGCTATAATGCCCTTCTGTACTGAAGCATCATGGAGTTAAACAGCACATCAGGAAGCAGGAAGCTTTACAGCTATCGTCAGACTACACACACGTGTGCTCTTCTCTCCTCCCCTGACTGAGGGGTGACCTTGCACATATTTAACCAACGACAAACAGCTCCTAATAAACGAAAGCAGGAAGGGGTTTATCCCATAAGTGCAGTGGAGGGAAAAGTATATTTA
>CM056396.1:941912-983497 GCA_029718625.1 Synaphobranchus kaupii | reverse complement strand
GCTGTGCTAATGCACTTTCCTCCCTCAGTCTAGCGCTGTGCTAATGCACTTTCCTCCCTCAGTCTAGCGCTGTGCTAATGCACTCTCCCCCCTCAGTCTAGCGCTGTGGTAATGCACTTTCCTCCCTCAGTCTAGCGCTGTGCTAATGCACTTTCCTCCCTCAGTCTAGCACTGTGCTAATGCACTTTCCTCCCTCAGTCTAGCGCTGTGCTAATGTACTTTCCTCCCTCAGTCTAGCACTGTGCTAATGCACTTTCCTCCCTCAGTCTAGCGCTGTGCTAATGGACTTTCCCCCTCAGTCTAGCGCTGTGCTAATGCACTTTCCCCACTCAGTCTAGCGCTGTGCTAATGCACTTTCCTCCCTTAGTCTAGCGCTGTGCTAATGCACTTTCCTCCCTCAGTCTAGCCCTGTGCTAATGCACTTTCCCCCCTCAGTCTAGCGCTGTGCTAATGCACTTTCCCCCCTCAGTCTAGCGCTGTGCTAATGCACTTTCCCCCCTCAGTCTAGCGCTGTGCTAATGCACTTTCCTCCCTCAGTCTAGCACTGTGCTAATGCACTTTCCCCCCCTCAGTCTAGCGCTGTGCTAATGCACTTTCCTCCCTCAGTCTAGCGCTGTGCTAATGCACTTTCCTCCCTCAGTCTAGCGCTGTGCTAATGCACTTTCCTCCCTCAGTCTAGCGCTGTGCTAATGCACTTTCCCCGCTCAGTCTAGCGCTGTGCTAATGCACTTTCCTCCCTCAGTCTAGCGCTGTGCTAATGCACTTTCCCCCCTCAGTCTAGCGCTGTGCTAATGCACTTTCCTCCCTCAGTCTAGCGCTGTGCTAATGCACTTTCCTCCCTCAGTCTAGCGCTGTGCTAATGCACTTTCCCCGCTCAGTCTAGCGCTGTGCTAATGCACTTTCCTCCCTCAGTCTAGCGCTGTGCTAATGCACTTTCCCCCCTCAGTCTAGCGCTGTGCTAATGCACTTTCCCCCCCTCAGTCTAGCGCTGTGCTAATGCACTTTCCCCCCTCAGTCTAGCGCTGTGCTAATGCACTTTCCCCCCTCAGTCTAGCGCTGTGCTAATGCACTTTCCCCCCTCAGTCTAGCACTGTGCTAATGCACTTTCCCCCCTCAGTCTAGCGCTGTGCTAATGCACTTTCCCCCCCTCAGTCTAGCGCTGTGCTAATGCACTTTCCCCCCCTCAGTCTAGCGCTGTGCTAATGCACTTTCCCCCCTCAGTCTAGCGCTGTGCTAATGCACTTTCCCCCCTCAGTCTAGCGCTGTGCTAATGCACTTTCCTCCCTCAGTCTAGCGCTGTGCTAATGCACTTTCCCCCCTCAGTCTAGCGCTGTGCTAATGCACTTTCCCCCCCTCAGTCTAGCCCTGTGCTAATGCACTTTCCCCCCTCAGTCTAGCGCTGTGCTAATGCACTTTCCCCCCTCAGTCTAGCGCTGTGCTAATGCACTTTCCTCCCAAGGTCTCTGGATTTACAGCTTCTCTTTATTATGTCTTCATCCTTGAGCTTCGGCCAGAATTACAGGAACAATCACTCTCACCGCTCTGCTACCCTTCAGGCCAGAGCAGGGGCCTCTTCACTCCTCATGTACCACACACACCCCAGGAATAGGATTGTTTTTATTGCCTTGTTTCACTATCAACACTTAAATCATCATCTGCGAATGTTTCTTTCCACAGACCGTCTGGCACATTGTTATGCACTGCTTTATATTCAACAGAAGAATCACAATTACGACGTGATTTATTTGATGGGGAAATAACTGGGCGACATCATTTAAAATGCCAACAAAAACATCTATTTGAAGTTCTCTGAGTGTAAGTGCTTCTCCCTTTTTGTCAGGGATTTTAATGGTTTTAATAGTTTGCGTTCTGTATGTTCTGTATGATTCTGAAAGAGTCGCTACATACCCCTGTGCCATTAGTGCCCTCTGTCTGAAAGAGTCACTACATACCCTGTGCCATTTGTGCTCTCTGTCTGAAAGAGTCACTACATACCCCTGTGCCATTAGTGCTCTCTGTCTGAAAGAGTCACTACATACCCTGTGCCATTTGTGCTCTCTGTCTGAAAGAGTCACTACATACCCCTGTGCCATTAGTGCTCTCTGTCTGAAAGAGTCACTACATACCCCTGTGCCATTAGTGCTCTCTGTCTGAAAGAGTCACTACATACCCCTGTGCCATTAGTGCTCTCTGTCTGACAGAGTCACTACATACCCCTGTGCCATTAGTGCTCTCTGTCTGAAAGAGTCACTACATACCCCTGTGCCATTAGTGCTCTCTGTCTGAAAGAGTCACTACATACCCCGTGCCTCTCTGTCTGTTCCTTAATGAAGAGTAAACCAAACCTGAGAGCAGCTGAGCCCTAAGCCATGTGACCATATGGAATGATCATGTGACTAGAGGAACAGATCATTGTGCAGGAAGAACACAGAGTGGGAGTGTTTATCAGCTGAAAAACAGGAGAATTCTGTGGATGCTGCCATTTACTTTGGCCTGCAGAGAACCACTTGTCCTTGGCGTGCACACTCTCACTCTCACTCTCACTCTCACTCTCACTCTCACTCTCACTCTCACTCTCACTCTCACTCTCACTCTCACTCTCACTCTCACTCACACTCACACTCACACTCACTCACACTCACACACTCTCTCTCTCTCTCTCTCTCTCTCTCTCTCTCTCTCTCTCACTCTCACTCTCACTCTCACTCTCACTCTCACTCTCTCACTCTCTCACTCTCTCTCTCTCAGTCTCTGGAATGCCACTCTCTCTAACACTGCTGTCTGTTTGATATGTGACGTGTTGATCCGAATCCACTTTGAAGAACACTGCCGGCAGCGTGTCCGTGAAATGCCACATTTCCACTCAAAGAGCCACATTTCATGGCTGTCAGGCAGACAATGATAAAACAATTCTCCCCGAGCACACAACCGGGAACACTATTTTTTAGGCAATTATTACAGCAACTCCAATGAAGAGGGGGAGAGAGAGAGAGAGAGAGAGGGGGGGGGGAGAAGAGAGAGAGAGAGATGGGGGGGGAGAGAGAGAGAAGAGAGAGAGAGAGAGAGAGAGAGAGAGAGAGAGAGAGAAAGTAGAGATTTTGGAGAAAGAGAGCTTTGATGATCCTCCCATGGAGAGTATATGTTACACATTAACGGTTCTCTCCACGGAGATTAAAGGCTGCATCACTGATCTTTTCATCTTTTCTACATCGCTGGAGCACATTTCTCCAAACGTGACTCACTTTCTGAGAATCGTTGACACGTGCCTGTAAGACACATTTCCCCTGTAAGACACATTTCATTACGCGTAACGCTCTCACAACATTAAATGTATTTTCTAAGGTCAAGTAAGTCTCATTTTCCGTCTCATGAAAATGTCTTTCTATCAATTCATTACCACAATGTCCCGATAAAAACAAACTATAAATCTGGAGTATATACGATAAATGCAGCATGTAAAAGGTAAATTTAATATTAGTTTGGTGAAAGTTAACATCTTACCCCAGCATGGGTTCTATTATTATTTAATAAATTGACTATGGGAGACCAAAGCAGAAATAATTTCACTCCACAGCCAGTAAATCTGTGACAAAAGGCTTGACGTCTCTGCTTTCCATTTTACACAGTGCTCAGTACATACTGAGCGACCCTGGAACTATTCAAACTGAACAGAGATGAAGCACGGCCCACCAAACTGACAACAAAAAGCAAGGTCAAAAAAGGCAACTCAACGGTGCCTGTATTCATTCATGTGAGGCTGAGCTCTAATGTAAAATTCTGTTATTCCTATAAAAACAGCAGCCCCCTCACCAGTCCTATCCTCCTAAGAACCAGCAGCCCCCTCACCAGTCCTATCCTCCTAAGAACCAGCAGCCTCCTCACCAGTCCTATCCTCCTAAGAACCAGCAGCCCCCTCACCAGTCCTATCCTCCTAAGAACCAGCAGCCCCCTCACCAGTCCTATCCTCCTAAGAACCAGCAGCCCCCTCACCAGTCCTATCCTCCTAAGAACCAGCAGCCCCCTCACCAGTCCTATCCTCCTAAGAACCAGCAGCCCCCTCACCAGTCCTATCCTCCTAAGAACCAGCAGCCCCCTCACCAGTCCTATCCTCCTAAGAACCAGCAGTTCACTTCTGTCCCCTACAGACCCCTATGGAAAAAGAATATGCTGCAGTATATTGTAAATATATCAAAATTATCTTCACAATATATTTAAAATATACTGCAGTATATTACATTTCCATAAGGGGAGGACACAAGTCTCTGGTCTTAATCTCAAGAACCATATATTCTATACACCATATATATACTACACCTACATAACAGGGACATTCACTAAAAATAAAATAATATAAAAATACATATTTCCAACATGTTTTTGTCATCCAGGACACTTTATATTTTGTCAAAAAATGTAAAATACTGTTTTTCTGCCAGGCCTCAGGAGCTCTCGTTATACCGAGAGTCCAGGATACGGTCCCCCTCAATAACATCCACTACTAACATGTGACCTCGGGGGGGGGGGGGGGGGGGGGGGGGGGGGCACTATAAGCCAATTCATAAATAATAGAATAACAGGCTGGCCACACTGGACAGGATGCGATCGTTCTCATGTCAACAAGAGGATGCAGTCCTGCTGAATGGTGTGCAGAAGTAACAGCCCTGTACTTTCCAAAATGAAGACAATCTGCCCCAATTTGAGCAGAGAAAGACAGGCTCTCAATCCTCCGGGGAGAGGGCAGGAAGTGCCCAACATCGGCAGCGCAGATTGTGTCACCTGGGTAACCAACCAAGGGTCAGCAAGTCATTCAAATAGTGCCACAGTGTTTTTAAGAAGGTCCAGTTCATTTTATTCCCATTAGCATTATAATGTACTTTAATGGAAATATATGAACTGTTATCTCTTTGCCACAGTGCTTACTGTACTTAAGATTTAATAGAGTAAGAGACAAAGCATTTTAAAACCTCTTTATTAAGTCAAAGTAGCACAGACTGCTTGAATGACCTCAAAAAGAAAATCCAGACAACCACAGAAAATGACATGTCGCAGCAACAAAGCCAAAGAAAAAAAACTAAACAAAGTGAAAGCATAACGGGGTATGAAACCCTGTTTATAAAACTGCATCTTTTCAGTATCATTCTTGGCAGGATTTTCAGGTTTTGTAAATTGCCAGCTTTGCTTGTGCAATCATAAAATGAATCAGCACTTGCCTGCGAAAGAATTTCCAGGAGGGCTGGATGTCCAGGCTGAATACAAGCGGCTCTCTCCGCCGGGTTAGACAGCCGAGCCCAGAGCACAGATTTCACACACAGGAGAGAAACTATTTTTTTCCATCGTACGTCAAACCTGAGACCCACACAGACCCTCCGTTACAGACCCCTCCAGCAATGGTGCAGAATGTAGCAGACGATCTTATTCAGAGCAACTTAAACAACATTTTTAAAAACGTAGTATAGCTGGATATATACAGAAGCAATTTATGTTAAGGACTTTACTCAAGGGTGCAACAGCAGTGACCTCCCTGGGAATTGAACGTGCAACCCTTAGGTTACAAGCCCAGCAAACTCTGGGTACAGTGCCCTCTGGAACCCTCTGGAACCCTCCTAAACCCCACCATTCTCACGTCTACCTGTGAAACCATTCTCACGTCTACTTGTGAAACCATTCTCACGTCTACCTGTGAAACATTCTCACGTCTACCTGTGAAACATTCTCACGTCTACCTGTGAAAACCATTCTCACGTCTACCTGTGAAACCATTCTCACGTCTACTTGTGAAACCATTCTCACGTCTACCTGTGAAACATTCTCACGTCTACCTGTGAAACATTCTCACGTCTACCTGTGAAACCATTCTCACGTCTACCTGTGAAACCATTCTCACGTCTACCTGTGAAACATTCTCACGTCTACCTGTGAAACCATTCTCACGTCTACCTGTGAAACATTCTCACGTCTACCTGTGAAACCATTCTCACATCTACCTGTGAAACCATTCTCATGTCTACCTGTGAAACCATTCTCACGTCTACCTGTGAAACATTCTCACGTCTACCTGTGAAACCATTCTCACGTCTACCTGTGAAACATTCTCACGTCTACCTGTGAAACCATTCTCACATCTACCTGTGAAACCATTCTCATGTCTACCTGTGAAACCATTCTCACGTCTACCTGTGAAACCATTCTCACGTCTACCTGTGAAACATTTTCATTTATACCTGTGAGCCCATTCTCACTTCTACCTGTGAGATGATTCTCTGTTCTACCTGTGAAACCATTCTCACGTCTACCTGTGAAACCATTCTCACGTCTACCTGTGAAACATTCTCACGTCTACCTGTGAAACCATTCTCACGTCTACCTGTGAAACATTCTCACGTCTACCTGTGAAACCATTCTCACGTCTACCTGTGAAACATTCTCACGTCTACCTGTGAAACCATTCTCACATCTACCTGTGAAACCATTCTCATGTCTACCTGTGAAACCATTCTCACGTCTACCTGTGAAACCATTCTCACGTCTACCTGTGAAACATTTTCATTATACCTGTGAGCCCATTCTCACTTCTACCTGTGAGATGATTCTCTGTTCTACCTGTGAAACCATTCTCACGTCTACCTGTGAAACCATTCTCACGTCTACCTGTGAAACATTCTCACGTCTACCTGTGAAACCATTCTCACGTCTACCTGTGAAACATTCTCACGTCTACCTGTGAAACCATTCTCACGTCTACCTGTGAAACCATTCTCATGTCTACCTGTGAAACCATTCTCACGTCTACCTGTGAAACCATTCTCACGTCTACCTGTGAAACATTTTCATTTATACCTGTGAGCCCATTCTCACTTCTACCTGTGAGATGATTCTCTGTTCTACCTGTGAAACCATTCTCACCTCTACCTGTGAGACCATTCTCACGTCTACCTGTGAAACATTCTCACGTTTACCTGTGAAACCATTCTCACATCTACCTGTGAAACCATTCTCATGTCTACCTGTGAAACCATTCTCACGTCTACCTGTGAAACCATTCTCACGTCTACCTGTGAAACATTTTCATTTATACCTGTGAGCCCATTCTCACTTCTACCTGTGAGATGATTCTCTGTTCTACCTGTGAAACCATTCTCACCTCTACCTGTGAGACCACTCTATCTTCTAAATGCAATTAAAAACATTTATCAAGCGGCCCAACTTGGGAACCCCTGCCTTCACAAAACAGGCTACCCGACTGTGTGACGGTTTGCAGTGGTGCAGAAAAAATGAGTTCAGAAACAAACTAAACTACGATCCCCACTGCCTCCATCTCACATTTAATTACCCCCCCCATGCCTTTAACACAGAAAAGTAGATGGAAGGGCAGTGAAACTTCACAACATTATAATAATAATAATAATAATAATGCATGGCATTTATATAGCGCCTTTCTAGATACTCAAAGCGCTTTACAATGATGAGGGGGAAACTCGCCTCTACCACCACCAATGTGTAGCACCCACCTGGGTGATGCAACGGCAGCCATTTTGCGCCAGTATGCTCACCACACATCAGCTGAGGTGGAGAGGGAGAGAATAATTATTTTTTTTAGCCAATTAAACGGGGGGATGATTAGGTGGCAGATTGAATGAGCCTGGGTTGGGAGTTTAGCCAGGACACCGGGGAAACCCCTACTCTTTACGATAAGTGTCATGGGATATTTAATGACCGCAGTGAGTCAGGACCTCGGTTTAACGTCTCATCCGAAAGACGGGTACTTCTCTGCACTAAAAAAGCTGGCAGTCCAACCTCCATTCCTAACCCCAACCCCCCTGTTGTTTGCAATACAGCACAAGCTAACAAAGTTAGAGGAACACAGTGGATTCTGTACAGCTCCCATCCTGCTGCTCAGACAGATCAGGCCTCGAGCCCCCGTCACATGGGGAGAAAGGCAGCCCTGCCCTGCCCAGGAGAAGCCCTTCACGCCTCATTGTCTTTCTTACACAATGCCTGATGAAGGTGCCTCAACAGCCTCCTCTATAGGATAACTGGTGCAATAGCAGGTGCTGCCCCATAGCTTTATCTAGAGTGCCATCTTCATGTCAGCTTCACATCAGAAAAGAACCATCCAGTACCTCTAGAGACTGGGAACGAGAGAGAGAGAGAGGCTGAACTGAATTGATAGATTTGTTTATGAACCCTGTGGAAAGCTGCTGGTCGGGTTGCTATGGCAGGCACAGGCCTGCAGAGGGCGCTGCTGAGACGGATGCTGTGGCCGGGCGGTGGGTTTGTGGAGTGAGAGAGGAGATAATAGGGACTGGGCGAGTGAGGGAATTATCCTGGCTTAGTGACACTTGTGCCGGAGCATGGCATTCGGTCAACAGAGCCATTACAGGTGATTAATGCCAAAGAAACAGCTGTCTTTGGGAAGAGTGAGAGAGAGAGAGAGAGAGAGAGAGAGAGAGGTGTGGAGGTTTAGGGGGGGGGGGGGGGGGGGGTAGGTCCAGGGCTTTTGTATGAGCACATGTATGTACATGTAGAAGGGCTTTTGTATGTGCACATGTATGTGTATCTAGAAGGAAGGAAATTTATTACTGTTTTTAGTCAAATGTATTAATAATTAGTGGCTATTCTGGTCATGAAGTTCATGAAGCATTTTGTAATCATTGACGGTGAAGAGCTATAAAAATGCGTATTACTTTTTGTAATGTTGTATTACTGTGGGGATGAAGGCTGTGTTTTAATGCTAAGCATGGATAGAATGAACACGCTATAATGCCCTTCTGTACTGAAGCATCATGGAGTTAAACAGCACATCAGGAAGCAGGAAGCATTACAGCTATCGTCAGACACACACGTGTGCTCTTCTCTCCTCCCTGACTGAGGGGTGACCTTGCACATATTTAACCAACGACAAACAGCTCCTAATAAACGAAAGCAGGAAGGGTTTATCCCATAAGTGCAGTGGAGGGAAAAGTATATTTATTATTATAATTTTTTTTCTATCTTTCTTTTGTTTACATTATTTACATATTTACCTTCCCTATTAATTTTACTCTGTGTTTATTGTTCCTTTTGTGATAGTGTTGTTGTTTACAGACGGCTTCACTAAAACTGTAAATTCGCAAAAACTTCTCAATAAAAAATAAATAAAAATGTGCAGTGGAGGGGAAGTATGGGCTGGAATCAGTGATCAGTGCTGCATGATATAAACTGTGGGTGCTTTTCTGATGGGGAAATCATAGACTTCACTCTGAGGTGGATCTTAGTGTCTCTTTCCCAATTAATTACTGTGCTGTCTCTTCACAGACATCAGTCAATCAGTCAGTCACTGTGGAGAGGACAGCTTCCTGATACCCTCATTTTCCCATCAAAATTTCTTTTACCTCAACACATAATGCACAATATCACAACCATTTCACACTGCACAAGACCACAGACATTACACACTGTGCAATATCACAGCCATTTCACACTATGTAATATCACAGCCATTTCACACTGCACAAGACCACAGACATTACACACTGTGCAATATCACAGCCATTTCACACTGTGCAATATCACAGCCATTTCACACTGTGCAATATCACAACCATTTCACACTGCACAAGACCACAGCCATTATGACAGCTATATGTTCCTGCACTTCCTAATCAGAGCAGCTATATGTCCTGCACTTCCTAATCAGAGCAGCTATATGTCCTGCACTTCCTAATCAGAGCAGCTATATGTCCTGCACTTCCTAATCAGAGCAGCTATATGTCCTGCACTTCCTAATCAGAGCAGCTATATGTCCTGCACTTCCTAATCAGAGCAGCTATATGTCCCTGCACTTCCAAATCACACAGAGCAGCTATATGTCCTGCACTTCCTAATCAGAGCAGCTATATGTCCCTGCACTTCCAAATCACACAGAGCAGCTATATGTCTGTGCTGCAGCTATATGTCTGTGTGCTGTCTCTTCACAGACATCAGTCAATCAGTCAGTCACTGTGGAGAGGACAGCTTCCTGATACCCTAATTTTCCCATCAAAATTTCTTTTACCTCAACACATAATGCACAATATCACAACGATTTCACACTGCACAAGACCACAGACATTACACACTGTGCAATATCACAGCCATTTCACAATGTACAATATCACAACCATTTCACACTGCACAAGACCACAGACATTACACACTGTGCAATATCACCGCCATTTCACACTGTGTAATATCACAGCCATTTCACACTGTGCAATATCACAGCCATTTCACACTGTGCAATATCACAACCATTTCACACTGCACAAGACCACAGCCATTATGACAGCTATATGTTCCTGCACTTCCTAATCAGAGCAGCTATATGTCCTGCACTTCCTAATCAGAGCAGCTATATGTCCTGCACTTCCTAATCAGAGCAGCTATATGTCCCTGCACTTCCAAATCACACAGAGCAGCTATATGTCCTGCACTTCCTAATCAGAGCAGCTATATGTCCCTGCACTTCCAAATCACACAGAGCAGCTATATGTCTTGCACTTCCTAATCAGAGCAGCTATATGTCCCTGCACTTCCAAATCACACAGAGCAGTTATATGTTCCTGCACTTCCTAATCAGAGCAGCTATATGTCCCTGCACTTTCAAATGAAATGAAAAACGCGTGTGTCTCACGAGGCCAGGCCTTGGATATGGCAATATGGTATGAAATTCAGTTGATCAGTTATAATTAGACGTACAGCTGCAGTGATGGGATTCTGTGGCTCTAATGAAACAGAGCCAGGACTGTACCAGGACTATACCGACTGAGTCTCACACAATCCACGTAATCCCCATAGAAAGGGGGATTAGTGCTGCTTAGGCCTTAGAGAGGACAGTGTGCGCGTGTGTGTGTGTTGGGGAGGTGTCATTGCCAAAAATGGAATTTAAAAATCCCAAACCAGCGCATTTCAGTGTGATTTTCAGAATGCAGGATGCAGGTAATGGCTGTGCCCAGGATATGTCTTCATTACCTGTATTTACCTGCCTTTAGCCGCCTTAATGTACATTTACAGTTTGGACCTTTACCTGTCTTTACCCACCTCACCTGGCATGCACCAGTTTTTATGTGAATTTTCCCCTTTCTCATGGTAAAGCAGATTTAGGTTTTGCCTCCCCTGCCGAGAAGCAGAACATTCTCTCCACTGCTGATCTGTCGAAAATAAAACACTGAACATCATATTAACACATCACTCAGCCTAGGGGTCTCAACCTCGATGTCCCATGACTGCGCGGGAAACAAGCGCACAGCTGGCCGTCCTGCACCCACCCTTCCCCGCGCTGGGGAACGAGCGTTGGTCCGGCACTCATTGTCTCAGATTGTAAATGCCAAATGTCACCAGGTCCTGATTGATTGAAATGAGATGATTGTGAAGAACTCTTGCAGGCTTTTAAAGAGCTCAGTCTGATTGGCTGACACTTCGGCTGTGGAATGATTAATGTGTTCCCGTAGCTTCCTGGCACACACTCTTATCTGGCATATATTACCAAACTTAAAATCCTAAATTATTATGCGTTTATGCAGCCAGCGGTTTAACTGAAGAAATTCACTTTAGAGGTCATGCTTCAAGGGCACAGCAGCACATGACTGGTGGAGATTGGAACCCACAACCAAGGCTGTGTGTGTGTGTGGGTGTGTGCGTATGTGGGCATCTGTCCATACGTGTGCATGGGTGTGTTTGTGTCTGTCCGTGTGTGCATCTGCGTGTGTGCGTTTGTGTGTATGTGGGTGTGTTTGTGCATGTTTCGGTGGGTGTGTTTGTGTGTATGTGGGTGTGTTTGTGTGTGCGTGGGTGTGTTTGTATGTGGTGCGTTTGTGTGTATGTGTGCGAGTGCTTGTGTGTGTGTGTGTGTGTGTGTGTGCGGCGTGTGTGCGTTTGCTTGTATTTGTGTATGTGGGCGTGTGCATGTGTGTGTGTGTGTGTGCGCGGCGTGTGTGCGTTTGCTTGTGTTTGTGTATGTGGGCGTGTGCGTGTGTGTGTGCGCGGCGTGTGTGCGTTTGCTTGTGTTTGTGTATGTGGGCGTGTGCGTGTGCGTGTGTGTGTGCGTGTGTGCGCGCACGTGTGTGTGCGCGCGTGTGCGTGTGTGTGCACGCGCGCGTGTGTGCGTTTGCTTGTGTTTGTGTGTGTGTGCGGCGTGTGTGCGTTTGCTTGTGTCTGTGTGTGCACGTGCGCGTGTGTGTTTGTGCGTGTGTGCGTTTTTGTGTGCGTGTGTGTACTACAGTAAAAGACCTGTGGAGCTTCAGGTTCCTCTGAGCCACTGAGGTTAATGCATACATTACACTCATATCCATAAATGATTTCCCCATTATGAATATGAATGCTGCCTGTATGGGACAAACTGAAATGCTTGTGTGAAGTTTATGAATATAGAGATTAATATGCCGCAGTCGAGAGAAAATATTGATCCTGGTGTTTAATTAAAGCCAAAACTGCCCTGAAGTAAAATACAAGCAGCAGGGCTGAGCTCAGTAAAGGCCAGTTATGGTTTGCTGATACTCTCAGATTTTGAACAAACGGCATTTCATTCACCTTCTCAGAGACATAACTCAGCAAATCCCCAGGCACACAGAAGAACTCTGCTTGACCCTGAACTCTAACCACACTTCTCACCTGCGCCTGGGTTCAATGCTTCATCAAACTAAAGTAACATGGACCCCCCCCCTCCGTGGAGCTGGCCTGGCAGATGCTCCAGGAGTAACTAAGAGAGGAGTGATTACGTCTCTCAGTCTGTTGTGGGAGAGTTTAAAAAGCTGTTTACAACGTGGGATACTTTCAGATTGCCTCAGGAATCATCCCTGTCGGCAGAGAGAGCGAGTCTGGGCGAGATGCAGGGCCATTTGGCAGTCAGAGTGGAGTAAACTACCCAAATCAAGGATAAAATGTCAGCTGGCGCCGAAAATCACATGATGTCCTATGTGAAACGTGGCAGCGACAATGTCAGACTGGAAGGCCGACACAGAATTCCGTAATTGCAACAAGATTCATAATTTGGGATAATCTGTTGCCTTAATAGAATGTTGTAACTGACACATCAGTAAGATCGACATTGATGACTATTTTCCTACAAATATAAACGCAGCCTATTTACAGCTTAGACTTTAATCCAGGCTCAGTTATGTGTGTATGCATTTAGAAGTGTCATTTGTTTTAAAACATACAGTTTCAATGGCAATTTGAATTGTTTATTGTTGACTTCCGTAACCCCGGTTTCCCTTTCCTGTTAGTTTGGCACCTGCTTACACTGTGCACCCTGTTATAGCTGCTGCTGATCTTAACCAATCAGAACCCTTTATACTGAGGGGTTGCAGGTGTATAGTGCTCTGATTGGTTGCATGTGGTAAATGTGATTGGAGAGATTGACTCAAATGGCTCCACCCAAGGTATACCAATGATGGGGTTGGATTTAGTGAACCGGTGTGCCGTTACGCCCGCATTGGTGATGCTCCCCGGCAAAGACAAGCAAAGGAAGGGCTATCTTGATTTAAGTCGAACAGGAACTGGTGGAAACATGGCTCAACAAGCCGACCCAGGCTTAATTGCTGCAAGGTCATCGTCATCATAACGTTACGCCTCCCGGCGCATCAAGAGTACGTTGGTTCTTTTAAATCGCACACAATCAGTGCTAATCCGGTTAACCCGGTCCATGCCCGGGCGTTTAATCGAACCCACTCACTCTGAAGACCATCTTTGGCCTGCTTGTAGTAATAATAATAATAATAATAATAATAATAATAATAAAACCTTCTCTGTTGTAATCGAAAATGTTTAATGTAATATGAGTTCTCCATTTGAAGGAAAACATCAGCGAAGCTGCGCCTCATTTTTTTAAAAAACAAAGCTTCACATCACATTTATGCGACCAAAATTTTTGTGTACTTCTTGAAAAGCGTGCTCCCGAATGTACTCAGCAAAACCCCGGAAGTAAGTGTGTCATCCGGGTGTTTCAAGTATACTGCAACTTGAAATTTTTTTGCGTACTCAATGACTTTCTCGTCCTACCTACTCACCAAGGCTACTCAACAGTGTGGAAGAGTGCTGATTCGCATACTCACCAAGGCTACTCAACAGTGTGGAAGAGTGCTGATTCACATACTCACCAAGGCTACTCAACAGTGTGGAAGAGTGCTGATTCACATACTCACCAAAGCTACTCAACAGTGTGGAAGAGTGCTGATTCACATACTCACCAAGGCTACTCAACAGTGTGGAAGAGTGCTGATTCACATACTCACCAAGGCTACTCAACAGTGTGGAAGAGTGCTGATTCACATACTCACCAAGGCTACTCAACAGTGTGGAAGAGTGCTGATTCACATACTCACCAAGGCTACTCAACAGTGTGGAAGAGTGCTGATTCACATACTCACCAAGGCTACTCAACAGTGTGGAAGAGTGCTGATTCACATACTCACCAAGGCTACTCAACAGTGTGGAAGAGTGCTGATTCACATACTCACCAAGGCTACTCAACAGTGTGGAAGAGTGCTGATTCACATACTCACCAAGGCTACTCAACAGTGTGGAAGAGTGCTGATTCACATACTCACCAAGGCTACTCAACAGTGTGGAAGAGTGCTGATTCACATACTCACCAAGGCTACTCAACAGTGTGGAAGAGTGCTGATTCACATACTCACCAAGGCTACTCAACAGTGTGGAAGAGTGCTGATTCACATACTCACCAAGGCTACTCAACAGTGTGGAAGAGTGCTGATTCGGACACGGCCCAGGAACAGAAACAACCAGAAACCTTCCGAGGAACCTGATTTGTTTATAAAAAACAGGACGAAGGGCCCGACTGGTTCATCAGAAACAGCTTGATTAGTGTGACGGGTTTATAAATTAGTTATATGTTCCCATGTTGACATAAGACTGTGTTTCAGAGTTACCCTTTAGCTCATAAGACTGTGTTTCAGAGTTACCCTTTAGCTCATAAGACTGTGTTTCAGAGTTACCCTTTAGCTCATAAGACTGTGTTTCAGAGTTACCCTTTAGCACATAAGACTGTGTTTCAGAGTTACCCTTTAGCTCATAAGACAGTGTTTCAGAGTTACCCTTTAGCTCATAAGACTGTGTTTCAGAGTTACCCTTTAGCTCATAAGACTGTGTTTCAGAGTTACCCTTTAGCTCATAAGACTGTGTTTCAGAGTTACCCTTTAGCTCATAAGACTGTGTTTCAGAGTTACCCTTTAGCTCATAAGACTGTGTTTCAGAGTTACCCTTTAGCTCATAAGACTGTGTTTCAGAGTTACCCTTTAGCTCATAAGACTGTGTTTCAGAGTTACCCTTTAGCTCATAAGACTGTGTTTCAGAGTTACCCTTTAGCACATAAGACAGTGTTTCAGTTACCCTTTAGCTCATAAGACTGTGTTTCAGAGTTACCCTTTAGCTCATAAGACTGTGTTTCAGAGTTACCCTTTAGCTCATAAGACTGTGTTTCAGAGTTACCCTTTAGCTCATAAGACTGTGTTTCAGAGTTACCCTTTAGCACATAAGACAGTGTTTCAGAGTTACCCTTTAGCACGTAAGACTGTGTTTCAGAGTTACCCTTTAGCACATAAGACTGTGTTTCAGAGTTACCCTTTAGCTCATAAGACAGTGTTTCAGAGTTACCCTTTAGCTCATAAGACTGTGTTTCAGAGTTACCCTTTAGCTCATAAGACTGTGTTTCAGAGTTACCCTTTAGCACATAAGACTGTGTTTCAGAGTTACCCTTTAGCTCATAAAACTGTGTTTAAGTGTTACCCTTTAGCTCATAAGACTGTGTTTCAGAGTTACCCTTTAGCTCATAAGACTGTGTTTCAGAGTTACCCTTTAGCACATGAGACTGTGTTTCAGAGTTACCCTTTAGCTCATAAGACTGTGTTTCAGAGTTACCCTTTAGCTCATAAGACTGTGTTTCAGTGTTACCCTTTAGCTCATAAGACTGTGTTTCAGAGTTACCCTTTAGCTCATAAGACAGTGTTTCAGAGTTACCCTTTAGCTCATAAGACTGTGTTTCAGAGTTACCCTTTAGCTCATAAGACTGTGTTTCAGAGTTACCCTTTAGCTCATAAGACTGTGTTTCAGAGTTACCCTTTAGCTCATAAGACTGTGTTTCAGAGTTACCCTTTAGCTCATAAGACTGTGTTTCAGAGTTACCCTTTAGCTCATAAGACTGTGTTTCAGAGTTACCCTTTAGCTCATAAGACTGTGTTTCAGAGTTACCCTTTAGCTCATAAGACTGTGTTTCAGAGTTACCCTTTAGCTCATAAGACTGTGTTTCAGAGTTACCCTTTAGCTCATAAGACTGTGTTTCAGAGTTACCCTTTAGCTCATTGGTATTCACTGCTGTCCTCGGAGAGCCACAAGGTGGCTGCTTTTTGAAAAAGCAGTCAATTCATACCCAAGAAACCAGGCGAGGTGAGTTAAATGTGTCATTAACTGCCTTAATGAATCAATTAAGTGCTGAATACCAATGGAAAGCAGCTGATCTCCCAGGGCAACAGTGAACACCGCTGTCTTTAAGCCCCCAGGCCCGTCACCTGGCCTCTGCTTTGGATCATGGAGAAAAATATCATCAGGCAATCATTCCAGGGCCTTAAGGATTCAGGGGCTTGGGTAAAAACATCACTGTGGAACACACCTCAAAAGCTTCATCAGCTGGGTGCAGCGACCTTCATCTTTACATGTGGGTGGAGTTACAGCACAGGTAACAGAAGGCACCTGGGAATTGTAGTTTCTGCGACGGTAATCTAGGTGCATAATGAATTATAACAAAAATGGAGTGCATTAATTATCATGATGATTCATTATCACAGTAAAGATGCAATGCCCAGATGATCTTCAGATGAAGAACACTGCACTTGGAAAATAAATAAAATGTGTCACATTTTACTATTCCCAGTGTCCGCTCCTTAATATGGCAAGTTTGCAGGGCTTGCAGGCATTTAGCTGTTATTCAGAGCGTCAGCTAAAAGTAAATATCAGTTTCAGCCATACACATTCAGACACAATTTCAGCCACACACATTCACATAGAGTCAAATTTGTTCAAAACGCCAGACTGCAGAGATCTCATTCTACAGCTTTCACTATAAACACACGCAGACACACACACACACACACACACACACACACACACACACACACACACACGCAGACACACACACAGACACACACACACACACACACACACACACACACACACACACACACGCACACGCACATGCACATAAACGCACACACACATAGCTTCAGGCCTATGCAGTTGTAGAACACATTTAATGTGACTGAACGACCCCCACAAAACAAAGTTTAATGTGTAAATGGCTGAGAACTCTGCTGAGGATGAGAGATGAGTGAAAGAGTGGGGGCCTGGTGGGGGGGGGGGGGGGGGGGGGGGGGGGTAATTCTGCTGACGGCTATGAGGTCATACATGCCAGCCAATCACAGCATTGTCGTTTGTCATTTCCAGAGGCCGGGAAAGGTGTGTAGGGAAACGGGGAGCAGGTGATGGATGAGTTAAATTCTGTAGAGCAGAAATTCTTTACTGTGACAGCATCAGTCATAAGCAGAGCCCAGGCTGATGGACAGTCGGCAATGTGAGCAGAAATCATATTTTGCCACATCGCGCTTCCACTCAAACACACTGCTTTGTCAGCCAACCCATCACCAGGTGCTGGAAAACGACATGCCTACCTGCAGCAATAAGGACTATGATTATGCATAAATATATATGCACTGCAGTCTATGATTATGCATAAATATACATGCACTGCAATCTATGATTATGCATAAATATACATGCACTGCAGTCTATGATTATGCATAAATACACATGCACTGCAGTCTATGATTATGCATAAATATACATGCACTGCAGTCTATGATTATGCATAAATACACATGCACTGCAATATATGGTTATACATAAATATACATGCACTGCAGTCTATGACTGCAATATATGGTTATGCATAAATATACATGCACTGCAGTCTATGATTATGCATAAATACACATGCACTGCAGTCTATGATTATACGTAAATACACATGCACTGCAGTCTATGATTATGCATAAATATACATGACTGCAGTCTATGATTATACATAAATATACATGCACTGCAGTCTATGATTATGCATAAATACACATGCACTGCAGTCTATGATTATAAGTAAATACACATGCACTGCAGTCTATGATTATGCATAAATACACATGCACTGCAGTCTATAATTATGCATAAATACACATGCACTGCAGTCTATGATTATGCATAAATACACATGCACTGCAGTCTATGATTATGCATAAATACACATGCACTGAAGTCTATGATTATGCATAAATATACATGCACTGCTGTCTATGATTATGCATAAATACACATGCACTGAAGTCTATGATTATGCATAAATACACATGCATGCACTGCAGTCTCCTTGGTCTTAACGGCTGACAGAAACATCAGCTGCCAGCAGTATGATACTGTGAACCACGATTCTGGGAAGACATTACCAATGTGAGGCTGTGGGTGAGATTCTATAAGGACATCATGACCATAATATGTATCTGAAGATCACACGACACCTCAGTGAAAAGCATGATAATGTCAAAATATCCTTTTATTTATAATTTATGCCGTGCTGCCCTTCATTGCTGAAGGGCAAGACGATGATGTCATACTATGTAGTCGCACAAATGGGAATGTGATGATGTCACAATGCCCTCTCTTGTTGATGGGGGAATCGATGATGCAAAGGGGACAGTGATGTCATCCGAATTCCGTCTCTTCTTGAGTAAGTGGTGAACATTACTCCAGCGCGTGGAGCTTCACCACAGAGACTCCACTATTCTATTAGATTCAGAAACAGCTGGAGAATCCTTCTGCGCGGCTGACAAATGGTGGTGCCATGTTGCATCACCCCTGATCTCTGAGTGAATGCTCCCACTTAGACAGGATTACAATGAACCCAATACATCCATCCATCACACAAGGACACACATGCATTAGCGTGTCTTTACATGATGACCATGTTTAAATGCTGTTTTCCTTCAAGCATCCTTTCCCTCCATTTGAGTAATCAGATTCCCATCTGTGGCCAGATGACTCATTCACTCAATCGCACCGGACTGGATCAGTACGAGAGGGTAACAGCCATAACATCGCAACATTTCTATGCATGCTTGAATTAACATGCTTTTATCTTCATTTTCACAGAGACGGATATTTGACTCAAGTCTCCTGTGAACACAAAAGCCTGCTCTAATCCCAATGACCTCCAGCATGGAGGACATTATGTAATGTCAGACAGTCCACCACTTCTCAAAGGCAATATGTTTTTATAGTTATTATAATTCAATATATAATACTAAATATTTTTTCCCCATAGATATTGACGATACACGTCAATCTTAATTCTTAAACTTTTTATTTACTGTAAGAAATATATATATTGGAGTCTAACAATGATCTCAGAAATGTAAGGACAACAATCTCCTCTCTCCCTCTATGATGTTGAAGTGATTGAGCATCACCTGTCCCATCTCCCCTTTATATGGACTTGAGATTGATGGTGTGGGAATAATCTTAAACTACTTTTAAGGAGGGGGGGGGGGGGGGGGTTAGCATGGTCAATATAACAATATAAAAGACTGCTGTACCTCACTTAATTCACCACAAAGGATGGACAGCTCCATGAACATACCTTGCTTATCCTGCACCTGAGTTACCACAGCAACAGGCGCTATGTGGTGAGAATACATATATTTTTTATTCATGTCACATGAGATGAGAAACAGGATGGCTTCTGTCTCAACAGAAATGAGAGGCTTTGATAATGCAGCATGCATGCACAACAGCATATGAGGTTTTGATCGTGCAGCATGCATGCACAGTAGCATATGACGCTTTGATCGTGCAGCATGCATGCACAACAGCATATGAGGATTTGATCGTGCAGCATGCATGCAAAGTAGCATATGACGCTTTGATCGTACAACATGCATGCACAACAGCATATGAGCCTTTGATCGTGCAGCATACATGCACAGTAGCATATGCCGCTTTGATCGTGCAGCATGCATGCACAACAGCATATGAGGATTTGCTCGTGCAGCATACATGCACAACAGCATATGAGGCATTGATTGTGCAGCATGCATACACAACAGCATATGAGGCATTGATCGTGCAGCATGCATGCACAGTAGCATATGAGGCATTGATTGTGAAGCATGCATGCACAACAGCATATGAGGCTTTGATCATGCAGCATGCATGCACAACAGCATATGAGGCATTGATTGTGCAGCATGCATGCACAACAGCATATGAGGCATTGATCATGCAGCATGCATGCACAGTAGCATATGAGGCATTGATTGTGAAGCATGCATGCACAACAGCATATGAAGCATTGATTATGCAGCATGCATGCACAACAGCATATGAGGATTTGCTCGTGCAGCATACATGCACAGTAGCATATGAGGCTTTGATCATGCAGCATGCATGCACAACAGCATATGAGGATTTGCTTGTGCAGCATACATGCACAACAGCATATGAGGCATTGATTGTGCAGCATGCATGCACAACAGCACATGAGGCATTGATCGTGCAGCATGCATGCACAGTAGCATATGAGGCATTGATCGTGCAGCATACATGCACAGTAGCATATGAGGCTTTGATCGTGCAGCATGCATGCACAGTAGCATATGGGAGAACAGAATGTGTGCAGTAACTGCGATCAACCAACCAGGGCCTCAGCTCTGGCAAGTGTTCAGTGCAGCATTAGAGCCAGAAGAACAGAGGCTATTACAAATGTGATTTCATTAGCAGACTATCACACACCATCTGTATGGCAAAGCAGCTTCTAATTCCTCACACAAATAAAGGAAAGAAAAAAGGAAAGAACAGACAGGAACATGGAGAAGCCAGGGGGTGAAATGAGAAATATGTTTCGAATTACACATTTTCTTTTAACTTAAGTTCACTGAATGAGAACAGGTCTCATTCATGGTGCACGTGACTGATAAGCTTCTCTCTGAGGAAACATCACAGGTATAATGTAGATGTTCAGGGTTGCTTTAATACAGTTCATGACATTTGCATACTGTTACTGCAGTACTATTAACCTGACCAGGTAAAGCTAATGGCTTGCTAATAAACCAGTGGTCAATTACATCAGATGAATCATGATCTTGTGTATATGCAGCTCCAACTGGAGGAGGTGATTCAACCCAACCCAACCCACCCACTCATTTATAGCATGGCACTGGCTTTACCTTGCAGAGTTGTGTGTGAGAGAGAATAGATGAGGATGAGATAATCCCCACAAATGTTTCACACCTGATTAATCAGTCAGTTTATTTGTGGCAGGACACTCTGATTGCCAGCCACTGATTTCCATATTTAAAAAATTCCATTCACTCTAAAGTGCAGAGTCCTTGTGCTGCATTTGAAGTATTTCAGGAGAGATCAGGTATGAAGATGCTCCTATCTGATCCAGGCTATAAAAGTTCAAAGCAACTGCATTTAACTTCTCTTTCCTCCATGCTGATGTCAATACAGTTATTTATTTAATCGATAGAGGGATTTTAGTATAGCATAACATTTTAGAGTGGTCATTAAAAAAAGCTCTAGTCTAGCATTAACTACAGTTAAGCTAACGTAGAACAAAAATATGATATAAAGTTTGGCACAATATATATATATTTTTTAAATTTGTTTCAGATTTTTTCCCATTTTGGTAGCCAATTAAACCCCTATTCTAATTCAATTCCCCCCCATGTAGCAACCGCTAGAGAATCACTGCAGCACAACCCCGTCAGCCGATCCTCGGGACGCAACCGCACAGGCAAAATCTGTGCCTTCGGCCACTGCACCACCACGGCGCCCCAAGTTTGGCACAATACTTTAACACAAAAATAACATTTAAAAAATATATATTTTTCTTACCATCTTTGAGATGTAAATTCTTCCAGAGACACAATTATTGTAGAATTCTTTGTGCTGAGCTGTTTCACTTGGTTTGAAGCACCAGCAGCCGATGTTTGCAGCCTGTCACCGGTGTCTTTAGTGAAAACTTTTCAAGGGCACCGATGTTCAAAGAGCTTCCACATCGACATTCCTTTCCTCAGACATCTTAGCAATATGCAGGCATGTCTGCTTTGGTTAGGTTCACTGTGCAGGTTAAGATACGAGCCGCATAAGAAACGCATCTGAAAGCCTGAGCACAGGGAAAGAAAAGCATTGATGTATGTAGACTTTCAGCTGCATCTCTGAGGGCCTTGCGGGCTCGTTAGCGCAAAGCTCTTTCAAGCTGTTTGTTACAGCTTACTTTGTGCTTGTAATCTAAAGAGACCTGGCGTGATGTGCAAAATATCAACATACCACTTCCATCAGGTTTTACCTTTGAATATTTAATGAAAGTACCTCACAGGGCAATTAGTCTGCCCTCATACTCCTTACATCTCTGCAGTCCTTCTCTCCTCCTCCCTTGCTCATATCCCACCTCCTCCCCTGCCCATATCCCACCTCCTCCCCTGCCCATATCCCACCTCCTCCCCTGCTCATATCCCACCTCCTCCCCTGCTCATATCCCACCTCCTCCTTTGCTCATATCCCACCTCCTCCCCTGCCCATATCCCACCTCCTCCCCTGCTCATATCCCACCTCCTCCCCTGCTCATATCCCACCTCCTCCCCTGCTCATATCCCACCTCCTCCCCTGCCCATATCCCACCTCCTCCCCTGCCCATATCCCACCTCCTCCCCTGCTCATATCCCACCTCCTCCCCTGCTCATATCCCACCTCCTCCCCTGCCAATATCCCATCTCCTCCCCTGCCCATATCCCACCTCCTCCCCTGCTCATATCCCACCTCCTCCCCTGCCCATATCCCACCTCCTCCCCTGCTCATATCCCACCTCCTCCCTTGCTCATATCCCACCTCCTCCCCTGCCCATATCCCACCTCCTCCCCTGCCCATATCCCACCTCCTCCCCTGCCCATATCCCACCTCCTCCCCTGCCCATAAACCACCTCCTCCCCTGCCCATATCCCACCTCCTCCCCTGCCCATATCCCACCTCCTCCCCCTGCCCATATCCCACCTCCTCCCCTGCTCATATCCCACCTCCTCCCCTGCCCACACGCAACACTCAAAAAAACGAAAAAAGTCAAGCATCAACATTGGCTTGGCAGTCAAGCTTAAGCCAATAGGATGCAGCAATCGTATTATTTCTCATGTATTCCTTATAGTACACTCACATTCCTTATAGTGCACTTACATTCCTTACGTTCACCAGGGCAACTAGACTGTCTGGCAAAACAAGAACACATTCCACTAGTCAAGTTAGATTCAGCATTGTGCCCCTCACAATGACATGTCCATCTCCAGTAGTGCTCTTTTTATAGCATAAAAAAACAAGAGAAATGTTTTGGGTAAATACATTGTTTTATGTTTTCTTTTTACTTGAATTTTTTATTTACTTTTTATACTTGAAATTCAATTAATGAAATTCAATCATGGAACATATGTTTATACAATGGCTCAAAGAGACATAGCTTCTCTATTTACTGAAACAATATACAAGACAACACATTCTCCTAACAACAGCCACACTCACAGAGCTGTCTCCCTCGACAACAACCATCCAAGCAACTTCACAACCAACAACAACGTCACAAAAGCGTAACTAGGTAACCAGCTGAAAGCCTAATCTTTAATCCAACAACTATTTATGAACACTATTATCTTCTCTGCTCTCTGACAAAATGTTTATATTTTCAGTATATATTTTCATGAGGAAACATTGCAAACTTCCAAATTACATGCTTGTCTAAAACTATTGCAGAATCTCACACATAAGCAATCCCCTTTCTGTTCAAAATCTGCAGTGAATTTATGAGACAAAATAAAGAGCAACTAACCCCCTGGGCCATACTGATATAAAGGACAGCCACTAAAGAATGATCAGATACTGATATAAAGGACAGCCACTAAAGAATGATCAGTTAAAATTGGTTTCTGAACATTACTTAACAATTTCATCCCTAAAGTACAATAAAAACTGAAAGTAAAACAACTAAAACTTCATACAATGGCATAAGATTTACCTTCTGCTGTAAAGGGTTAGGGACCTCGGCGTGGAGTTTGCGGGTTCAATTCCCATGCGGGGCACTGCTGTTGTACTCTTAAGTAAGGTACTTAACCCGAACTGCTTCAGAAAAAACTGCTTCAATATAAACATCTAAAACAGATTGCATATAAAAATAAATTAATGCAGTGTCACTTTGGGTGAGAGTGTCAGCTAAATGCTTTAATGAACGCATGAATAAACCATGAACCACTTTAAATGTGGAAAGATGATCATTTTATGCTGCGAATTTTTGTTTTTATTGTTAGCACTGAAGTTTTTTTTTTTTTTTTTAAAGCTATTTGTCATTTTTATTTCCATATTTTCATACATTGCCTTAACTTTAGCAGTTCTGCCTGCTGTCGTCTACAGGTTCCGCAGCCCCTCAGAATGGCTGTAATGGGGACCCCGTAAATATTTCTCTGCTTCAGTATACATTTCTCTGCTTCAGTATATATTTCTCTGCTTCAGTATATATTTCTCTGCTTCAGGATACATTTCTCTGCTTCAGTATATATTTCTCTGCTTCAGGATACATTTCTCTGCTTCAGGATACATTTCTCTGCTTCAGTATACATTTCGCTCCTTCAGTATATATTTATCTGCTTCAGTATACATTTATCTGCTTCAGTATACATTTCTCTGCTTCAGTATACATTTATCTGCTTCAGGATACATTTCTCTGCTTCAGTATACATTTCTCTGCTTCAGGATACATTTCTCTGCTTCAGGATACATTTCTCTGCTTCAGGATACATTTCTCTGCTTCAGGATGCATTTCTCTGCTTCAGTATATATTTCTCTGCTTCAGTATACATTTCTCTGCTTCAGTATATATTTCTCTGCTTCAGGATACATTTCTCAGCTTCAGTATACATTTCTCTGCTTCAGTATAAATTAATCTGCTTCAGTATACATTTCTCTGCTTCAGTATATATTTCTCTAGAGTGATTGACCAGCAAGCCCTTTCCTCATTTCCTCTACAGAAGAGGAGCACTTTCTAAATATATGTATTTGATTCCTGAGTAAATCACAGAAGCAAGCAAACATTCAAAGATTCACCTACTATGTGTTCTGATAGCATGTTCTCGGAGTATGCACTATGAAGATAACCACTACAAGTCAATTGACAAGAAGAATTAAGCTTTGATGCATCTGATTTGACCTTTGAGCTGCCATGTGATTGACAGCTTGAAGTGCAGGTGGGTCACTCAATAAACACTGTTATTTGGATGTTGGGCTGTAATCCAGTGTCTTTGCCTGCAGCGTGAATGACAATCCTTCCAAACAAGAACTCCCCGTGAACAAGCATAGCGCAGCTCTCTGGAGCACAGGCAGTCAGAGATTAACCATAGCACAGCTCTGCACAGGCAGTCAGAGATTAACCATAGCACAGCTCTGCACAGGCAGTCAGAGATTAACCATAGCACAGCTCTGCACAGGCAGTCAGAGATGAACCATAGCACAGCTCTGCACAGGCAGTCAGAGATGAAGCATGGCACAGCTCTCTGGAGCACAGGCAGTCAGAGATTAACCATAGCACAGCTCACTGGAGCACAGGCAGTCAGAGATTAACCATAGCACAGCTCACTGGAGCACAGGCAGTCAGAGATTAACCATAGCACAGCTCACTGGAGCACAGGCGGTCAGAGATTAACCATAGCACAGCTCTGCACAGGCAGTCAGAGATGAAGCATGGCACAGCTCTCTGGAGCACAGGCAGTCAGAGATTAACCATAGCACAGCTCTACACAGGCAGTCAGAGATGAAGCATGGCACAGCTCTCTGGAGCACAGGCAGTCAGAGATTAACCATAGCACAGCTCACTGGAGCACAGGCAGTCAGAGATTAACCATAGCACAGCTCACTGGAGCACAGGCGGTCAGAGATTAACCATAGCACAGCTCACTGGAGCACAGGCAGTCAGAGATTAACCATAGCACAGCTCACTGGAGCACAGGCAGTCAGAGATGAACCATAGCACAGCTCTGCACAGGCAGTCAGAGATTAACCATAGCACAGCTCACTGGAGCACAGGCAGTCAGAGATTAACCATAGCACAGCTCACTGGAGCACAGGCAGTCAGAGATTAACCATAGCACAGCTCACTGGAGCACAGGCGGTCAGAGATTAACCATAGCACAGCTCTGCACAGGCAGTCGGAGGGTAATTATCATCCCGCCCCTCCCTCTGTGAAACCTCGCCCAGCGGAGCTCTGAGCTCATAATTCTGCTTCCTGTTCCAGTGATATAAATCAGTAATATAAATCAGTGATATAAATCAGTGGGCTGAACCATAATGGGCTTGGAGCAACGCATAATTACAGTTTGCAGATTGATAATTAGAACAAGGCAGGAGTTGATGAATGGCTGTATTCTCTATGACAACGTGACAGGTTTCCAGCCTCTGGATCAGACACAGTGTCTGATGTGGTTGAGGTTGCAGACGTTAATGTGTAGTAACACCGATGGGCTGATAGGCCCTGTATTCGGCCGTGAGGTTAGTGGAGTGTATCATCCAATCACAGTGTCTCAGCCAATTAAAGGAGGTCTTCAGGCTCTGTGTGGCACAGCTCTTTAGTGTTTGCACTTAAACAGAGCTATAAACACAGATAATCAGTGTTGCTGAGATATAAGTGCTGGGGAAGATCCAGGTTGATTAAACTCCAGCCCTTACGAAAGCCGGTTTGTTTGGGGTCATGGAGGAATTGCAATATGTCTGGCGCAGAAAAACTGAACTGATATTAATTTAGAAAAAGAACAAACATGATTGAAAGTGAGCCTGATGGCTATGACATGAAGATATGATGATATGAAGGCTGCAGGTTGAAATCTCAAACTAGAGAGGAGCCATTGAACCCTGGAGTAAGACAGTTATACAGCCGTGTGAATCAGTCATGTGTACCAGTATAATCCATGCAAACCACCGTACAGGAGGGGGTCGGATAAACACATGAATTATCAGGATATCATGGAATATTTCATCATCCTGAAATCAGGAAATCATGCAGGAAATAGTGAAGGAAGGTGAATATCATGTGTAGTGCAGAAAAGTGAAATAGAACGAAGAACTGTGAACCTCACCTGTCTCTAAAACTCACCTGGCTGTAAACCTCACCTGTCTTTAAAACTCACCTGGCTGTAAAACCCATGTCTGTAAAACTCACCTGTCTTTAAAACTCACCTGGCTGTAAACCTCACCTGTCTCTAAAACTCACCTGGCTGTGAACCTCTCTGGTCTATAAAACTCACCTGGCTGTGAACCTCACCTGTCTTTAAAACTCACTTGGCTATGAAACTCACCTGTCTTTAAAACTCACCTGGCTGTAAACCTCACCTGTCTCTAAAACTCACCTGGCTGTAAACCTCACCTGTCTCTAAAACTCACCTGGCTGTAAACCTCACCTGTCTCTAAAACTCACCTGGCTGTAAACCTCACCTGGCTGTTAAACTCACCTGGCTGTAAACATTACCTGTCTTTAAATCACCTGGCTCAGTCTGTAAGGCACAGTTACCTGGAGAATGAGCGACAGGCAGGGAGTTTATGAGAAGAGAGTATTTGGGGAAGATTTGTGACTGATAAGTCTGTCTGTAAACGAACAGGTATTACACTCAGGTATGTACCTATGTATTATACTACCTTAAGCAGTGCACTGAGTTGTAACAGTTTGAGCTGAAACGTGGATAAAAGCTGATTGTTTCTCACCTGTTCTGAACTTCTACATATGAATAAAATAATGTATGAGAGTGACCTAGTTGCCGAGGCTCCTCCTTTGCATTGCGACAGAACGCATGCGTCCAGGTATCCACACCTGCTTTTGTCACAATTATCTGAGAGGTTGATCACGCGAGGCTGTCACAGAATAACACATTTTAATCATGATACATTTCTTCATATTAATACCCTGCATATGAATTAGCAGGATTAGCCACCATAGTGTTATTATCCATAAATATCAGCACAAGATTAATGACGCTTTTCTGCCCCAGGACGCCTGCACCTTGTTATAGAATCACAGCTGGTTGACTTAATTCATTTTTAAACACAAATAGCCAGTTATACTGACTTACTCACTCTCTGGCAGATACACTCATTACAGACATCACTTATACCCCCTTAATACCCCTTTTATACCCCCTTAATACCCTTTCCCCTTTATTGTGTATTTACGTATATAGTATGTACTGTGCACGGCAGATAGCAGGTAGCAAGCTCATTGTTGTTGGATTCAGTTTTTAAGAGTAGGCTCAAGACCTTTTTACGACTAAGTTTTTACTAATTGTACTGTCAAATCAATCTTTCTTTTTTTTCATTATTCTGCGAAACACTTTGAATTGCATTCAGTTGTATGAATATGTGCTATACAAATAAACTTGACTTGATTTTACACCCCCCCCCCCCCCCCCCCCCGATACACTGCATGAATATGTGTGTGTATGTGTGGTTGGTGTGTGTGTGAGTGTGTGAGTGTGTGTGTGCGCGTGCGTGTGCGTCTGCATAAGTGCCTACTTGCTTGAGAGTACATCTGTAGCTATATACGCAGCAAAAATCCCGGTGTAAATTTAACACTGCTGGTGTACATTTATAACCCTAGGGTGTTTATATGAGAACATTCTGGCGTAAGTCTAGCACCATGGTCTCAAATAAACACACTAGGGTGTTAAATGCACTCCACAATTTTTGCAGTGCACAGTATATAGACTTAGATTTAGCATCTTGGGTTATATTTGGAAACATGCAGAGCTTAAATATGAATAATGATATCCCTCTATTGAGATATCACATGTATTGCTTCTATGGCACGGCTTTAAGCTGTTAAATATCAGCAGTAATGTATCTCCCACTAGTGTGTCAGCAGGGTGAGTTCCTTATTGTCCTCCATTTTGTGAGAAATGTTCTCCCCTGTAATTGACTCTCTTAAGAGGTTCCTCAGTGTAGACTGCGTAGGGGTGGGCGAGGGCTCCTTTACAAGCTGTAGATTAATCGCTTACGATCCGAAATTGACTCATTTTCATGGAAATTGTTTCCTAAGTTTAACATGTTTTTGTAATTTATTCCAAAATAGTCCAGTTAGCACTATTAGGCAGCAGCTGCTAGCTTTGTAGAAATGGATTTCTTTGACTAGAAAGGTGAGTAGAGTTACCATTTATTTATTTTGATCATGCTAATAAAACTCTAATTTAGAACTGCACCGGAGGAGAACATTTTAAAGATACTCACTCCACACAGTCAGAACAGCATGAGTGCACTTAAAATAATTACACCTGCAGGTACATACACAGATAAGCCATTTCTGAACCCATCTACTCGCCTTACACCAGAATCTCAGTTTGCTTGTTTTTCGGGACAACATTTTCAACTCGTCTCAAGCAAATGTGCCCATCATCTTAAGAATATGTTTGAGTATCAGGTTGTCTTTGTTCTAGTTCTCAGAACCACTACACATTGGGGCGAGCACTACTTCTTAAGGTGGAATTTGTACTACAACAAATATCACTCTTTTTTTTACAACAACAACAACAATCCCAGCCCCTGGAAAAACAGAACTGAACAATTGAAACTAATATAGTAGGAAAGGTCTCGACCATGGAATGGCAAGAGAAGTGGAAAAGCTACGGCTATTCTGTGCGGTGAGGGTCAGCCGTTCCATTTGTGATGCACATATGTGGTCTATGGTTTTAAATCTGATGTTTAAACTCCTGCTAAGTTGTTTGCAATTGCCACAATATACCAGTGATGCATACAATCCAGATTAATAACAAAAATGTAAATTATTATTATTTTTTTTAAAAACCTTGTTTTATCGAACCCTAAGTTTTCCGTATGTAGATCAGGCTTCTGCTATGTGCTGCAGGAGCTCGTGAATCTTTCCATGATGGCATTTCTGGGGAAAACAATGTGAAGTACGGCCAGATGGAGGGAGGATGAAAGAGAGGGATGAAAGAGAGGGAAAAAAGAGTGGTGATTTATTCCCCTCCCTGGGGAAAAAAAAAACTGAAAAATAGGTTAAACTGAAAATAAAATGATGCTGAGTTTACAGCATGTTTCTCCAGAGGCCGGGAGATTACAGCACAGACATTGAAACACTGCGCCAGTTGTGCATTAACTCACTAACTGCCATGGAATTCTGGAACAATGGGCACTCAGACTGCCAAGCCAATATGGCCGCCCAACATTCTAAATGATTTGATATTTGCCCCTGGCAGTCTAGAACGTTGGCAGTTTGGGCGTATTCTCTGTACGCACTTACTGTACGTCGCTTTGGATAAAAGCGTCTGCTAAATAAATGTAATGTAATGTAATATATGCGCCCTCGGCAGTGAGTGAGTTAACGCACCTCAACGCTTCAATTCCGTTTCTGTCACATTTCTTTCCACTTCAGGACACAGAAATAGTTTTGTGGGAAAAAAACGATCCCAGACTCCAAACACAGATTTTGAATGAAGGGTTGAGGGTTTAGGCGAGACCTCATAAAGCACAACACAAACAGAAGAGAAGCACCACAGCATAAAATGGCCGACCTTCACCCATACAAAAGGGTTTATCGACCGCCTGTCCTCCCGAGCCTCTTTAGCTCTACAGCTGATTAGTGAGCTTGAACCTATGACTCCTGACACGCCCAGGAGAAGCAATCAGGAAGTACTCCATTTTGATCACAAAGAGACGCCGGGGACCACTCGCTTCTCCACTCGTTTCTCCACCCGTTCATTTGTGTGGACTGAAGGTGAAACCTCATAAAGACAATATAAAGAGAGACAAACTGCACCCACAATCCACCTCTGTGAGAAGTACGGATTGTTTTCCTGCGCCACTGACACGACTCTTTAGTGAACTTGCCAGTCCTGAGAAACACAATAGGGACAAAGAGGAAGTGCTCAGTTTTGAGCCGTCGGGAGAGTTACTAGTCCACCCGAGGAAGACGATAAGGGGATTGTGGGCCAATCTGGAGGACCGCTTGCGTGTGTGTGTGTGTGTGTGTGTGTGTGTGTGTGTGTGCGCATGTGCGCATGTGCGCATGTGCGTGCGTGTAAGTACTCACTCATCATGCTGAACTACACTTAACTCATTTATCAAGTGCTGAGTAACAACAAAATCAAGTGATTCGTCAGGAACAGAGAGAAAAAATTAGTAAGAGCTGAACATCTGGTTACTATAAAACATCTGACTGGCTGACTCAGTCTGGAGGCAGAGGGAGCAGGGGATTGTGGGCCAATCTGGAGGACCGCTTGCGTGTGTGTGTGTGTGTGTGTGTGCATGTGCATGCGTGTGTGTGTGTAAGTACTCACTCATCATGCTTAACTACACTTAACTCATTTATCAAGTGCTGAGTAACAACAAAATCAAGTGATTTGTCAGGAACAGAGAGAAGAAATTAGTAAGAGCTGAACATCTGGTTACTATAAAACATCTGTCTGGCTGACTCAGTCTGGAGGCAGAGGGAGCAGGGGATTGTGGGCCAATCTGGAGGACCGCTTGCGTGTGTGTGTGTGTGTGTGTGCATGTGCATGCGTGTGTGTGTGTAAGTACTCACTCATCATGCTGAACTACACTTAACTCATTTATCAAGTGCTGAGTAACAACAAAATCAAGTGATTCGTCAGGAACAGAGAGAAGAAATTAGTAAGAGCTGAACATCTGGTTACTATAAAACATCTGACTGGCTGACTCAGTCTGGAGGCAGAGGGAGCAGGGGATTGTGGGCCAATCTGGAGGACCGCTTGCGTGTGTGTGTGTGTGTGTGTGTGCATGTGCATGCGTGTGTGTGTGTAAGTACTCACTCATCATGCTGAACTACACTTAACTCATTTATCAAGTGCTGAGTAACAACAAAATCAAGTGATTTGTCAGGAACAGAGAGAAGAAATTAGTAAGAGCTGAACATCTGGTTACTATAAAACATCTGTCTGGCTGACTCAGTCTGGAGGCAGAGGGAGCAGGGGATTGTGGGCCAATCTGGAGGACCGTTTGCGTGTGTGTGTGTGTGTGTGTGTGTGTGTGTGTGTGTGTGTGCATGCGTGTGTGCGTGCGTGTGTGTGTGTGTTTGCGGGTGTGTGTACTGCAGTGGCAGTGAAAACTCCCAGTTCTGCTGCTCTCTTTCTCCCTATTCCCTCTGTTTTTCACCTTCATTCACCCTTGTGAGTAGGAGGAGGAGGATGAGCAGCCTTTCACTGCAGAGACTCTGCTGAGACTCATTAACAATGCAATTATTCTGATTCATCTTTGGGTTTCTGTTCAGCAAATCACAGAGAAACAACAAACACATTCAAATGAACGATGTTTTCAATATCTGCATTTTATAATGCAATAAATACACCTCAACAAGCTCTGAACGAAAAACTGAGCTTGTATCCAATTAGAAAGTGTAACATCACTTTTTTATTGAAGGCATACTGTATATTAATTTATTCATCACTTTATAGAATTCCCTGCAATCATATCAGATTCATACGGGGGGTTTAAAAATGAAATATTTTCAGTCAAGAACTTTCACCAATGTTTTCACTATTGATCGTCTCGCTGCTGAAACATAAAAATGGCACAATGTAGGGCTTTACTTCGATGCCGTGTTCAGTAAATCAAAGCCTCATGTTTTACACGGCAGCACTGAGAGCTGATTTTAAAATTCATAGCTACTAATTCACATCCTTAGCTCTAGTTATATACTATGTGGCTTCATGGTAAATGCTATACACTTAGTTAGCTGTAAATGCTATACACTTAGTTAGCCGTCTATCAAGCAATGCAAGGCACATATTAAACCGCATATTACAGAGTTCTGTCTAGTAATAGCAGCCTGTGTGCAGTTTAAAAAGAGTCTTAAATGTGGATGGTACTTCAGTAGTCATTCTGTGATTACGTTTCCTAATAAAATACACTCTGGTATCAGCGGCTGTTGCTGTCGGGTCGTCAGGCCCTTGAAAAGGACGGCTAACTGAAAAACGGCTCAGTAAATATGCGGCTTTATGAATGACTCGCGTCTATACAGCCAGAAAAGTCGTGGAAAAGCTAATTTTCTACGCTTGCGAATATAATCTCACATTAACGATGCTGAACCAGAGTTAAGCTTTAAAACAATGTTTAGCAGATTATTCCCAGGGAAAATTACTCAGATAGCATTAAATCACGAGGACAATGTAATCTCTTGCTAATGTCAGATCTTCCTGAAAATCGTGACTTTTACAGCGTCAAGAAACTTGGTGGGGTGCGTGAACCAATCAGAGGCCATCTGAGCAGATTCCCCCGACAGATGATGCTGTCTCTCACCAAGAGCTCTCCGTACAGGATTATGGGTCGGCTGTCTCTTCCACAGATAAAGCCACTCGGAGGGAATTTGAGGATTTTCAAGATCCCCTCGACAAGATAAGTCTGGTGTAATCGTGTCTCTTGTCAAAGCGGTAATTAGAAATGTAAACAATGATTATTAATCATGAAACTCCCTGCGGAGAGAGACCCGTGATTGGTGCAGCAGTCTGCCGACGGCTTTCTGCTGGTCTCTGAAGAGGGCAAAACACTGTAGAAGAACTCTGTTTAGATCATGATTTCAGAAGGAGGCATATTCTACCCATGGCTGACCACGCTTAGTCACACAGCATAATCGAACCTGACTCTGATACGCACCAATCCCACAAAGTGCCCAAGTAGAATGCCATTCATCCATCTGCTGTCGATGAAGCTCTTTGTGTCTTTTATTGGAAAGTCGATACACATTTAACGGATTGTGATTAGTACTGATCCAGAACTAAATGACCTGTTCAGCCAATAACTTTGCTTCAATTAATACCTTAATCTGGGAAGGGGCCCAGTCATAGCCTGGGGAGAGACCTCCTCCATTCTCTTCCTCTTCCTCCTCCTCCTGCACACATTCAGGCAGCCATTACACGCAACTGTATATCTGCACACATTCAGGCAGCCATTACACGCAACTGCATATCTGCACACATTCAGGCAGCCATTACACGCAACTGTATATCTGCACACATTCAGGTAGCCATTACACGCAACTGTATATCTGCACACATTCAGGCAGCCATTACACGCAACTGTATATCTGCACACATTCAGGCAGCCATTACACGCAACTGTATATCTGCACACATTCAGGCAGCCATTACACGCAACTGTATATCTGCACACATTCAGGCAGCCATTACACGCAACTTCATATCTGCACACAATCAGGCAGCCATTACACACAACTGTATATCTGCACACATTCAGGCAGCCATTACACGCAACTTCATATCTGCACACAATCAGGCAGCCATTACACGCAACTTCGTATCTGCACACAATCAGGCAGCCATTACACGCAACTTCATATCTGCACACAATCAGGCAGCCATTACACGCAACTTCATATCTGCACACAATCAGGCAGCCATTACACGCAACTTCATATCTGCACACAATCAGGCAGCCATTACACGCAACTTCATATCTGCACACAATCAGGCAGCCATTACACGCAACTTCATATCTGCACACAATCAGGCAGCCATTACACGCAACTTCATATCTGCACACAATCAGGCAGCCATTACACGCAACTGTATATCTGCACACATTCAGGCAGCCATTACACGCAACTGTATATCTGCACACATTCAGGCAGCCATTACACGCAACTGTATATCTGCACACATTCAGGCAGCCATTACACGCAACTGTATATCTGCACACATTCAGGCAGCCATTACACGCAACTTCATATCTGCACACAATCAGGCAGCCATTACACACAACTTCATATCTGCACACAATCAGGCAGCCATTACACGCAACTTCATATCTGCACACAATCAGGCAGCCATTACACGCAACTTCATATCTGCACACAATCAGGCAGCCATTACGCGCAACTTCATATCTGCACACAATCAGGCAGCCATTACACGCAACTTCATATCTGCACACAATCAGGCAGCCATTACACGCAACTTCATATCTGCACACAATCAGGCAGCCATTACATGCAACTTCATATCTGCACACAATCAGGCAGCCATTACACGCAACTGTATATCTGCACACATTCAGGCAGCCATTACACGCAACTGTATATCTGCACACATTCAGGCAGCCATTACACGCAACTGTATATCTGCACACATTCAGGCAGCCATTACACGCAACTGTATATCTGCACACATTCAGGCAGCCATTACACGCAACTGTATATCTGCACACATTCAGGCAGCCATTACACGCAACTGTATATCTGCACACATTCAGGCAGCCATTACACGCAACTGTATATCTGCACACATTCAGGCAGCCATTACACGCAACTGTATATCTGCACACATTCAGGCAGCCATTACACGCAACTGTATATCTGCACACATTCAGGCAGCCATTACACGCAACTTCATATCTGCACACAATCAGGCAGCCATTACACGCAACTTCATATCTGCACACAATCAGGCAGCCATTACACGCAACTTCATATCTGCACACAATCAGGCAGCCATTACACGCAACTTCATATCTGCACACAATCAGGCAGCCATTACATGCAACTTCATATCTGCACACAATCAGGCAGCCATTACACGCAACTTCATATCTGCACACAATCAGGCAGCCATTACACGCAACTTCATATCTGCACACAATCAGGCAGCCATTACACGCAACGTCATATCTGCACACAATCAGGCAGCCATTACATGCAACTTCATATCTGCACACAATCAGGCAGCCATTACACGCAACTTCATATCTGCACACAATCAGGCAGCCATTACACGCAACGTCATATCTGCACACAATCAGGCAGCCATTACACGCAACTGTATATCGGCACACTTTTATTTACAGGGGAAAATTACAGAGGACATTTTCTCTCCATCCCTGGGGGGGAGGGGTCCACCCCTGGCCTGAATCAAACACACTGGGGAAAGGGGGGGGGGGGGTGTGGACTGAGACCATAAATAACACATAAATAAATTACAAACATCACATCTGCCAGACTGCAGTCTCATTTACTATCCAAAGCCCTGCTGGCTTCTCTGCCAAATGGGATTCTGGGGAATTATGCAAATACTTCAGCTGTTTTTTCAGTTTTTTCTGCTTGGCTTTGATTTCTGAGAGCAACAGGAGGCACACACACACACACACATGAGAGTTTGTACCTTCCACAACTCACCGTCTGTGGGATGTGGATGAAACAAACACTCATGTAATCAATCAAGAGTCTTCTCGGTACAATGCAAATCCACATGAGGCCTTCAAACAATCACAGGCCTGCGTGAGGAAAATGGCTGTATGCTCCATCGTTGGCTCAAGGGCCAATGGGAAGAGAACACAGCCACATAAGCAATGAATTAAAAACCTGAGACGGCTGAGTGGAGTGAATCTTTTCAACTGGAGAATCCTCTAATCTCTCTGAGTGGAGCTGCAGTGAGACTCCAATTCCCAGCGTCCCACTCACACCCTAAGACTATTGTTCAGACACTGGGCTACACACTCTTCAGATCTGGGCTCTGCCAGAAAATGGCAGTATGAATAAGCCTAAAGTGTTGACAGTAGCTTTCCGTTCCATGTGATGAAGATGGTAATGATGATGATGATGATGATGATTGTTAAGGTGATGATGACAGTGACTGTGAAGGTGAAAATGAATGTTATGCTGGTGACGATGATCACTTAGGACACAGCGTATTACTGTCTATATTTAATTACAGTATTCACAGACATTACAGCAGTCTTTCAAAATATTACACAATCTGCTTCATATTCCCACTGTCTGTTCCAAGATTCTTTGAGCGTTGGTAATATTCATATCAATCTGAATATGTTAGTTTATATTCTTTAAAATACACTCAATGAATTTGGTGAGCTTTTCAGAGAGAACATACTGAAGTATGTTATATTTTGAAATATATTCACTTCAGAATGACATTTGAACTCAAAACTTATATTTCTTTGAACTGCTTCTTCTTGCATTATTTCTCCAATTTAAAAACTATTTTACATATTTATACAAAGCCAATGGAAACACAAGCCACAAATTTAAATGATTCTGACAATTTACAAATTATGATATGCAGTGAAATGAATGTACATACAAACAAAAGCGCAAAGATACTGCCGATCTCTGGTGTAATGGACAATGTACTATAGTGTACTATAATTTACTACAGTGTACTATATGTACTATAATGTACTATAGTGTACTACATGTACTATAATGTACTATAGTGTACTACATGTACTACAATGTACTATAGTGTACTATATGCAGTGGCGGCTCCTGAGCTGAAAATTGGGGTAGCGGAAAACTTCCCTTTAAACTGATTATTGGTCTTAATCATTTTTCAATCCGTTTCCTTGATTAACAATAGGCTACATCAGCGTTTAATTCACCAATTACTCAATGCCATCAAATGTAGCCGGTTCTCCTCAATTAGGCTATTAGGCAAGTAATAAAATTATTTTAACTTGCGTTGCAAAATTGTGCACAATTTAAGCAACATTATAATTGTGGATACATGTGCTCTTCATTCTCCGCACTCTTAATTCCGAAAATATTCATGGAAATTAAACGATCTTAAAGCTCAGCTTTTGTTAGATTATTTTTTTATTGCAGGTTGTGCTAAATAAAAAAAATAATCTAACAAAAGCTGAGCTTTAAGATCGTTTAATTTCCATTAATATTTTCGGAATTAAGAGTGCAGAGAACGAAGAGCACATGTATCCACAATTAATGTTCATTAAAATGTGCACAATTTTGCGACGCAAGTTAAAATAATTTTATTACTTGCCTAATAGCCTAATTGAGGAGAACCGGCTACATTTGATGGCATTGAGTATTTGGTGAATTAAACGCTGATGTAGCCTATTGTTAATCAAGGAAACGGATTGAAAAATTATTAAGACCAATAATCAGTTTAAAGGGAAGTTTTCCGCTACCCCAATTTTCAGCTCAGGAGCCGCCACTGACTATATGTACTATAATGTACTATAGTGTACTATATGTACTATAATGTACTATAGTGCATTATCACATCCAGAGAGACATCACAACTTCAGATTAACCACTACAGCATACACACAGGAATGCCATGATATAACTACAACATACATACTGGCATTTCATGATATCACCACAACCTACAGTTCACAATAGCATGTCATGATATCACTACATCATACACAATGTCATGTCATGATATCACTACTGTCTGTACACAATAGCATGTTGTGATATCACTACAGCCTACTGAACACAATAGCATGTCATGATATCACTACAGCATACACACTGGCATGTCACAATAACTATACAGCATACACAATGGAATTTCCTGATATCACTACAGCATACACACTCCCATATCATAATTTTATAATTACAGAATATACAGATTCACATCATGAGATCAATGTAGCATACACACATCTTGTGACAGAATGCACACTCAAACATCATGATATTACTATAATGTATGAAATGATAGCACCATTTCAAGTATCATGACATCAAGAAATTATCAGACAACATGGCACAACTATAGCATATACTCATCACATGACATAAGAACAACCTATATAGTCACATCATGACAAAACTACTTCATACACACTTCCATGTCATGACATCACTATATAGAAAATTCACGTCACAACATCTCCATATCATACACAGTCACATGTCATGACATGTATAGCATACCCACTCACAAGTCATGGCATTACAGCACACCCGTATGTCATGTTGTGACTACAGCACACACGCCCACTCAATGTCATGACATCAGTGCAGTGTACTCACACATATCATGACATGACTTACAGACTCGGCAGTATGAATGGGCCTTGGCGCATAATACTCTACTGCAGGTTGTGAATGAGTGTGAGAGGACACATGGGGTTATCTACAGGCTTCCGGACTCTGGAAAGAGAACTAAGATGGCTTCTCCCGCTGGGGAGAGTGAAAATGAGCCCTCCTAACACCCCCTCCCCACTAGAGCCTGTACTGTGGACACAGAGTAGCAAACAGAATAGAAACAGAATCACCTTAAATTAATAAAAAACATAAAACCCCAGAACAAATCACCACACAAGTGAGAAGTCACATGGATGGCATACTCCCCATGGGGGGGGGGGTTAATCTGCAGCTGTTTGTACAGTCAGCTTGGGAGGGGCAGTTTGTTTGTGGGTGTCAGCGCCCCTCTTTGGTCCGAGCGTCCGTGCGGGGCTTAGCCGGTGGGGGCTTGGCAGGTGGGGGCGGGCCGCCTCCTTTACACACACCTATCCCCCAGCTGCTCCCCGACGTCGCTCTGCACCCGAATCTCCATCACCTCCTTCTGCAGAGCCTCCTTCCCGTTCTCCTCCTTCAGTGGCAACTTCCTACCAAAATAAAAAGGCGTTTCAGGAGCGGAAAGGCTTCACCCGCCAACGGCACCTCTGCGCGTTTTTACTCACCTTTGGCGATGGCCGTGGAGTAGAGCCAGTGTGTGGAGTAGAGCCAGTGTGTGGAGTAGAGCCAGTGCGTGGAGCTAACCGCAGATTTATGTCGACATTTATTGGGCGAGACGTCTTGTTGAGATGCTGACATTGTATTGAAATTAACTGTAAAAAGTCTCAGTGGAATGAATAATCTTTTCTTTCGGTTTCCCACACAGTGAAACGTAACACATGCAGAGGGTTTGAGTCCAGGGCCTGCTGGGGCGTGTGACTCTTAGCGGAGGTCCTTCGGGTTACCGTCTCATCAGTCCTGAGCACCAGTGTGTGTGTGTGTGTGTGTGTGTGTGTGTGTGTGTGTGTGTAGCATTTTTGATAGATGTGAAAATACCAGTATGAACAGCCTATACCTTTGCCCCTCCCCTCTCTCCCTACCACTGCAGGGTTTGAAGGTGTGGCTTACTCTGGTTCTGTAAGGGGTGTGGCTTACTCTGGTTCTGTAAGGGGTGTGGCTTACTCTGGTTCTGTAAGGGGTGTGGCTTACTCTGGTTCTGTAAGGGGTGTGGCTTACTCTGGTTCTGTAAGGGGTGTGGCTTACTCTGGTTCTGTAAGGGGCGTGGCTTACTCTGGTTCGGTAAGGGGTGTGGCTTACTCTGGTTCTGTAAGGGGCGTGGCTTACTCTGGTTCTGTAAAGGGTGTGGCTTACTCTGGTTCTGTAGCGGGCGTGACTTACTCTGGTTCTGTAAGGGGCGTGGCTTACTCTGGTTCTGTAAGGGGCGTGGCTTACTCTGGTTCTGTAAGGGGCGTGGCTTACTCTGGTTCTGTAGCGGGCGTGACTTACTCTGGTTCTGTAAGGGGTGTGGCTTACTCTGGTTCTGTAAGGGGCGTGGCTTACTCTGGTTCGGTAAGGGGTGTGGCTTACTCTGGTTCTGTAAGGGGCGTGGCTTACTCTGGTTCTGTAAAGGGTGTGGCTTACTCTGGTTCTGTAGCGGGCGTGACTTACTCTGGTTCTGTAGGGGGCGTGACTTACTCTGGTTCTGTAAGGGGCGTGGCTTACTCTGGTTCTGTAAGGGGCGTGGCTTACTCTGGTTCTGTAAGGGGCGTGGCTTACTCTGGTTCGGTAAGGGGTGTGGCTTACTCTGGTTCTGTAGCGGGCGTGACTTACTCTGGTTCTGTAAGGGGCGTGGCTTACTCTGGTTCTGTAAGGGGCGTGGCTTACTCTGGTTCTGTAAGGGGCGTGGCTTACTCTGGTTCTGTAAGGGGTGTGGCTTACTCTGGTTCTGTAGCGGGCGTGGCTTACTCTGGTTCTGTAAGGGGTGTGGCTTACTCTGGTTCTGTAAGGGGCGTGGCTTACTCTGGTTCTGTAAGGGGCGTGGCTTACTCTGGTTCTGTAAGGGGCGTGGCTTACTCTGGTTCTGTAGCGGGCGTGACTTACTCTGGTTCTGTAAGGGGTGTGGCTTACTCTGGTTCTGTAAGGGGCGTGGCTTACTCTGGTTCGGTAAGGGGTGTGGCTTACTCTGGTTCTGTAAGGGGCGTGGCTTACTCTGGTTCTGTAAAGGGTGTGGCTTACTCTGGTTCTGTAGCGGGCGTGACTTACTCTGGTTCTGTAGCGGGCGTGACTTACTCTGGTTCTGTAGGGGGCGTGACTTACTCTGGTTCTGTAGCGGGCGTGACTTACTCTGGTTCTGTAGGGGGCGTGACTTACTCTGGTTCTGTAAGGGGCGTGGCTTACTCTGGTTCTGTAAGGGGCGTGGCTTACTCTGGTTCTGTAAGGGGCGTGGCTTACTCTGGTTCGGTAAGGGGTGTGGCTTACTCTGGTTCTGTAGCGGGCGTGACTTACTCTGGTTCTGTAAGGGGCGTGGCTTACTCTGGTTCTGTAAGGGGCGTGGCTTACTCTGGTTCTGTAAGGGGCGTGGCTTACTCTGGTTCTGTAAGGGGTGTGGCTTACTCTGGTTCTGTAGCGGGCGTGGCTTACTCTGGTTCTGTAAGGGGTGTGGCTTACTCTGGTTCTGTAAGGGGCGTGG
>CM056396.1:926912-936912 GCA_029718625.1 Synaphobranchus kaupii | reverse complement strand
GCAGGTGTGTTGTGAGACAGGTAAGGGCAGGTGTGTAGTGAGACAGGTAAGCACAGGTGTGTAATGAGACAGGTAAGGACAGGTGTGTAATGAGACAGGTAAGGACAGGTGTGTAATGAGACAGGTAAAGGCAGGTGTGTAGTGAGACAGGTAAGGGCAGGTGTGTAGTGAGACAGGTAAGGGCAGGTGTGTAGTGAGACAGGTAAGGGCAGGTGTGTTGTGACTCAGTGTAGAGTGCTCGTACCGGTGATGTCAGGTCTCTGAGGCATGGTAAAGTGGTAGTAGGTGGGCTCTGACAGGCCTTTGATGTTACGAGCTGTGATCTCCACCTCATAGCGGCAATTCCACTGCAGTGGCTGCAGCAGAACGAAGTCATTCAGCCCTGAAACCAACTTAGTCATCCAGCGCTTATCCTTGTCCTACAGAAACACACATAACATAATCACCAAATTACACACGCACGCACGCACAGATGCTTGGATGTACCTGCACATATTTACAAAAAATACAGTTATTGTTCTTCAATGTCATATGGAATTTTCAATGGACAAGTGCTCAGAAAGGAGACGCACGCGCATGTGTGTGCGTGTGAGTGTGTGTGTCTCACCATCTTGAATTTGACGATGTACTCGAGGATGGACATCCCTCCGTCATCCTGCTTGAACAAACCCAGTCTGTAGGCCTTCCCCACCCCCCTCTGGCCCTGTACCAAGGGGGGGCTTGGCTCTCCTGTGGGGGGTGGGAGGGTACTAATGTCAGATACACAGTAATACACACAACACTCACACTTTCATACCCCTAGTCTTATACCACACACTCACAGTCTTATACCACACTCAGTCTCATACCACACACTCAGAGCAAGTCTTATACCACTCTCACAGTCTTATACCACACTCTCACAGTCTTATACCACACTCAGTCTCATACCACACACTCACTCTGAGTCTTATACCACACTCAGTCTCATACCACACACTCACTCTGAGTCTTATACCACTCTCACAGTCATATACCACACACAGTCTCATACCACTCTCACAGTCTTATACCACTCTCACAGTCATATACCACACTCAGTCTCATACCACACACTCAGAGTGAGTCTTATACCACTCTCACAGTCTTATACCACACTCAGTCTCATACCACACACTCAGAGTGAGTCTTATACCACCCTCACAGTCTTATACCACACTCAGTCTCATACCACACACTCACTCTGAGTCTTATACCACTCTCACAGTCTTATACCACACTCAGTCTCATACCACACACTCACTCTGAGTCTTATACCACTCTCACAGTCTTATACCACACACTCAGTCTTATACCACTCTCACAGTCATATACCACACTCAGTCTCATACCACTCTCACAGTCTTATACCACACACTCAGAGTCTTATACCACTCTCACAGTCATATACCACACTCAGTCTCATACCACTCTCACAGTCTCATACCACACACTCAGGCTCATAACACACACTCAGTGGATCAGACAGTGTTAATACAGACCATGTCTATTCACTGAAGCCATTCAGGGACAAACACTCCTTCAGCACAATCAGCATGCCGTGCTCCCACAGTTCCACAGTCTTACAGCACAGTCTCTTCCACAGCACAGCCTGCACAGTCTTTCACGCAGGCGAGGGTCACAGCACAGTCTTACAGTACAGTTAGAGCTATGGCACAGTCTTACAGCACAGTCAGAGCTATGCCACAGTCTGTCAGCACAGCTAGAGCTATGGCAGAGTCTTACAGCACAGTTAGAGCAATGGCACGGTCTTACAGCACAGTTAGAGCTATAGCACAGTCTGTCAGCACAGCTAGAGCTATGGCACAGTCTTACAGCACAGTCAGGGCTATGGCACAGTGTGTCAGCACAGCTAGGGCTATGACACAGTGTTACAGCACAGTCAGGGCTATGGCACAGTGTTACAGCACAGTCAGAGCTATGGCACACTCTTACAGCACAGTCAGAGCTATGGCACAGTGTTACAGCACAGTCAGGGCTATGAAACAGTGTGTTTTGCACAGGCCAGCAGTGAGCAGTGAGGGATGAGGAAGAGGAGTGAGGAAGGAGGGCTATGACACTCACGGATGGGCAGAGTTTGGAAACTCTCCGTGTGGCTGAACTCGCCCTGTCCTTTCCCGTTAACAGCCGCCACGCGCACCTCGTACGTGCTGTTTGGCTCCAGACCAGAGAGATGGACACTCGCTGCAGGGACACACACAGTGCGTCAATACACACACACACACACACACACACACACACACACACACACACACACACACACGCGTCAATACACACACACACACACACACACACACACACACACAGACACACAGACTGATAGACAGACAGACACACACAGATAGATAGACAGAGAGAGAGAGACAGTGTTTGAACAAAGACATACAGAGTGTCAGACAGACAGGTGTACACATGCTGTAGCACATAGGGACAGAGGAGGGAAGTATTGAAAGCATTACTGCACAACAATGTTTATATATATAAAAATAAATTTGCACTCTCACCTCTCTCACACACTCTCTCTCACTCAAACACACACACACAGACACACACATACACACACACACGTCTTTACAGTAATCAACATTATAATTGTGGATACATGTGCTCTTCGTTTTCCGCACTCTTAATTCCGAAAATATTAATGGAAATTAAGCGATCTTAAAGCTCAGCTTTTGTTAGATCATTTTTTTTATTTAGCACAACCTGCAATAAAAAAATAATCTAACAAAAGCTGAGCTTTAAGATCGTTTAATTTCCATTAATATTTTCGGAATTAAGAGAGCGGAGAACGAAGAGCACATGTATCCACAATTATAATGTTGATTAAAATGTGCACAATTTTGCGACGCAAGTTAAAATAATTTTATTACTTGCCTAATAGCCTAATTGAGGAGAACCGGCTACATTTGATGGCATTGAGTAATTGGTGAATTAAACGCTGATGTAGCCTATTGTTAATCAAGGAAACGGATTGAAAAATGATTAAGACCAATAATCAGTTTAAAGGGAAGTTTTCCGCTACCCCAATTTTCAGCTCAGGAGCCGCCACTGGGTATATGTGCTTTGATAAGGCCCTGTAAACATTGTGTTATTGGTGTGGTCTCAGAGTGTATGAGTCATTATTTGCAGTTATAATTTTAGTTCCATTTGATTGAATGATAAAAGGAGGATGATGTTTTGAGGGTTAATTCTAAGAGGCAGTTATGAATGATAATTTGGAGCGATAATACAGTATGATGTCTTTGCTGTGGCTCAATTCATTTTGGCAAGTGGAGGTAATTTGCTTCTCAATTAATGTGAATATATTTGCTTCGAGCCAGAACCTTGGGCATCCTTTCAATGACTGGAGTTGGAAAAAAGTCTAACAATGGGACCGACTGGCCTTTATTCTGGGTATAAAGTTAACCTCAGGAGCATCGCATTAGTCATTCAACTCAATTCATTTTTATTTGTATAGCGCTTTTTACAGAGAACTCTCGTATAACGTATAACTAATGCGGTAATCTTCACCATTAATCTTCCACAGTGAAAAAGCTGTAGCCAATCAGTGACACCATAATGAGGATACATCACCCTCTCTTTCCATTTCAATTATTAATAATTACCTCCAGTGTGTCTGCGCTAAGCTTCAGATCAACTGCTACTGACACGCGCACACAAATAAATACACGTTATTAGTACCGTGTTGTCAAAGAACCCTGTGAAATTTATTCCATAAATACATATTCCCTGTCTCTGTGTATCAACTGAAAATGGATTTAAATGTTTAGCCTTGGCCAGGATAAACAAGTGAAAGCTACAGGATGTGAAACCTAACAGCTACTAACAGGCTCACTGAGAGTATGACGCAGAGGTTAGTTAAGTTAGTAATAAGTTAATAATAAAAGTGCTTTAAAGAGGGAGAAATGTACTATGGCAATCAGTACTTTTTTCAGCAAAAAGGGGAAAAATTGCATGCAATTAATTTATACCAATGAATGCAACAATAGATTATGCAGCATAAAAGCCTTCAAAAGAGTTTATAAATATTCATCAGAGACAATTTAGCACTAATCAGCAGTTTGTGTATAAACAGTAAATAAGCAAATCCTTCAATCGAGCAGCTGAGCATTCCATTAAACAATAAATCAGCAAAGACCTCTGTTCAAAGAGACCTCCTTCAGCTCTACCTGGGCAAAGCTCTTAAAGCCCATAAAAATTAAACACTCATATTTAAGTGCAGAAAATCAATTGAGAACAACACAGTTTAACCTGTTTTAATATCACTTTTAACTTGGCTTAATGAAAAAACTGGATTAAAGTGAAATGCCCTTGGTAAAAAAATAATTTCATGCACGTGGTAATTACTCTACAGGAAAGGGCAAAACGCTTCAAAGCGGCTCTCCACAAGGGTCACGGCCTGCGCGTTAAAGGGCTGAGGGAATTTCAGCTGTTTGTTTTATTGAAAAAGTGTTTATTGTAAAACATATTAGAGAACCGGAAAATCTGACATTTTATCAACTGTCCTTCTGCTTCTCCTTCCATCCATCTGCCCTTCTTTCTCTCCTTTCTCATTTTCATCTGATTATTCTTTCTTTCTTTGGCCTTGTGGCTTGGTCTGTATTATACTGCGTGATGAAGATGATGATGATGATGGTGTTTCAGAAAGTTCACTCACTCTCGACTCAATATGACTGGACGTCTGATGGAACGATGATGGAAGGATGGTGATGATGATGGTCGTGGTGACGGTGATGGCGATGATGATGATGATGAAGATGGCGATGAGGGTGCTTCAGAGGGAGTACTCACTCTCGACTCCATGTGATCGGACGACTCTCCAGTGCTGTGAGCTGGTGTTCCTGTACCTTACCAGATAGTGACCGATGGGGACGCCCCCATGAGAATCTGGCTTTGTGAAGGTAACTGTTGCTCTGCGCTGGGACACCGAGTTCAGCCGTACCAAGGACGGGCTCGAGGGCACGTCTGTAAATACAAGCATATATCACAAGAGCATTTATATACCACACTAAAGAGTGGCTTGAGGGCACGTCTGTAACATACGAGCATTTATCACAAGATAATTTATATACCACACTAAAGAGAGGCTCAAGGGTACGTCTGTAAATACAAGCATATATCACAAAAGCATTTATATACCACACTAAAGAGAGGATCAAGGGTACGTCTGTAACATACAAGCATTTATCACAAAAGCATTTATATACCACACTAAAGAGAAGCTCGAGGGCACGTCTGTAACATACAAGCATTTATCACAAGAGCATTTATATACCACCCTAAAGAGACGCTCGAGGGCACGTCTGTAAATACAAGCATTTATCACAAAAGCATTTATATACCACACTAAAGAGAGGCTCGAGGGTACGTCTGTAACATATGAGCATTTATCATAAGAGCATTTATATAACACACTAAAGAGAGAATCCAGGGTTCAATCACAGTGATATCCAGATGAAAATGTCAATACGAACTAATAAGACAAGAAAAAATAAAAATCTGAATGCCACTGTAAAATGTGGAGCTAAAACGGCATGAGCATATCAATGGCGTAGTGAAGGACTGCAGTGGACTTCTCTAAACCATGTACGCACATCCACATAATAATGTAAACAAGTATCCTGCAGTGGAATCTGAGGTTTTACCCTTCAAAATAGCCATTTACACACATGCTAACACAAATGCATGCAAGGACACACACACACACACACACACACACACACACACACACAGTCATGAAAACAGAAATTCTAGCGGCCGACTCAATCCGCATATCAAACAGAAACTTTGCTTTCATCAGCATGAGCCGCTGGAGTTCAGCTAATCAAAAGAAACCACTGCTTGTACCGCAAAGCCACAGTCAATACAGCGGGAATACTGTTCCCTCCACAGTGCTCGTACCGCAGAGCCACAGTCACTACAGCGGGAATACTGTTCCCTCCACAGTGCTCGTACCGCAGAGCCACAGTCACTACAGCGGGAATACTGTTCCCTCCACACTGCTCATACCGCAGAGCCACAGTCACTACAGCGGGAATACTGTTCCCTCCACACTGCTCGTACCGCAGAGCCACAGTCACTACAGCGGGAATACTGTTCCCTCCACAGTGCTCGTACCGCAGAGCCACAGTCACTACAGCGGGAATACTGTTCCCTCCACAGTGCTCGTACTGCAGAGCCACAGTCACTACAGCGGGAATACTGTTCCCTCCACAGTGCTCGTACCGCAGAGCCACAGTCACTACAGCGGGAATACTGTTCCCTCCAAACTGCTCGTACCGCAGAGCCACAGTCACTACAGCGGGAATACTGTTCCCTCCACACTGCTCATACCGCAGAGCCACAGTCACTACAGCGGGAATACTGTTCCCTCCACAGTGCTCGTACCGCAGAGCCACAGTCACTACAGCGGGAATACTGTTCCCTCCACACTGCTCGTACCGCAGAGCCAGTCACTACAGTGAGGGGGGAGAGGGGGTGTGAACGGAAGTTAATTTCCTGCTTGTCTGTGTGCATGAAAGATGATGAAGGACAAACATGCAAACGCAGCACAGATGCCTGCGTGTTATTGGCTAAACACGGCTGTAGTTACTACTGTCCAACAGCCACATTGCCATGCACACGGGAGAGCTGAGCCATACAGGTAAACTGGACATGCAGTTAAGGTGGGTCAGTGGTAATAGTGCAGGTGTAATTCGTCTTTAGTTAAGCAGAGTAAGTGGAAATACTGCAGGTGTATTTGACTTGCAGCTGAGGGAGGTCACTGAGTGTAATAAAGGTTTATCTGAACTACAGGGTGAGGCTGTTCTAGTCTTACAGCGGTTCTCTAGCTGTTACATCGCGTCTCTGAAGTGATTGGGAGGAAAATTGCACGACTCACACTGAGTGCTTGGCAAATTATTTATATTAGAATCCACTGAGCCGCTGACCTCTGACCTCTGACCTCTGTCTGTCTGTCTGTAAAAGAGGAGGCTAATCGCTCCTTCACAATCACAGCCTGCTAGCACCTTGCACACCCTGATGAATCAGATAAAGTTTCATAATTTCTCCCTCTTTTATAAAAACCGTCAGGCTACTCCTCAACTCCAGCTCTGCAGAAGGTGATCTTGACAACACTGATAACACAGATTTACACAGTCACTGTAGTGATTTGGTCTGCGCTGTAGTGATTTGGTCTGTGCTGTAGTGATTTGGTCTGTGCTGTAGTGATTTGGTCTGCTCTGTAGTGATTTGGTCTGTTCTGTAGTGATATGGTCTGCTCTGTAGTGATTTGGTCTGTGCTATAGTGATTTGGTCTGTGCTGTAGTGATTTGGTCTGTTCTGTAGTGATTTGGTCTGTGCTGTAGTGATTTGGTCTGTTCTGTAGTGATTTGGTCTGTTCTGTAGTGATTTGGTCTGTGCTGTAGTGATTTGGTCTGTGCTGTAATTAATTGGTCTGTTCTGTAGTGATTTGGTCTGCGCTGTAGTGATTTGGTCTGCGCTGTAGTGATTTGGTCTGTGCTATAGTTATTTGGTCTGTGCTGTAGTGATTTGGTCTGTTCTGTAGTGATTTGGTCTGTTCTGTAGTGATTTGGTCTGTGCTGCAGTGATTTGGTCTGTGCTGTAGTGATTTGGTCTGTGCTGTAATGAATTGGTCTGTTCTGTAGTGATTTGGTCTGCGCTGTAGTGATTTGGTCTGCGCTGTAGTGATTTGGTCTGTGCTGTAGTGATTTGGTCTGTTCTGTAGTGATTTGGTCTGTTCTGTAGTGATTTGATCTGCACTGTCATGAACAGGTAGCACAATATAAAGGCTTTCTCACCTGCCTGAGCCAGGATGAACTCCTGTACTCGGGTCCCAATGCTGTTTCTGGCCGTACAGTTATACCTCCCAAAATCACTGTCTGACAATGGGGTCACCTTTGAAAGAAAGCCAGAAAATATATAACTTTTACAAAAAGGAGAAAATCTTGTCTTATTCTAACCTGCCACAGAATGTGCCGTTTGTGGTGTTATTCTAACGTGCTGCTGTCTGAGCAGCACCGACAGACCAGGCGAGGAAGATCACTTCAAGGTAGTGTAGCTGATCTGAATTTCAGTAACACTCATAATATACTATATTACTCCTGCAATGTATATTTGGTAAGAACTACACTCCCAGAAGAAAGGGTTCCAAAAGGCTCCTCTGTGTCTCCATAAAGGAACGCTATCTAGTTTAAGGGTTCTTTGTCGGTCAAAATGGTTCGATCTGGGAGCTTTCACACTTCTCACACCTACCATAGATTGTTCCATAAAGAACAACAAAGGGTTCCCCTATGATGGCAGGCCAAGGAACCTTTTTTCTGAGAGTGCAACTCCATACTGCTTCATTGTATTGTACCCAGCAATAGATGTATACACCATGAAAGTGCAGCATCATCAATGTAATAACATATATCAGCAAGTTAGCAACTGGCTGGAGACAACGCAAATACGTCACCTCCCGTTAGTTCATATGGTCTCATATGTTTAAGGATGAGTATATAAACGAATAAATTCTCTTGTACAGTGCAGTCCGTGTTAATAATTTGCAGTGAGGGAGAAGGGAGTGCACAGTGAGAGAGAAGAGAGTGCACAGTGAGGGAGAAGGGAGTGCACAGTGAGAGAGAAGAGAGTGCACGGTGAGGGAGAAGAGAGTGCACAGTGAGAGAGAAGAGAGTGCACGGTGAGGGAGAAGAGAGTGCACAGTGAGAGAGAAGAGAGTGCACGGTGAGGGAGAAGGGAGTGCACAGTGAGAGAGAAGGGAGTGCACGGTGAGGGAGAAGAGAGTGCACGGTGAGGGAGAAGAGAATGCACGGTGAGGGAGAAGAGAGTGCACGGTGAGGGAGAAGAGAGTGCACAGTGAGAGAGAAGAGAGTGCACGGTGAGGGAGAAGAGAGTGCACAGTGAGAGAGAAGAGAGTGCACGGTGAGGGAGAAGAGAGTGCACAGTGAGAGAGAAGGGAGTGCACGGTGAGGGAGAAGAGAGTGCACGGTGAGGGAGAAGAGAGTGCACGGTGAGGGAGAAGAGTGCACAGTGAGGGAGAAGAGAGTGCACGGTGAGGGAGAAGAGTGCACAGTGAGGGAGAAGAGAGTGCACGGTGAGGGAGAAGGGAGTGCACGGTGAGGGAGAAGGGAGTGCACGGTGAGGGAGAAGGGAGTGCACGGTGAGGTAGAAGGGAGTGCACAATGAGAGAGAAGAGAGTGCACATTGTGGGAGAAGGGAGTGTTTTGGCAGTTTGTGACAGAGGTACGTGTATCTCCAGAGATGTCGGCACTTTCATGGTGTATTTCCCACAATCCTCCAGCGTGTTTTCTGCAATCCCTCGGTGTGACAGGGCACCTCCAGCAAGGAGCGGCCCTCGGAGTTGTAGACTCGGGCGTTGCCGGGGCCCTCGGTTGCTGTGGCGACGGTGAGCCTGTCTCTCCGCCACAGCAGAACAGCAGGGGGGTGTGCCTCCACCGCACAGCTCAGATTCACTGCATTCCCCTCCCAGGAGTAGTGCGTGGTGTGGTTACCCACAAACACCGGCACGTCTGAGCCAAGGGAGACAGTGATTGGTCATAAACATTTGCGTGTTTGAGCCAGGGGAGACAGTCATTGGTCATAAACATAGGTGTGCTTTAGAAGACAGTGATCGTCAGAATTGCAGGTGTATCTTAAACCAGGAGTGTGCCTGTGTGTGCGTGTGTGATTGTGAGTGTGCATGTGCGCCTGTGTGATTGTGCATGTGCGCCTGTGTGATTGTGCTTGTGTGTGTGTGTGTGTGTGTGTGTGTGTGATTGTGAGTGTGCGTGCATGTGTGTGTGCATGTGTGTGATTGTGAGCGTGTGTGTGTGTGATTGTGCTTGTGTGTGTGTGTGTGTGTGATTGTGAGCATGTGTGTGTGTGATTGTGAGTGTGCGTGCATGTGTGTGTGCATGTGTGTGATTGTGAGCGTGTGTGTGTGTGATTGTGAGCGTGC
>CM056396.1:919412-924412 GCA_029718625.1 Synaphobranchus kaupii | reverse complement strand
CTCCAAAACAAACCCCCGTTAAAATGTGCCTCCACTGTCCCCACTCCTCAGTTGTCCCGAGAGTTGTCCGTGTTTACACCACTTCCAGGCATCACAACCAGACCACACAAACGCATGAGACAAGTATCACACAACAAACCGCAATACAGCAAAGTAGTCACAACCTCACAAGCAGCTTAGTATCGAAATGTTCCTTCCAAAGGTAAAAATGCACCAACCTCAAGTAGAGAACACCGCAAATACATACATATGCTCTCTGGCAAATCCACAAGTGTCAGTAATTATCAATCAAGACTCAGGTGAGTCGAAGGAAACTCTTAAAGGAGCGCACTCAAGAGGCGGCATAGGGATGTAACAGTAACATACCTTGTGTATGTGTGTGTGTGTGTGTGTGTGTGTGTAGCATACTGTATGTAACATACCTTGTGTATATAGTATATTGTGTGTGTATGTGTGTGCGTGCGTGTGTCCGTGTGTGAGCGCATGTGAGTGTGCGTGTGTCCGTGTGTGTGTGTGTGTGCGTGCGTGCGTGTCTGTGCGTGTGTGTACAGCATACTCCGTGTAACATACCTTGTGTATATAGTATATTGTGTGTGCGTGTCTGTATAGCATACGCCATGTAACATACCTTGTCGCCGTGTCTGAAGCTGTGGCCATCTCTCGCCCTTCTCCAGGTCATGTCAGGCAGAGGGTCTCCCTCCGCAGTGCAGGATATCATCGCACCGCTGCCCTCTACTGCCGTCACATTCAGCAGTGCCGTGATGCTGGGCTGCACTACAGAGAGACAGAGTCACATCCAGCAGTGCCGTGATGCTGGGCTGCACTACAGAGAGACAGAGTCACATCCAGCAGTGCCGTGATGCTGGGCTGCACTACAGAGAGACAGAGTCACATGCAGCAGCGCTGTGATGCTGGGCTGCACTACAGAGAGACAGAGTCACATCCAGCAGCGCTGCGATGCAGGGCTGCACTACAGAGAGACAGAGTCACCTCCAGCAGCGCTGCGATGCAGGGCTGCACTACAGAGAGACAGAGTCACATTCAGCAGCGCTGTGATGCTGGGCTGCACTACAGAGAGACAGAGTCACATCCAGCAGCGCTGCGATGCAGGGCTGCACTACAGAGAGACAGAGTCACATCCAGCAGCGGCATGATGCAGGGCTGCACTACAGAGAGACAGAGTCACATCCAGCAGCGCTGTGATGCAGGGCTGCACTACAGAGAGACAGAGTCACATTCAGCAGCGCTGTGATGCAGGGCTGCACTACAGAGAGTCAGAGTCACATTCAGCAGCGCTGTGATGCAGGGCTGCACTACAGAGAGACAGAGTCACATTCAGCAGCGCTGTGATGCAGGGCTGCACTACAGAGAGACAGAGTCACATTCAGCAGCGCTGTGATGCAGGGCTGCACTACAGAGAGACAGAGTCACATCCAGCAGCGCTGCGATGCAGGGCTGCACTACAGAGAGTCAGAGTCACATCCAGCAGTGCCGTGATGCTGGGCTGCACTACAGAGAGTCAGAGTCACATTCAGCAGTGCTGTGATGCAGGGCTGCACTACAGAGAGACAGACAGATCAACACAAATCTCTACATTGACAATAGGCATGAAAAAACTAAATTAAACAATAAATTGGAAATTTACCGCACTCTAGGTCGAAATTACTCCCTATCCGAATATCTGACAAGAGTTAAAAACCCAAAACAAACAAAGGCTGCCAAAAGAGAACATGCAGGCTGTGTGCTCACTGCAACCTGGCAGAGGTAGCGACAGAGGCTCACTTTTTACTCTACTGCCCCAAGTACCTCTTAATTAGAAGCCAATATTTTTCCAAATTCAATGCGCAAATTCACCAATTTCAATATCAATCAGAATCAAATAAATTAAAAGTACTTCTGGGGGAAGAGGATACCACAAAAGAAATGGCAGCTCATTACGTCTCTGCCTGCCATAATTTAAGAGAGGGTGTGGACAAAATAATATTGGTATATTATATCATCGGTGTTCTTTTTTTAATACTGCCAGGGTTCTTACGTTACATTATAAACTAAACTTACTTTGGTCTGGGTTTGTGTGTGTGTGTGTGTGTGTGTGTGTGTGTGTGTGTGTGTGTGTGTGTGTGCACATTTGAATTTGAATTTGAGAGAGTGAGAGAGAGGGGAGAGAGAGATGGGGGGGTGGAGGAGAGAAACAGCGAGAGAGAGGAAGGAGGAGGGAGAGAGAGAGATGCAGGGGAGAGAGGGAAAGAGAGGGAAAGAGATTTGACTTACAGCGTGATCACACCGCTATTTTGTATTTATTTTATTTTATTTTATTTTTTAACTCCGCCAAGGAGGTTATGTAATGTTAAGTTTTAAGTTTAAGTTTTATTTATTTCTAGAGCACATTTCATACAGAAAGCAACACAATGTGCTTCACAGGCCAAGAGCAATACATGTAAATACAAACATATAAATCATCAGACATAAAAAAATGTTGCCTGTCGGTTCTTGACAGACATGTATGGATTGCTGTGCACATTTACATTCCCAAGAGGAAGGAACCCATTGATTTTGGTGACCCCATGACCTTTCCTCTAGCACCACCATCAGATCACAATTTAAATTGTGGTTCATATGCCCATCCCCGCTGTGGGCCTCAGACTTCTCATGATTATGATTATGATTCATAAAAATAAAAAAAATCAATAAAATAATCTGTGAGTTCCTGTCCCACTGGTCAGGGCTGTAATATGAGGACAATAGTTCCCCCCTCCAGGCAAAGCGCTTTAGTCAGCTATCTGCAGCACAGCGATTAACCTGAGAAATATATATTACACACTCATAAGCCCACAGGGAGACTGCTAATGTAATTAAACACAATTTACCAGGGCATAACCCTGCCATGTTAACCACTTACCATTAATGATCCCTGCTGTGTGTCCCATTGCATCTGTGTGTCTGTGTGCGTCTGTGTGCGTCTGTGTGTGTCTGTGTGTGTCTGTGTGCGTGCGTGCGTGTGTTAGATAGAGAGAGCAGGAGCCTGTGAGTATATGGTTATATGCAATTTGTCTTTGTGTGCAATTTGTGCGTGCCTCTGAGTGTCTATGTGTACTGAATGTTCCTCTGTGCGTGCGTGCGTGCGTGTGTGTGGTGTGTGAAAGAACCTGTGTCTGTCTACATACAGCTTTCTTTGTGTGCATTTCATTTCCATATAAAGGCTGGCTGGGTTGTGTTGGTTTTGCATGACGTGTTAAACTAAAGCCTGAACTGATAAACATGAGAAAGCCGACACTGAGAAACACTGAGAAACACGACCCAGCGACATGCAAAGAAGAGCAAACAATGAGACAAACAAGAGAAAACAATGAGACGAATATACATTCATACAGACACACATTCAGACAATGACCACTTTTCAATCAAGAGAGAATATACAGTAGTACTCCCAATGTGTGCGTGCGTGTGTGCGTGTGTGCGTGTGCGCGTGTGCGCGTGTGCGCGTGTGCGCGTGTGCGCGTGTGCGCGTGTGCGCGTGTGCGCGTGTGCGCGTGTGCGCGTGTGCGCGTGTGCGTGTGTGCGTGTGTGCGTGCCGCATCAGTGCCGCTTTCTGGAATAAATCTCCATATATTTCCCCATGAGGGCCGTGCACTGACTGCACTCCAACAGTCAGGAAGCTTTAATTCATCTCAGTGAGAGACACGTTCTATGTGCTTATTTAGTTATTTAGCACCAGTTTACAGACCAATAAACGTGTATCAGCGGGGAAAGAAAGAAGCACAGACCCAATCGCTTGACCCTGTGCGCAAACCCCGCCCACTCACTGGTACATAACCCGAAAGCACTGATGACCGGAACAGTATAAAACTCACAGCACAGACGAGCACACGCACAAGCACACGCACAAGCACACGCACACACACACGCACGCCCAGACATGGACTGATTCCTTGGGTACAGATTATTTTAAATAATGGGGTGTACGGGCATTACCCTTTTACATGCAACTGTTACATGTAACTTTCAACACAACGTATGAACGAGATGTATTGCACAAGTTTGTAAACAAAGTGAATGTCTTCTGACAGCTTCTCTTTACATTTGCTAGTGGTACGCTACGCTAGGGATATGCTAACACTGTGCACACGCCAAGGTTATTATAGTCCTAAGTTTTTTATTTAGTTTTTATTTTGATTAGTTTTTAAATTTAATTTTAGTTCGTTTTCAGAGTGTGTTTATAGTTTTAGTTTAGTTTTTCAATCAATTTCAGTTTTAGTTTAGTTTTAGTTTTTCAACCGAATTTAGTTTTATTTTTTATTTTTATTTCAGTTAATAACAGTCAATAATTGGGTTGGGGGAGAGAAAAATACAAACCCCAATTCCAAAAAAGTTGGGACAGTATGTAAAATGCACATAAGCAGAAAGCAGTGATTTGTAAATTCTCTTTTACATATAAAACAGTACAAAGAAAATATATTTAATGTTTTACTTTATCAACTTTATTGATGTTTGTAAATATATTCTAATTCCGAATTTGATGCCTGCAACATGCTCCAAAAAAGTTGGGACGGGCAAAAACTGGGAAGTTCAAACTGTTGGAACATTCCATAGGTAAACAGGTGATGCTATCATGACTGGGTATAAAAGGATATCAAAAGACTCTTCATATCTTATTTTCAGGTACTCTCACAAGCGAGAGAGTACCTAGTTAAGTAAAATGTTCTTTTGATCTTAGTTTCAGTTTTAGTTTCAGTTAACTGTAATACCCTTGGCACACGCAGAACTGCAATTGGTCCGTTTTTTTTGATGCATCTGAACAAATGTTTGTTTTTCCCCCCCTCATTTTCCCAGCTCATTTTTGAGACTCCAAGAGCTTCTATTCTTATGCAGTGATGGAATGGTATCTGTGCTCCACCACGCAAAAACACAGCTCTCAGCACCACTGGGGAACACTGAGAGAGGCGAGTGGCAGACGGGCTAACGCTTGGAGCCATCGGTGTGAACTCACCGCTGCCACTGCG